>LN483637.1:0-129750 GCA_900002565.1 Culicoides sonorensis | reverse complement strand
TTTAATTTAATTTAAAAAAATAAAATTAAAAAAAAAGAATTATACGGGAAAATACACACATAACAGCGGATAAATATCATTAATTTAACGCAATTAATTATTTATAAAAACCAAAAAAAAATGAAAAAATGAAATAACGCAGGCTTATGTTTGCACTATTCTTTTTTTTTTTGAATATAAACGAAAAAAAAATTGAATAATAAATGTACGTTTTAAACAAAAAAATGCCCGCACAATGCCCCAACATTATCATTCATTAATTATTTTTCGGTGGTTACAAGAAAAATGTACATTGGACAACAAAAATATTAACAATGAATGTATCGCGCTGGATAAATTGAGAACAAACAAACAAATATAAATGACACTCTCGTTTCTGTGAACAACACAAATGTTAAGCGAAAAAAAAAAATGAATTAAATGAAATTTGTCTACCCAGCAGTAGTGAACTGTTCTGATATATTTATTTTATTATTTTTATCATTATTATTTTGTGTGTGAATGTGTCATGCAGCTTCATCAACTATTCTATGACCAACAATAACAACAACAACAACGAGCATGATGACAATAAGCGGAGAATTAAATGAAACACAAAAAAAAAATAAAATAAAAATAAATGTACATTAGATTTTGATTAATGACTTTGACCATTTTTCTGGATGGTCTTTTTTTTAAGTTTGTCATTTGTATTTTTTTTCTTGTTCTTCAAATATTTTTATATTATTAATATTGTAATGATGGTAATTGTGGTGAAGTGGTCAAATTGTTTGGACTTTTATTTTTTTCAGTCAAAGACTTTTTATGATTTTAGTACTCAATTCCTTCAAATTTGACCATTTTAGAATTCATATTCTTCAAATTGATCTTTTTAGTACTCGATTCCTTCAAATTTGATCTTTTTAGTACTCGATTTCTTCAAATTTGATCTTCTTAGTACTAGATTTCTTTAAATTTGATCTATTTAGTACTCGATTTCTTCATATTTGATCTTTTTAGTACTCGATTTCTTCAAATTTGATCTTTTTAGTACTCGATTTCTTCGAATTTGATCTTTTTAGTACTCGATTTCTTCGAATTTGATCTTTTCAGTACTCGATTTCTTCGAATTTGATCTTTTCAGTACTAGATTTCTTCGAATTTGATCTTTTTAGTACTAGATTTCTTTAAATTTGATCTTTTTAGTACTCGATTTCTTCATATTTGATCTTTTTAGTACTCGATTTCTTCGAATTTGGTTATTTTAGTACTCGATTTTTTCACATTTGATTTTTTTAGTTATAGATGTATCAAATTTTAGAAATTAGTTTCATTTTATATTTTTCATATTAGAATATTGTCATTTCCGTGTTTGTTAGTCTGTTAAATGACCCAATGAAGCTTCCCTCACTAACGTAATTATCTGTTGTATATACTTTTAGTAATTGCTGTTGTTATTGCTAGTTCAAAGTAAGTCTGTGTTAAATATCAAACCAACTGTACTAAAAGTTGTGTCTTGTAGTTCATTTTTTTTTTTCTTTCTTTTTCATGAGAATGACACTAAATGCTGCATTGCTGTGTGATGTGAGAGCGACACAATCATGAATCATTTGAATTTTTTATATACATAAAATAAAAAGAATTTCTCGTAAGATATTGGGTTAGGTGAATAAAAAAAATAATTTGTTATTTTAGTTCAAGGGTAAATTTGTTAATGTTTGCAAGATAATTGTGTGGAAAAAGTAAATTATCATCTGGAAAACTTTGAATGATTTATGATGCGTAAGTCATCAAGAAAAATGTTGGAATATTTGTTTGTCCTTTTACACAAAAATTGCTTTTTAAATGAAAAGAGAAAAAAAACACTGCCAATACAAATGTTAACCCTTTTCAAACTTCAAACTCTGCAATCAAATTCTAATTTTATGAATTTTACGTTTTATTTCATTTTCAATTTTATATAAAATATTGATAAATATTAAAAAAAGGGTTCCTGTCACACTAATAAATTTTATTTTTCGATATATATTAAAATCATAACCCCTTTAAAATAAAAATAAAAAAGTTAAAAAACAGGATCGTTGTCTTTTGACCTTTGAATCTAAATCTCAATATTTTCATACTTGTCTCATTTCATTAAATTTTATTTCATTTCAAAGACAACAGATTTTTGAAATTTATTTATATTTTCATTGTATTTCCATTTCATCTAAATTCCATATTCGTACAATAAATCATTGACACATGTTTTCCTCTAAGGAGGTTGATTCCAGATTTTGCAAATTCCTAATCAAAATTTCATTTCATTAAAACAATTAAATGATGGAAAATTTCTTATTTTAATATTAATTATGAGGTTATTGATTGAAGCATTTCGCTGAAATTATATTTAAATAGGATCGTTTTAGTAATTAAAAAATTTCTCAAGAAATGAAAAATTATGATAAATCTTTTGTATAAGATTTAAATTAATCATAATAAAATGCAAAAAATTGGATATCAATCTTTGTTCAATTTGAATTTAAAAGATATAAAAAAGTTAATTTGCTAAATTTAGTACAAGCTGTTTTTTATTGCCTGTGGATATGTGTTTTACAATATCATTGTGAATCATGCGAATAAGTGTGAAGTTTGCATAGCTTTAAAATTGAATGAATTCAATTTCACTTCAGCAATGTCAAAGACTGGACAGAACTTTTTTCTTACGATTCATGTATATCACTAAAAAACCGTAAAATGGGGTTTAAATTGTTATTTTTACAAATTGTCAGCCTCCAACAGGGGCGGATTGAGAATAATTAACGGCCCTGGCATTCTGTATGATTTTCTTTAAAATTTACGCTAAACTTAACTTTTACAAAACGATCGACTGCGGCCTTTTTAGCATTTGCCAGATTGCCGGTATAGCCACTGGCCTCCAAATGTATGAAATTTGTTCTTCAGCAAAGTTGAAGCTTGAAATATTCTCTCAAACTTTGTCTAAAATAACTTTAACTTAAATCAATGCAATTCAAAAGCGCAATCTTCACACTCTGACCCAAAATATTCATTTCAACATTTTCTATTTATACAAAATATAATGTAATACAATATCCTTGTATCACAAAGAATCCTTTTCTTGAATGAATACAGAAGTATTAAATTTAGGATTCATTTAATACATTTAATTTGAAATCTTTGAAAAGTTATACATTGAAAATATTGTTTTCAAAACTAAAATACTTATAATAATAATAATAATAATTTACATAATAATACACATTCTAGGAAAATTTTGGAAATTTAAATAATAACTCAACTTTGACATGTATTGTTAGAATCGAGATCAAATGAAAATTTTTGACTTTGTTTATGATTGAAACTTTTTGAAACAAATTTAAATAGCTCAAATCAAAAAGGCGTATAATTTTAATAGATTGATTGAAGTTATGATGGTGAAAAAAGCCACATAAATGATTCGGTTTTCCTTTGTTTTATAACGAAATTTAATTTTTTTTTTGAGGTTTCGATGCCGTTGTCATGTCGCTGATTGGATTTTGAGGTGAAAAATTTCGAGGTAATCCTACTTGAGCTAATAATAAATGGAAATAAATAGAAAAAATGTGGATTGTGCGTCATCGTTATACATAAATTACTTATGTAACGCAATTTATTAATGAAGATTAAAAAAAAAATAACGTTACAAGACAAAATCCTAATCACTTATTCATTTATTAAATTTTAATATGAAAGAAGATCAGTTTGTTTTTTTTTATTTTTATTTTAAGACACGTGTAACTTGATGTTTTTTTTCGTTTTTGTTAAATCACTTAAACTCATTAATGAAATTCACAAATTAAGAAGCACATGCAAAAATACCAAAAAAATGAAAATCTCACTAATGATCATCATGACTTCAAAACTTTTTCAAAAAAAAAAATAAAAAATCAAACAATCTGAAAAATTAAATGAAAAAAAAAACAAAATTTCCTTCCAATTTCATAAACAAGTCACTAAATTAAATTAATTTTGATAACATCTGCTCCAGGCATTCTCTACTTATTTATAAAAACATTGTATTTTTAACATAATAATGAATATATTTTTTTTTCAAAGAAGAAAAAAGTTTGTTGTTCAATTATTTATGTGATTGATTTTCTGATTTTATTTTTTTACTTTGCAACACCATGGATACATGTTGTTGTCAGTCTATATATAAAATTGTTAACATTCTATGATATGAAATCTGATTTAAGCAAATTTCATTTAATTTTTTTGTATCTGTCCTTGAAAATTCAGTGAATTTTTGATTTCTTAATGAGCTTAATGGAATTCAATTTAATTATTTGCAAGGAGTCACAAATTTAATTGAAAGCATTCAATGAAAACGACGATTGAAATTATTTAAATTAAAATGTGAAAAATGTACGTTTTAACGGTTTTTTTTGTCGCCAATTATTATAAAAATGTCGCCAATCATTAAAAATGTTGCCAATCATAGAAAATGTTGCCAATCATTTAAAATGTCGCCAATCATTTAAAATGTCGCCGATCATTTCAAATGTCGCCAGTCATTAAAAATGTTGTCAATCATTTAAAATGTCGCCAGTCATTAAAAATGTCGCCAATTATTTAAAATGTCACCAATCATTAAAAATGTTGCCAATCATTTAAAATGTCGCCGATCATTTCAAATGTCGCCAGTCATTAAAAATGTTGTCAATCATTTCAAATGTCGCTTATCATTAAAAATGTCGCCAACCATTTAAAATGTTGCCAATTATTTAAAATGTAGCCAATCATTAAAAATGTTGCCAATCACAGAAAACGTCATGGAGCGCGAAAAAAGTCGCAGATATTGAAAAAAGTTTTTGTTCTTGAAATTGAACACGTTTCATAATTTTTTAACTATGAAGTTGAATTTTATTCTTTTTTTAATCATTTTTCCTCAGATTTGAAATCAAACTTTCATGAACACACTCACAAAAGATCAAATACCGAAAATTTGTGACTGACAAAAGTCAATCAATTTTAACGTAATTAAAAAAAAACCCTTAATTTAATCATTTTCCTCTTTCACATTTTAATGACATCCCACCAAATTAGTTTGCAAAATATTTTCAAAATTCATATTAAAATAGTTATTTTTTTTTTTGCAGAGAAACCGCCTTTAGTGGTATTTTTACCTCTCTTATGTAAATTTTATAACTTTCAAGCACAAATATATCAAAGCAAATATTTTTCATGCAAATTTTGAAAATAATAAATTACAAAATAACTTCATCAATTAATTTAGAAACGATGTTAAACGTTGCTCGTTTTTTTTTTAATTTAAATTTTTGGTTACCATGCCAAATTATGTGATGATGAGATGATTAAATGAGAAAAACCCCTAAAATGGTTTCGTGTATCATCAGTCAAATGACAATATAATCAATATTATAAATATTTATATAAAATAAAAATATAAATTAAGTGCTTTGCAAGAGAGTAATGAAGAAATATCAAAACCTCGTTTTTCAATTTAGATTTCTCGCTTAATAACATGGTAAAGTGTTGTGGTGAGTCAGTGAAGCATTTATGTGTAAGAGGAAAAAAAACATTTAACACAAATTTTAGGAAAAACAAGCACATACACACACGCTCAAAAATTATCAGAATTATTTTTAATGGATTCTGAAATACTTTAAAAATTTAGATTGCTTTGGGAGTTTTCAACAGTTTCGCATATTAAGTTGATACAAACTGTACGAGGAAAAAGAGTACATTTGAAGAATAAAATAATTTGAGTTTAAACCCTGCGGCATTATCTCTAAATTAAAATGACTTGTTGCTCTCTTTTGAAAAACGTATTTTTTTTTGGTAAAGAGGCATAAAATATTTTTGCATTAATAATGAATATGTATATTAAATATTTTATTATTATTATCATCTTCATCATAAATGAATCATTTTATCATAAAAGATGTGAAATTCAAAGAAATTGTCGAAAACACGCTCACATAACGTAACAAACGATGATTTCTTTTGAGAATAGAAGGAAGAAGAAAGTTTATTTTCTTTTTGAACTTTGATGTTTAACTAATCAAATTATTATTTAAATATATAAATTAAAGGAACGTTATTTCACTTATTAAATATCGATCATAGAAAATTTGCCTTGTGATTTTCATCAGAATTCACTCCAAACACCTTTTGGCGATTGATACATTGAGCAATTTCAATTATGCCAGTTCCACGAAAAAAGTCAACTGATACGATTTGAGCATCGTGTCCCACTTCATCAAAATACCAATTAAAAATGTACTGATTAACAGCATCAGCCAGAGTTCTCAGACCTCCATATCCATTTTTCGCATAATCAATGAGATGTCGCGGTGTAAATTGAACCATATCAGAAACAGGTGGATATCGATAAATTCGCTTCCGTGTCACCATCTCCTTTAATTTCGATAATTCCATTGTGTTAGCCCACTGATGATGTATGGAAGGCCAAATCTCAGGCCAATATTTCCTCTGAATAACATCGTAATTGTAACTCCATATAATTCGACCTTTTCCACTCCATATCTCACCAAATGTTGAATACCATTCTTGATGAATTGTAACAAGTTGATCACCGATGATGCTCTTCACATATTGAACCAATTCATGGTGTTCTGATTCAGTGAGAAATCCTTCTTCAAAATCATGAAAATCTAAAAGTACGATTTCATTCGTTAAAATTACGAATTTTTTAATTGCTTGAAGCACTTCATTCAATTTGTTGAATTTAAAAATGCTGTGAGTGACCCACCATTGTGTCACTTGGAATTCACGTAAATTTGCTACTCGAATATCAAAATAACGAATTCCAGCCAACAGTTGATGCCAAATACTGTCATCTTGTGTTACAAGTGCATTTGTAATCGGATTATTGTGAAAGATCTTTGAATTTTTTATATATGCACCACTGTTGTGAGTTCCCGGTGTCATGATATCAAAAAATGTCATATTACGTAAATGGCTTTTCATGGAATTCATCCATGTTGGATAGTTACGGAAACAAGTTGAGGCATACACTTTTCCATTGAGTACGTTTATGTAATAGAGCCAATATCCGTAACAATTTTCACCGATATTTTCGGGTTTCTCGTAATGAGATGATCGGTAAAATGTTTTAATTGTACTAATTGAGCCACGAAAACTCGTTGGATTATAAGCAAAAAGTCTTTTTGATGTACTATTTTTTATATCACCATCCATTAAAAGTAGTTGTGCATGTTGAATTAGTTCCAAATTTCTCCAATGAATATAAATTTTATGCTCTGTTGATGTCACGGTCATTGTGAGAAAATTTTTCATACTACATGATTTTGTTAAAGAATATCCAACTATTAAAATATAAATTAAATAAATTAATATTAAAAATTTATTCAAAAATGTAAATCCTCACCTGATAATATCAAATTTATCAAAATAACTTTTATAGTTTGTATTTCCATTGGACTATAAATTAAAATTTGTATCAAATTCTCTCCAATCAAATTGTTACTAAGTAATCGATCCAAAATTGAATGTTTTTTAAGGCAAATTTTAGCAAAAATATGTTGATTTGGAAAAATTCCGTTCAGTAAAAAACAAATAAATAAATAATAAGTCGATAATGATTGTTTAACGTAAAAAACTCTAAGGGCATTTAAATTAATTGGTACAAAAATACGCTTTTATATTCATTTAAGTGTCTGCCTGTGTTAAAATTATGAATTGCTCTAACCCCTTACTTAGAAAGTTAGTAGTATGTTAATTAGTTGGTAATTAGAGCCAAAATCTTAGTTTGACGTATGGTAATTTTATCAATTTGGTTGTATTATGACAGTTAAACGTCGCAAACCATTTAAAAATGTCGCCAATCATTAAAAAATGTCCCATATCACAAAATCATGGAAAAGATGCTAATGACAAAAATTGACAAGAATGCTCAAGAAAAGTCGCTAATCACAAAAAAACTACACTTTGAAGATTTGCGTCTGTGCCAAATCTTGATGAAATGTCCTCGTTTTTATCGTTTGCGAGCCCATTCGTGATAATTTAAGCTGAGCTCTAGATGACAGGGATGTTTGACGTCAAAAATCTTTCAAAATGCACTTTTATGCGTTCATTCACGATTACGTTCCATGTAAAATTTTACTCCAAATATTTTTTATTCATATACGCATCAACTTACGAATATTAATAATATAATAAAAAAAAATAAAACATGTCCAGTTCTGATTTATGGCTATATAAGTGTGTGTGAATATTACTATTTAACGAAGATTGATGACATTTATACTGATTATGGATTTTTTTTATGAGATTGATGTTTTTGATGCTAAGAGAAAACGTAACAAACAAAAAAAAATATTTTTTTTTATTTGTATTAAAAAATAAGCAATCAAAAAGATTGACATTTTTTTATGTGAACATTGTTCAGTTTCCGAACTTTTAATATATGACAACCTTAATCAAATAAAGGTTTGAATCGATACTCATGAAAAGAATTTTGCACAACAAGAAAAAATAAATCAATGTTGGTTGGCATTGAAATTTCTTCTTTTTATATAAGTCGATTTTGCATTGAAAATGAGTTCGTAGGCACTTGTCTGAGTTTCAATGTAAAAAGTTACATGCAAAAATGTGAAAATGCGCTTTTCATTTCATTTACAATTACGTTTTGAACTTAAAGTGGACTATTTCACTATTTTCTTTCATTGAGAACTCATAAATTGAATATGCACACATAAAATGATCACACTCTAAATACATGATTTTTTTACTTCGAAACCAAAAAATGAGCTCAAAATTGAGTATTTTGCCATTTTTGGCCTCTTAATACTTGAAATATTGACTTGGTCATTCAAGCAAAATTGTAGTCCGAAATATTCTCTACAACTTTGCTTCAGGTCACTTTTACCTAAAACATACGAAAACATGATTTTTTTACTCGGAAACGGAAAAATTTGTTTTCAATTTATATTTTTTCTTCTGCAAATTGCCGTCGCATTTCCCGTCGCAAATTCCCGTCGCACAAAAAATTCCCGTCGTAAATTCCCGTCGCCAGCGACGGGAAGCCGCGACATGAATAGTATTTTCGGTGCATCAAAGGCATTAATCTTCAACTGAAAAAGGGATTATTTCAATAAAATCTGTAAATAGACTACTTGATTGGTAATATTTTGATATTTGATAGCTGTTATTACCATTTCATCTTAGAATTAATGCTTCTGTGCAGTCTTTATTAAATATCGTATCGCCTCAAGCTCCATATAAATAATGATATTCCACATGAAAATACAGGAGACACGACTAAGCAAAGTTCAAAGGCAATCTCATTTTACTACAACTTTAAATTTCAATTGCTCTGCCCTCAAGTAAATTATTTTTGCTTACATTACAGTAATATGATTGTCATACCCTCCAGTTCTCTCTGGTATTGTCATAAGTTTGTTAGTTTTTTTTTCACAATGTAATTGTATTAAAAATATAAAAAAATGTTCCTTTTGAGAGTCATGACAATATTATGTTAAATGGTTAAATATAATTTTATTACATTTTTTTTCACAATGTTCAGTCAAAATAACAAGGCTTTACCAAACCCACTACAATTCAAGAAGACGAAGTAAAGGAGCATTCACGTATAACAAAATATAACAATGAGAAGAAAAAAAAGTTCAGAGTTAATTTAAAATCATCCAAAAATTTTCTACTACATTTTTTTTGTTGTTGTTGTTGTATTTTTTTTTTTGAATATGATTCACCTTCACTCTTTTAACCTTTTGCTTTACTGTAACAAACAAAATACACACACACAAAATGTTTGTTCCCATTCGGATGCTGACGATGATTGTACTTGTCAAAAAAAAATATAATTTTTTTTTTCAATTGAAACTGCTGCTGCTGCTGCTTTTTGCTTCTCTTATTATATTATATTTTTTTTTCTTTCAAAAATAATTTTATTATAAAAACAGCTAAACTTGTTGTTGTTGTTATTACAAGTGATGTATCACAGCATTTTATGTTTACTATCTCTTTTCCATCAAAAAAAATAATAATAATAATAAAAATTTGATATTCATTTAAAGCCATATTACATTTATTGAATGGGTTTCTTGACTATCTAAAATATTATTATGGTACAATGTTCCATGTCATAGAACTTCCATACAGACAAGTTTAAAAAAAATTATAAACGATCAATTTTTAGTTTGTGTGGAGTATGGCACAAAATTCAGAGATTGTATAAAATACAGCATGTGGCGCAATAATGCACAGTTGGAAGTCTCTGATATGTGTTTCAGCTTTATATGGATGATATATTTATTGTATTCACTCCTGTTGTGACTCTTATTCGTATGTATGTGTGTGTGTGTGTGTGTTAGAGGAAAGATAAAATATAATAAAATAAGATTCCATTCTATTTAAATTCTTCTTCTTCTTCTTCTTATATATGAATATTCTTTGAAATATCCAACAACAATACAAAAAATATCAACCAACACAATTTACAACACTATACAATTATTTCTTTTCTTCTAGGCTTATACTTGATTTCTCTTCATCATCATCATCATACTTCTATGGTACAAAAATAATAATAATGATAGTAAATTCGTAAAATAAATCTTTTTTCTATACACTTTGGGTCTTAGAGATGATGATTGTTTGTTGTTTGTATAAATGTATAGAGAATACATTTATAGAGAATAAATCGCCGTATACCTTGAGAGAGTCTGTGTGTTGTGTGTATTGTAATCACTGATTAAAAGTTTATTTTATAGGATGGACAATAAATTTGAAATGAATATATTGAGTCGGCTTACCTCAATCAAAATCACATTTTCATTGTCACATTTCCTTGTCGTGGCGTGGTCTGAAATATGATTTTAAGGTAGCTCTGTTCTGACTTATCTGATTATTTACAGTTTTAAACTTGTAAAGTCCTCAGACCTCCTTTAAGCCATTAACCGCGACTTTGAGCTCACTTTTCTCGTTCAAATCAAAAAAAAACTCTTTGCCAATTTTTTTTAGAGTCTTAATTTAAGACATTTTATAGCAAACTTTTGAATTTTGAACTTAAACTAAAAAATAATGAGCTAAACTTTTAAGGAAAGTCGCGTTTTTTTCTCTCTCGTACAAGGTTTCTGTGTAGATTTTTGTAGCACTTATACGTATTTTATTTTGCCTCTCCTCTAAAATTTTTATATGAAACCTAAAATTTTCACCGAAAAGAAAAGTTTTCATTTTAATCAAAAGAATAAATCATAGAAGAGTTTTTTGTTCAAAACTCAATATTTTAGGAGCGGCGGTGAATGGATTAACTTCACAGATCCATTTGATATGACCAACGTCTGGATGGTCTCTGAAATTGCCCTCTCCGGTCGTTTCAAATTCAAATTAAAAATTTTTACTTTATGAAAAAAATATGTTTTGTTCTCACTGGTTTTTCAATGGCACCAATCGTTTTGGGTTGAATGTGTTGAGGACTCCAATGTCATAATTTTTGTTAAAAAACTAAAAGGAACAATTTTTTTTAAATTAAGCTTAAATAAATTTAATGTAGCAAAAATGACAAGAATGTCCATCCCAAAACTAAACCAGTTTTCTATTGTAACAACAAACCAGCAACAAAATCAACAAAAATGATAGAAAGCAAAGCAAAGTACATTTAAATATTCTGTAAATAAAAAAAAAATATGTATAAGATGCAAAAGGAATGAAAGTACTCTGTCCATGTAAATTCTTTTGTTTATTTCTCAAAAAGGCATTTTAAAACTTCTGCACATACTCATTTAGAATTCACCATAAAAGTATATATGAATATTTTTTCTTGGTCTCCAAATATTTTCAAAGACATTTTGCATATTTATGTCTCATCTCTTATTATTTTTCATTGCATTGTATAGATATTTTATCAAATAATTGCATAGAAAATGAATTTTTAGACACACATATAAAATTCTTAGATAACTTAGAAATGAGAAGAGAGAGAAGGAGCTTTGTGATATAAATTTATTCTGTTTGCATCAGCAAAGTCACACATGGATGCACACATAAAACTTATTTATTTATTTGCTACAAGACACAAATAAATGGGATATAATAATAAAAAGAAGTAGAACAGATGAAATTAAATGATTTACAATTTTATTGCTTAAAATTTCATATAAGAAAGACAAGACATATTTATTATTAGTGTATCAAAGTTTTATGCTTTAATAGAATTAACACACAATGTCTCATAATAATAATAATAATAATACCTCGTTTTTCAATAAACTTCTTCTCTGAATCCATTTGTGTGTGTGTGTGTGTGTGAACAAATATTTCTTTGTACCTTTTACGGAACTGTACCTTTTTCAATGTGTTTAAGTTTAAAATTTTTGACAAAGTACCTAAAAATGTACTCTTTGCGGCATATTTCACCTTTTCTCTTTATGTATTTTAAACGAACTAAAAGAACACACACATACAAATACAAATCTACACATATTGAATAATAGAAAAAGGACATTTCTCTATGCTCTGCATGTGTTAGATACACATGAAATCTTTATTACCTACTAATTCTCTAACATAAGCTCTTTCTTTTGTCCATTTTTCAATGTGAATGTACGTGTCTTTTAAAGAAATTTTCGTATCAAAAGATATGATGACGATAATAATGTTGTCATTTTAAAGTCCAAAAATGCCACACATTCATTATTATTTCCTTCTTTCAAACCAAAAAGAAAAAAAAAACAAAGAATCATAATTTTCTTTGGAAACACACACAATACAAAAAAAAAATAAATTTCATTTTCATTCATTTGACCTGAAATTCCATCGTTATATGAAACATAAAACAAATGTATATTGAGATCCTTATTAAAATTCTTTGTGCTCTGCTTTATTATTTCAATTATAATCATTTATGAATTTATTGAAACAATACAGTAAAATTATTGCACAGAACATTGAATTTCATTAACTTTCATACAACAATAAAAAAAAAAAATATTTTATGATTTTTATTTTATTTTTCTTTTATGATTTTATATTCAGAAATCTATAAACCCAATTTGTTCTTTCATAACTTTTGAATTGGCTTCCGTTCATCTTTTTTCCATTTTTTTTTTTTACTTTTGACAGCTTTCATTTGTGCCTCTACTAGACTGGAATTATTGGCCCCTTATAATAAATAAAGTTTAATTTAATTCTACATCATCATAATTTCCTGACTTAATTTCAACTCTTCTTTTTCAACATAAATTTATTACTGTTCCTGCTTTTCTTCTTCATAATAGGTCAAGTCATATCACATATTCTATACTCTGCCACCTCTCATCTTTATTCAGCAAGCACTGCAAATTATTGGCATCAATTTTATTGTCTTATATCTTTTGTGACGTAACACACACACACACACTCACAAACAGATACGAACTCGAATAATTTTGCGCAATGACCAAAAACACATAATTTTCTGTGTCTTTCTCTGTGTATTTTTGTTTGATACATACAAAATAATGCTGATTACTGTTCAAAATTATCATAGTTTTTACTCTTCTTTAGATTTATTTGATTTTAATCATAATCATAATGAACACACAAAGCACTCAAAACCTATATAAAAATTTTTATTATTATTATTATTATCATTGAATTTCAAAAACAGATGAAAAGATATCAGATAAAAAAATCACAGTCCAAAATCTAATGAGCTTAAGTAAGTGAAGTTTATCAACTTCAAAAATACAAGTTTTGGAAATGTGAACACAAAAATATAAAACAAGCGAAAAATTCAAATCTGAAACTTGTACAATTTTTGTTTTGATCAATAACAAAATATTCATTAATTTCTAACAAGATACCGTCATAATAACAAATTGTACAAGTTTCAGATTTTAATTTTTCGCTTGTTTTATATTTTTGTGTTCACATTTCCAAAACTTGTATTTTTGAAGTTGATAAACTTCACTTACTTAAGCTCATTAGATTTTGGACTGTGATTTTTTTATCTGATATCTTTTCATCTGTTTTTGAAATTCAATGATAATAATAATAATAATAAAAATTTTTATATAGGTTTTGAGTGCTTTGTGTGTTCATTATGATTATGATTAAAATCAAATAAATCTAAAGAAGAGTAAAAACTATGATAATTTTGAACAGTAATCAGCATTATTTTGTATGTATCAAACAAAAGTACACACAGAAAGACACAGAAAATTATGTGTTTTTGGTCATTGCGCAAAATTATTCGAGTTCGTATCTGTTTGTGAGTGTGTGTGTGTGTGTGTTACGTCACAAAAGATATAAGACAATAAAATTGATGCCAATAATTTGCAGTGCTTGCTGAATAAAGATGAGAGGTGGCAGAGTATAGAATATGTGATATGACTTGACCTATTATGAAGAAGAAAAGCAGGAACAGTAATAAATTTATGTTGAAAAAGAAGAGTTGAAATTAAGTCAGGAAATTATGATGATGTAGAATTAAATTAAACTTTATTTATTATAAGGGGCCAATAATTCCAGTCTAGTAGAGGCACAAATGAAAGCTGTCAAAAGTAAAAAAAAAAAACAGAATTTGGCACGTGTAAAGAGAAGGACGTGGACAACAAGAATATATTTAAATAGAATTAAATAAAAGTAAATTGATTTGTGAAAAAGAGACTAGGATCAATTTAATATTAACGACAGGCATTAATTTGGTAAAACCTAAAAGATTATATTTGGAGGGTCAACAATTTCATAAGTCACGAAATTCACCAGATAGAAATCTCAACTCATTTAAAGTTCCCCAAATTTATCATTTATAATTTCAGTACAGAATTCGGATTTAAGATAAGAAGAAAAATATTGTACAGAATTGTTAATGGACAAAATCCACAAATGTAAGACAGTTTCTCATTTATTTAAGTTAAATATCAAAACTGAACCTCTTACAGGTACTTTATATAGAAAAATTCTTAGCTTAGCTAATGCAAAATAAAATTATAAAGATGATATTGAATGTGCCATGGCGCACTTCAACAAATTTGATCCATGAACAGTCCAACATCGAGTACATCGAAGAATTCTTTGAAAAACTACGAGACAACTTCCAATCAAAATATTTGAACAACTCAATGTGATATTAGTGTTAGTTAGCTTAGTTAGTTTGTTTTTATTTTAATAGTCTCTAACTAATAACTCAAAATTAATTTCATTAGAAAAAAAAAAAAGATAATTGCTATAATATTTAAAAATGAAAATTTACTTAAAATATAGATGTAAAGCAGATAGCTAGGAAACTTGAAAGAAACTATTGTATATAAAATTATGAATTCCGATCAATAAAGAATTGAATTGAATTGAAATTCTTAACTTAGCGTAGCTTAATCGTCGTATACATCCACACAACATAAAATTTAGTACTAATTTAGAACTACTAAAACTTGTACGGGGTGTATGCATGTATACGAAGGTTTAAGCTACGCTAAGTTAAGAATTTATCTATATAAAGTCACGGTTACAGATTGAAGCGCAGGCTTAAACAATTGTAAATTTCAAGAAGAAAATAAAATTGATGATTTTATAATAATCCTGTGCTGCTGTATTAATTACATTCGTAACAAGGGGATTAAGGAAATCTTGGCCTATCTCACCTTAAAATATTTTGAAGCGAACTGAGACGAGTAAAGATAAAAGTTACTCTATCTAGAATGTCGTTTAAGCTCATCATATTTTTTTTCTGCCTCAAGGATCGTCAATAATGTGAGTCCCTTGAGACCAGAAAAACTTGATTGCATGCCACTATTTCTCATTACCAACATTTTGAGAGACACCCTTTAAAATATTTCCAATTATGTTTAAAAAAAAGCATAAAATTACACGAGCTTGTCATTTACAGTTCATTCATCCCCACAATTTATTTGAAACACTTCACCCGTCATTTCTTCTTTTTTTTTTCTTTATCAAACAATACCATCAAAAACTTCATTTAATTTACATCATTCCAATAAAACAAAACAGCTTGAGTTGAAAAATGTAGCATCTCGTTTTTTTTTCTTTATTTCTTCTCTTGTTTATTACAATTTTAATTTACAAAAAGCAACTTAAGACAAATAGACAAACTATCCTTTTTTCATCTGACTCCAACCACACAATAAAAGTTTATTATAAAATAGTACAATAAAGAAAGCGACCAAGAACAAAAATATAAATGACACAGTTAATACCTTTGATCATTTTTCTTTCTTTATTCTCCTCTGTGTGTTTTTTTTTTATTTTTTTTGTATGAATAAACATATAAAATAAATAAAAATAGAATAAAATTGTCGCATTCCTTAACACTTTTTGTCTTCTCTCACTAAATTAATCAAGTTTAAGAATGATAAAAGACGAATGATAAAACAATGAAATGTAAAAGACAAAAGCTTCTCTTTGTCACTCTTTTAAATGAAGAATAGAAAAAATTGTTCAGATTTCTATTATTTTTTTTATTCCTCATTTTTTTTATTGATTGTCTGGCTTGTGGTGAAATGAAAAAAAATATCTCAAAGTAATATTAAATGAAATTCATTTAAATGGGAGACGTACATTTAAAATTCACAAGCCATATAATTTTTCAATTAAATGAATAAATTTTGACTAAAAATCTTAGGAAAACTGGAAGTAAAATGCATTAAATATTTTCCATCATCCTTTGTGTGTTCATTTCAGAGAGTAAATTTCATTTCATAATGCTTTTTTTCTTTTTTTGTGCAATGTAATAATAAAATAATACTTTAAAAGTATAATTCCATCAAACGGAATTACAAACTTTATGACAAAAATTAAAATTGCTGCGTCTCATACATAAAAATCTTTAAATTAATTATGATTGTGAATGAATGTTGTAACTTTTCGTGTATGATCACACACAAACACACACACACCCTCACACAAAAAAGGCGACTATTTGATTATATTTAATTATGTCATTTAAGGTTGACAAGCCTTAGTGTCTCTGTTACTTACAAGTATTGTGTGTCGGTATGTTTGTAACAAGTATATAAATTAAAATTTCGTAGAAGAATATTTCATTTTGTACGGAAATAATTGCGGTAGATATTTTGTCATTTTGCTGTATATTTATATTTTGATGAAAAAAACAAAAATTAAATTATTTTATTTCAGAGAAGTTGAATAAAAAAAAGAACCTTTCTCTTTTAAATTTAATATTTTTTTTTTATACATGTAATTGAGATACACATTAAAAATTTAATTAGATAATTATATTAAGAGACAACGGTGCTATATGATGTTGATGATGATGACGCGAATTAAAAACCAGTTTGTATGTTTTTTTCTTTGATTTTTTTTTTTTTGAGTTGAATTAAAATGCATTTGAAAAAATTGTAATTTTTTTGACATACCTAATTGGAAGTCAGCTAGATGTTGTAATGTTACATGATGATTTTTAAGTCTCACAATTCAGAAAGTGGGCATTTAGTTCGTGTTCAAAATTTCTTCAAATTCCGTCTACTTATTTGGATTGTGCAACTTGGTAACAGTAAATTGCCTCGCAGCCTGTCACTGCTAACGTCTTACGCAAGATTTTCACACTCTCACATTGACAGAAGGTTGCCCAAATCGACATTTGGGCCTCCCATACACTAAAAAATGGTCTTATTGGTTTTAGATTGTGCCATCTGGTGAATGCCAAGTTATTGATTGTGTTTTTTTACTTGAAATACGAATTTTTCCCTACAAGGCCTTATTCATTTGAAAACTTATAAAAGCTCCAACTTCCAATTATTAGCCTCAAGGTTTCCTCTCATCTCACCTTTGCAGTCATGCCCCCACAAAAATCTGAATATCGGGATTAGGTCATGTCAGTTATCATAGGCTTGTTGAGGTGCTTGTACATGATCTTAAGAGTCGTTCATTGACATGTTTATCAAGTAATCGTTTTTTAATCTGATAATGAACAGCAGCAATATGATTTTTTTTCTCTAAACCTTATCAGGCAGTATCCGTGTGGCTCCTAGTCTGAAGAGTGACCTTAAATTCCAAGTAGCCAAGCATAAATCCTTATTTCGCTTACGTTTCGTTCCTATTTTGATATAAGTCCATTAAAACAGAGTTCGTAGAAGCTCCTCACCTCACCACAATTAAATTTCTGTAAAAAAAAAAAATCTTGAATTCATTTTTAAGAAAATGCAACATGCACACATCTTCTTATAAATTTAATGAAATTTATGACTTTTTTATTCAAATATACTCGCTTTTTATTATAATTTTAAATACCTATTCAGAAGATAAATTTCTTCGTCTTGTTAAACTGCCTTAAATATGTTACATGAATTTAAAATTTATTAAAAATTTTTAAAATAAAAATAATAATCATCATCATCATTTACGTACGACCCCATTTCCGGATTAATTTAAATTTTTAAGTATTATGATTTATTATAATTTTAAGTAATTCTTGTAAGACATGAGCTCTTGTTAATTTTTCCAGGTAAAAGGTGTGTGTTTAAGTAAATGTTGTTTGAAATTAAAATTATTTAAATAACAATCATAAAATCTTTGAAAATAAAGAAGATTAAAAAAATGAAATTTTGCGCTACTTAGGAGCTTCCTTGAAATCGTGAAGAAAATGACTCAATTTAACAAAAAACTTCTTTCAATATCAAAATCTATGAAAAATTCTTTGTTCCAAGTAAATTTTTTTGTCAAAAAGCGAATAAAATTGATTTTCTTTTTCAAATTATGTTAAAAAAATAATAATAATGATCACATGAGGACCTCCCAAAGTTAAAATTTACCATAACTGACCAATTATTTACAATTATTATTATTATTATTGTAAAAAAAAAATAATAAATTTTAACAGTAACTGTGACGATAAAAGAAAAATCGAATAAAAAAAAGACAAATAATATTAATATTAAACGGTTCAATTACCATCACAATTCCTTTTGTTATAAAAATAATGA
This sequence comes from Culicoides sonorensis, assembly GCA_900002565.1. NCBI lineage: Eukaryota > Metazoa > Arthropoda > Insecta > Diptera > Ceratopogonidae > Culicoides > Culicoides sonorensis. The sequence continues at coordinate 110,824 of LN483637.1, read as the reverse complement.
TAAATTTACGTTCCTCATTCAAATATCAAAAAAATTTATATATAAATTTGCTAAAGTTTATTAGATTACTTTTGTAATATTTTATTTTCACACACAATCACATGAAAAATAACAAGTGTAATGTATACGCACTAAGCTTTTAAAATGAATCATCTTTCATTGTTTTTACGTATATTTCATTTTTTTCGGTATACCTTGGATTTTGACGTTAATATTTGACTTATAAAATATACATTTATTATATTTTTCCTGTTATATCTTAAGTAATAAATAAAATTCATTATTTTATATCCAAGCTTATTTTTTTCGCTTCATTCTTTGATAAAATGAAAAAAAAAATACAAAAAAAATATTCTTCGTTCTCATCATCTTTGTGCGATATTTGAAGAGAAAATTTTGCATGTTTGGATCTCATATTATAATAAACAAAATATGTGTGTAAGCTAAAAGTAAGCATATTAACAGGTTTTTGGTGTTGTTAAATTTTTTTTTCATCTTCTTTTCTTTTTCGTATACACACATGTGTGTGTGTTTGTCTGTGCTTTACTTTATCCATTCATTTTGATTTCATTTTTATTATTTATTATCTATATTCAACAACGATCCACATTGTAATTTATTTTATATGTGATGCATAAAATGTGAGTGTGTGTGTACTAAAATCCGCTTTTAATATCGTGGCAAAGATTCAATATTGTTATAATATTAATATTTTATATATTTTTAACATACCACACAATCAAAAAAAAACTGTTCACTGTACTTAAGCTTAGAGAATAGCGCGCTTTATCCATAAATTATCTAACATAAAATTTAAGGAGCGTCCATAAATCACACAACACTTTATTTCGTGCATATCGCAAATTTATAAACGTAGATTTTTTTTCAGCGCATTTCTTGAAAATGTCGGTATTGTGGGCGGTCGTCCGTCTGTGTCAAAGATACCAATCAATGATAAGTGTCGTCAATTATTTTAAAAAATGTCGCCAATCGTTGAAAAATGTAACCAATCATGAAAAAATGTCGGTAACCTTTCAAAAAATGTCGCACATCAATAAAAAATGTCACCAATCATTAGAAAATGTCGTTAATCATTGAAAAATGACGCCAATCATTAAAAATTTAGTTAATCATTTAAAAATCTCGCCAATCATTAAAAAATGTCACCAATCATGAAAAAATGTAGCCAATCATTGCAAGAATGTCGTCAATCAATGAAAATTGTCGCTGACCATTAAAAAACGTCACAAATAATTGAAAAACTGTCGCCAATCATTGAAAAATGTCACTAATCATTGAAAATGTTGTTAATCATTCAAAAAATATCACCAATCATTGAAAAAATGTCGCCAATCATCAAAAAATGGCTGACTAACTCAAAATGGCCGGTAAAATCCAAAAAACGATATAAAATTTTAAAAAACGATATAATCGATATTTTCACCTTCAAATTTGAACATTTCTTTTCGGTCAGTCTTAAATTTTAAATAAAATTGTCGAATTAATTTACATACAAATGTGCTCGTATATATCGTTCACAGTCACGTTTCAATTTTTTTATATTTTTAGTGCCTTTATATTTTAACTGTATACTAAGAATAATAATATATATAAAAAAAACTCATTTTTACCGCAGTAAAATGAATGTAAGTTGTAATCTCACACTGTTTTGTTATTGTTTTGTTTGAAACCATTGAATGTTTAACTTGCGTTTAATATTTATTTTATATCAAGGTCGTACAATTTGCAATAATAATAAAATATATAAAAATATAAGGAGATCGTAAAATAACTATATTATTGGTGTTACAAATTCAAGTTATTATTCAAATATTACCAAAAAAAACTATTATGATACCAAAAAAAAAAAAAAATAAATAAAACTATGAAATGATGCATTTTTGTTGAAAGTTTGACTTAAATTACTCTGCTAACCTGATTTTGAGATATAAATCAATATGAAAAAAGGTTCATGCATGAGTCACACGAACATAAAAGTAAATGATGGTGATCAAGATAAAAGGAATGTTGGTGACAAATTTGGTTTTATATTATTATGATATTAAAAAAATAGTTTTACAATGAATTTCTATTAAATTAAAACTATTTTGATGAAAGGAATTCGAATATCATCAATTTATGCGGTCAGATTTCCAAACTTACATGTCCACTTAAGCCAAAAAACTTTCACTTTCGTATTTTTCATCATTTTTTTGAATAAAAAAGCTTCTTATCTTGCCATTCATGACCAAAATTATTACAATCGTCATCATTTTCAATGCAATTTTACTACACTCATGAAAAAGTGAAAATAAAATTTAATAAAATAGCCAAAGTTTTTACCGACTTTTTATGCATAAAAATTTTTACTATCTCTAAAAATTTACAGTAAAAATAATAATAACAGTCCTTGCTATTTCACTTGTAAACATAGTAAAAAAAGGAAAATAAAATAAAATCAAAACGAATAACGAAATAAAATGAACAAAATTTGATATGATAAAATAAAATATATTTGACGTGACTTTAAGGCGCCTTATTTTGTGTCACATCAAAAATGTGTCTGCGTGTGTGGTTCTTGATAATGATAATAATAATAATAATGTACCTTGTATAAATAATAAAAAAATAGACACAAAAAGGATTTGAGATAAGAAAAAAAATGTATAAAATGAAATGAAATAAAGTACATTTGATTGGATTGGTGGTGATGTTCATTTTTGTGTGTCAACATTTTATATTTTTCCTCGTTAAATGTGTTATTTCCGATTTAATCCCTTACGTACTTTGATTTTCTTTTGAATTTTTAAGGGTCATTTTATATTTTTTTTATTTATTTTCATCATTTAATATTTTTTTTATCACTTTTATATAAAATTACATTTCATTTGAAAGGAATTGAAGAACTAACCAAAGACCATTTTCAATTTAATTAATTTATTTTATTAAAGCACTTTACTCGTATCCTCAATATTAAATATTTAATTTTCCTTACACATGAAAAAGTAATGCTATAAAATGAAAATAAAAAAAAATTGTTTAATATTTTTTTTTATATACAATGCATATAAAAATATAAATAAAAATCTATAAGTTAGTTAAGATTTTTTTTTCTACTAAAAGCAAAGGACATCTTAATCTTATTATTAAACGAAAAAGTTAAAAAAAATTAAATAAAAAGTAACAACACACACACACAAGACGACATCATCAGAGAATTTGTTACGAAAGTTGTTCGTTCTTGCATGATTCAATTTATTTTTAAAATAACAAAGGGTGGATGTGAGTGTTATTCAAAAGGCAAACTAAACGAGATACTTTAAAAACGAAAATTCCACCACTGCCTTAATGTGACAACACACTAACACAAGAGAAAGGACTAATTTTTTGGGTAAATTGTTATGCCATTACAGTATTAAATTACCTCTAAAAATAGTTAGCACACACTTACTCACTCTCTCACATAAGCCGAGCAAAAAAAAAAATAAAATGTTGAAAAAAAATTAAATAGAAAAGTAAACAACGTCAACCACCGCCATTTAAGAAGAAAATGTTACATAAGAAAATAACATTATTTATTTAGAGGAAAGTGAATAAAGCAAAATTGTGTGTGTGTGTGTTACTTCAATAGAACAAAATATATTAGCAAAGTTTTACATGTAAATTTTCTGATTTTCGCGTGTTTGTAGTTAAATGCAATGCAAGTGGAAGAAAAACATCAAATTTGGTTGAAGGTTATATTTTCAATGCTTTTAAACATGTTTCCTTGTTGAAGAGCGAGAGCAAAAAATAATGAAAGACATTTTTTTTAAATGATGCAAAAAGCAAAAATGTGAAACTAATTTTTTCGCATAGAACATGGGTAAAAAAAAGGAAGAAATTGGTTCAATTTATGCATGAACTGGTAATTTATTGAGTGGAAGTGTTGAAATATGTGACCCATTTGTGCTTAATGGAATTTTGATGTCATTAAAACGACAATTTTATGTATTTTTAAAAATTCTTTCGTCTCACACACATTTTCAAAACACACACATGTGTGATGTTATTTTGATTGTAGAATCAGAGAAGAGAAATTAAATCATGATCGTGTTAAAATATTTTTTCATTTTTTTGATTTATATTGACAGGATGTGCCTCATCTATTAAAAGAGGAACATTGTTGTATTTTTAAATGTCTTTTACTTTAATTGAATATCCTTTGCGATGTCCTGCTGTGAATTTTCATCTCCGCATTTGTTATTTCTCCCTCCTCTCACAAAAAATTTTGTACTCTTACATGTGCTTCCGTTTAATTTTATTTTTGCAATATTAAAAAAAAAACAGAAGTTAGATGAAGACACAAGGAAGCACAATTAAGATGAGAACATAAATAAATAATGAATGGATGAATGGAAAAAGGGGGTGATTCTTAATTGTGTACCGCATACAAAAAAAGGACATAATTCAATAACCAGGCAATATATAAGTTGTGAAGCAACATTAAATAAAGAATGAGAAAGTAACTTTTATTCATTTACTTTTTTTTTACCCCATTATTTATGTTTCTGTTTTGATTTTTAAAACAAACTCATTGGCAATCAAATAATCTAATTAAAAATGAGACCGCACAATAAATAACTTAAGTAACATTTTTCTTTTTTTTTGTGTTTAATTACAGATCACAATCGTGTCCCAACTGTACCGATGTTGCCTGGCGATATGCCATCATACTCACCACCATCACGAGCTTTCTTCACTCCACCGCTACCTCGTGAATATTCAAATCCATTTGCGGACAAACCAACATTGAGAGGCACAAATAATGATCCGAGTGTTGTCAACAGTAACACATTTATAAATCGTCGTATCAAACCACCACCGGGAAATATTCCAGTTGTTGCACCACCAAGTCAACGCATTCCACTGAGACCACCAGATTTGGCACCAGGAGCTATTCCACCAGCTGTAGGAACTAGTGTTAGTAATAACAATAAGAATAACTTTTTAAATAATACGTTAATTGGTGAGAATGATGATGCAATCTCACGTAAGAAAGCGTTAAATACGCCAAGTCAAAAGTTAGGGAATAAAGATCCAAATTTTGGGTATGGGATTGATGGAGATCAAAATGGGATGTTAAATGGTACAGATCCACTTGCAAGTAGTAGAGTTGTACACATTCCAAGTATTTCTCGCATTTTGTCGGGGTCTAATGGGCGTAAAGAAGATATTTCTGATGTTATTTTACGAACTGTAACTGTAATTCCAAATCTTGCTCCAGCTCTATCAGGGCAACAAACTCCTGCAAGAGATTTGTTTCCCGTTGTTACGCAAAATACGGTTATTACTGGGAATAATTTGAATAAATTACGGGGAAATCGCGATCCAAAAGTACCGGGTGAGGAATATCCAGAGGGAAATAATGCTAATAACGCGAATAATGATGATGTTGTTGAGGAAGAAGATGAGGATGATATATATGATAAGGAATCTGATGAACAAATTGTAGGAAATAATGATTCTGGATCGACTGAGTTACCATATCGGGCTCCAAATAAAGACGATAATGAAAAAGAAATTGTTCATGACTTGGCCAAATCAAATCATGATCGTAGCTTGTACACAACAACAGCAAATCCTCATGAGAAACATAACAGTATTAAAGATAGAGCAAAAATGTCAGGTTTTGCTACTTGGACTGTAGCATGGAATGTTCATGTGTATTTGTCAGCTATTTTATTCACAATATTAGCTGTATATTCAATATTTAAAATGATATTCTTTGATAAGTTGACCCATTTGTTCAATCAGTCATATTTTATTTGTATTCACCTAATTTTAATAATTATATGTCTGGCACGTATTTTCTACCTGTGCTATGACGCCTATAATGCCCATCGTAGTTTTAATATATTTGTATCAGAAATACTGCTTAACTTGCCAGCAACATTTTTGACAGTTGCCTTTGCCATTTTGATTTTATTTTTATTGATACGTAGCACTAATCATAAGAATAACCGTTATTCGGCACTAATGCGACCACTAACTGTGGTTATTGCCAGCAGTGTTCATGTGGGACTCTGTATTACCTTGCACTATGTTGAAAGTTATGAAACAATGAATAACTACTATCATCCAAATGTTGGTGCGGCTACATTAAATGGCGCCGGCAGCTCAACAAATGGTGGTAATAAATATTTGGTTAAAGGTCCAAATGGAATTATGTCACCACCACCAATTCTCTCGCTAATTTGTCAAATTATTTATATTTTTGTTTGTCTTAGTTTGGGTTTCCTCTATTTGTACATTTATCGTATGCTAAAACGTATTTTGCGAAATAAATCACAAAATTATATTCATGGCTATCAAAATCTATCGTATGCCATTCATATTACCGTTGCAACTGCCCTATTATTTATTTTATTGGCTGCATTGCAAATCTATGGTGCAATTGGCTTATCAATGAATAAACCAATCATGTCATCGCCTCTTGACACAGATTGGCTCCAATGGGGATATCAATTTTCTTTAAGACTGATTGAAATAGCTATAATTACACTTTTGTCATGGGTAACGGGCCTTAAAACGGGCGCCTCTAAAGTTCTCCAACGAGAAAAACGACTTGACACCCACAATGTATCCGGTTTTGCCTTATTCCCATGCACCTCAAGTTCAAGTCAAGAACATTTTGAGACTGATTATCCGGCAGTTTGTAATGCAAACACAAATTTGCATTCATACACACTTCGGACGGGAAAACCAATTTATGATGATAATTTTGCATTGAACTCAATGGCAATGGATCCAAATGCACCTCAAGGTATGATGATACCAATGCCAGGTGATAATGGACCACCATATCCATATCCCGGTCAATCTATTCAAGATTTTCAACAATTACCACCAAATCATCCTGATCACCCTAGTCGTGCCAGTAATCGGGCTGCTCAAGGTACCGATCTCGACACAAACAGTATTGTCTCTTCAATGCATAATTCAGATAAAATGTTATCCGTACAAGAAATCGAAAATAGTGTCGATTACATGCAAGAAAACTCAAATGGTCCAATTGACCACTATGAAAATCCAAATTTTGAATTAAGAGGTTCTGGTCCTGGTATGCCACAACAAATACCGGGCGATAACTCGTCCCAAAGCTCAGATCGTACATCCACAAATCGGTTAATGCTCGATAATGGGTATGCCGAACCAATCAATAGTGCACCTATTGATCCAAGAACGGGTCAACCAATGCACCAATTTGATTTTCAAAATTTCGAGAGACCAAGTTTTGATCGACCAAGTTCTCGCAATGAATTTAGAGCGTCAAAAAATTTAAAAGCCCTTAAACAACAACAAGGTGTTAACGGACCATATCCAACACATGATCATAACAATTATGGTTTTGGTAATGGGCCAGCACCACGTGGCTATAACACAAATTACAATTCATTTGACCGACGTAATCGGGATGCTCAAAGTTCGGGAATTAAGAAAAGTGGGACATTGAGTAATATTGGAAATGGACGGGAACATCGAGGGCGTTTTGATGGGTCCAATTCATCCGGTGATGGTCAAATGGTAGATCCGCGTGACAATCGACGTACAACACAGACACTTAATAATTCGGGCAGACAAAAGCATGCACGAATGAATGGAAATGGATCAAATAATGAATGGCGAACATCGTCATCCTCATCAAATAATCGATCCTCACTTGAAAGAGGCACGAACAAAAACTATAATTTATCTGATGACGATTACAATAATGGTCGAAAAGATTCATTACTTGATCCATCTCAAGCTAGTACCGCTACACCTGGTAGTAGTAGTGGTGAAAGTGCAAGTAGTGGCAGTATGTTAGTTGCCGAACACGGTTTTGTTAGATTTAAGGCATTAGATGAATTAGGGCAACCTCAACAACAACAACAACCACAACAAAAATTTACCCGCAGTTCCGGTAGGACAAGTAACAAAGAACGAAAACTCACTAATTCGTAGTTGTATGAAAATTAGAATATTCAAAATAAAATAAATGAAAAATAGTCTGTGCTTGATATTTAAATGTTAATATAAATATAAAATTGCGATATAATATTCTAAGTGTTTGTAAACTAGTTTTCTTTTTTTAATTCATATAAAAATTAGACATTAAATTCCATAAAGAGATGTGCTTTTTTCAAAAGATTATTAAAGTGTACCTAAAACATTTTAAAGATAATGTCTAATAAAAAAATGAACCAAAGCAGGACATTTTCCATGACTGATTCGCATACATTCATTTTTATCGATAAGGGACAGCAAAATTGTGTCAGAGAAAAATGTTGGTATAAAAAATTTATAGCCTGCTGACAAAAAGACGAAAAAATTGTTTCATTGTAAAACTTAAAAAATATATTATATACGATACACACGTTATATTATATTTTATACCAAAAAATGTGATGTTATTTCCTCGGTTTTCCAATATTCATTTTCATCTCATGTCCTTTTTTTCATATGCGTTGCTGTAATGTTTAGGATAGAATGAAGAAAAAAGACATTTTTTTTTATACAACATATGTATAACATTCGAATCCCTTAAGTACTGAATTTTATTGCTACTAAGTAGCAGCCTTTACACAAGTTTCAGATAAAAAAAAATAGTACACAAAATATATAATTCATATATTGGTATTAAAGTATAAAAGGTTTCAGGTTTTTTTTTTCTATTACTACATGATCAAAGTGAAACATTTATTATTATTATTATTAGAAGACAAGATAAAACGAAAAATAAAAATATATTCATGATGATGGAAAAAATATAAAAATTACATTAGAGCGGGAGACAAGTCCCTCAACTCCCCACATGTCATGTATGTTCATAAAGATACAGATCTTTGAGAGCGCGTGTGAGATGTCTCCCCAGTTTTTTGTTGATGTAACTTCAAGATAAAAGGATAAAAATTATTTGACACAATTTTTTTCCTTAAACTTTCCATATCCTCTTGTGAATATGATAAATGCAGTACATGACAATTCGATTGCTTTTGCCGACCACATACACATTGATTAGAAAAGTAACAAATAATAAAACACAGTCCCAAAATAGAGTTCAAAACATTTAAATAAAAAAAATATACAATATTAGCTTGTTTTAATGTTAAATTTAAACCAAAAACTATTAAATTTCATATAAATGTGTATAAAATCAATAAATAATCTACAAAATTCTTAAATAAATAGAAAATTTTCTGTACAGATCATTAGCTAACCATAGACATATATCATGAAGGTGTGTATGTGTACAATATCGGTATACAAAGGTAATTTATATAATATGTTGTATGTGTAAAATAATAAATAAATATAAATAATAAATTATATCATATACATATAAAACCAATTAAAATAAATTATCACATGGAAATAAATTTATTATATTGAAAACGAACCTGAAAACCCATTCCAGCCTGTTGTTGTTATTATTATCAATACAATTATTTGTTCCTTTCAATTTTTTTTTTCATTTTTAATACAGACAAAAAATTTATAATAATAATAATGTTAGTGATGATGATGATGACGATGATGATAATAATAAAGAAAAAAAAACGTAACATTATTGTTATTACTTTAATAAAAACAAAGAAAACCCAACAAACTTTAAATAATAAAATACAAAAAAAAAGTTAAAATAATGAAATAATCACAACAAAAAGGAACAATGAACAAATAAATCATGTATAATAATTTTCCTGAAATTATTTTATTTTATGTATACACATATTAAATTATTGTTAAAATTGCTCATGAGTCATGACTGTGTATGTGAGTGCATTTTCGTTGCAAACTGTGAGGAAGACCTTTCAATTTCACTTATCTTCTCAAATTTTTCCTTGATTGTAAAACCTTTGATTTGAATGGAAACGCTCCTAAAAAAAAACTGAAATACTTTGATATTTATCATGCAAATTTAAAAACATTATACGAAAGGAAAATAATTGCTTTGAATATTAAAATAACATAATAATAAAATTTATAAAAAAAAGAAACAGTCAGACGGTAAAGTACATTAAAGTTGTATAATAATAATAAAAAATGAATTAAATCAATAAAATGATTATTATTCACATTGTTTAGCAATGTTTATGTTAAATATAATAATAATAATAATGAATAAAAGCTGTTATTTAAATTTATATAAATGACATATAAACTGATATAAATTATAATGATGATCATTATCAGAGTTTATATTAAAAAAAAAATATGAAAAAAACATACGTTTAATAGAATTCTATGTAAATAATTGAAATGTATCATATAATTATAATAAACATTACTATTAATAATTTGTCTCGAATAAATATTTTTCCTTATTATATATTATAAAAAAATATAAATATATATAAATAAACGTTTTTTCCTAATATTTCTTAAAAAAAATATTAATAATCAATATGAAAAAAAAAATTACCAGAAATATTCATCATGTGCATTTTATAATAAAATAATATGTTTCATTTTACAAGTCATTAAAATTTTATTCTATCATCAAATCTCTCATGATTACCCTTAATATAAACAATACAACAAAAAAAAAACATTGATAGAAATAATAGTAAATAAATGAAATAAACATAAGTAAATACTAGCTGACAAAAAATGTGTTATTTGTAAGTATATTATTATACACTTCATACCCCATCCTATCCCATACATGCATTACAAATAAAATAATGATAAAAAAAACTTGTAGAAAAAAAAATTATTATTAATTATTAAAATTAAAAAAAAAAATGCGATATTGTAAATTTTTAAGTTTTAATTAATTAATTAAATAATTTAATGATATAATAATATTAATTTTTAATCATTGAAATGACATAAAAATTTGATAAATTCATGAAAAAAAATTAAATCTCAGAAAAAAATAATCATGGATATAAATCTGAATTAAAATTTAAAAGTATAATAATTATTAATAATAAAAAAAAACAAATGATTATTATTAATTATTAAGTATGAAATAAAACATAATGATTAAATTATATAAGAATAAACAATTATTATTATTAATAATATTTGGAACAAAATGAACAAAAAAAATACATCATAATATTTAAAAATTGATAAAACATAAAAAAAGTCAAAAATAAAAATTTGAAAAATTAATATCGAAAAAATCGTAAAAGGTGTTTGTATCATTAAATCAAAATGTATCGTCACAATCAAGAAAGTATTGTAGGCTCTTTTTGATGATATTCTGATTCGTATTAAAAGGTAAGATTGAATAGTTTTCTCTTAATTTGCTACATTGATGGTTAAGCTTTCATGAAAAGGAATGGATTGTGTTGGAAGTTTTAACATTTTTACGAAAACTTACTTTTTACAGGACATTTACTACTAGGAAAAATAAAATTTCAGGTCACTCACTTCCTTCAATGATGCTAAAACTCTGGGACATTCGTCAACATGGATTTGTTCCTGGAAGGTTCACGGAATCCAATTTGGTTGCATTCACGAACTATTTGCTGTCCAGAATGGAACAAGGAAACCAAATCGATGCAGTATATACGGACTTTCAAAAAGCATTTGACAGAGTTGACATTAATTTGCTTCTGTCTGAATAGCGTGCTTTAGGCCTGCCGTCGTATTTTATTACTTATATCTCATCATATCTACAAGATAGATCTCAAATGGAGCTTTTCCATGAAGCTGGGAGCTGCTACATCTTTTGTAATTTATTCTTGGTCTGGCGTCCCACGGGGCAGCCATTTAGATCCTTTATTTTTTGTGATATTTATTAACTCCATCTGAGATAGTTTTAAGAATTCTGACTTTTTTCTCTATGCTGACAATCTTAAACTTGCAAACCATCCATTTGACACATCTATTTAGTTTCTAGCTGATGGCTAGAAATGTGGGAATTATGTTCCTGTATGAAGAATACTTAATAGAATGCCAGTCAAAACAACTTTAGAAAAAACTTGATGATTTGAGTGACGATTTACATGATTCTGAATCAAAATGTTTTTCATACTGATCAACTGAGAAAAACAATTGCAGTGATTTTTCTAATGATTTTAGTAAATGACATGAAATTCTACACAAAAATCAGTCTACTTTATCAATTCAGGACAAATTTTCTTAATCATAATAAAAGGACATTATCCACATTTAGTATTGATCATTGATCATAAATATCTGATAAACGTAGATTAATGAGACCAAATTGAACATAAATTTATACGTATAAATGAATTGATTAATTTCTGTCTTCAATTAAATTGTTCATTGTATTTATTCTATGATACAATTACAATTGTATACAAACACAGTAATAAAAGACCTTTAATTATGATTTTATATGATTTATTGTTTCAATGAAAATGTCCAGCCGTAAATTTAGGTTAATTTGTTTCCTTTTTCCACATAAATTAATTTGATATCATTTATTATCAAATTAAAGCATCAATTTGGAAAAAAAATTAGGCATATTGATTGACATTCCGGTGTGCACTGCTTATAGTTCATATCACAACTTTTTTTTTCGTTTAATATAACAAAAACTTTTATATTAAATTTCTATAGTTTGGTGTTCAACATTATTCAGAGCAGGCACGTACCTTGAACATACATAATAAAAAGAAAACTGTTAAAAAATTACCATTTTTGTATATTTTTCATCATAAAGTTCACCTTTTATTTCCACTCATGCAGAATCTATGACTTTTTTTAGTGAGAAATGAAAGAAGAAAATATTTTATGGTTTTTTTTTGTGCTTCTCATAAATTCCCAAAGGAAAAATACTTTCAAATCTTTCTTTGGAATACAAAATGAAATTGTATTTATAAATATAGAGAAAAATATAAAACGCTAATAAACTACCAATTTAATGTGACCTAAAATTAATTTTGACATACTTTGCACTCTAAAGAAAAATATCTCATTTTTTCTTTTTATTTTAATTTGAAATTTTATTTCGGAAAATGTCTTATAAATTTTGTATTAAAATGATTATACATAACCTTTCCTTTTTTTTTTGTTGAATTTCAAACATTCTTAGCATATTCTACAGAGTTGCTACAAAGTTAGAGTAGCAGTTTGTGGAGTGATATTGATTTTATGATTAACGGACGTCTTACCCTAAAAGAATATGTATGAATTTTGTATTCAAGTACATATTCGTGAACATTTATTGAAACAAGAGTTTTTCTTTGCTCTGTACTTTTGTGTATACCACCATCGTTCATTTATCGCGTATATTCACAGAAAGTCTTTTATTATTATTATAACTTCCATATTTTTTTTTTCTGCCTTATCTTGATGCTATATAGTTTAATATAATATTTTATTATACATGTATTTTTATTCGCGGTAGATTTTCGACAAGGAAAAATTTAAATATGAACCTTGCAATCATTATTTGTGAGTGTGTGTGCTCTGTATTCTAACATTAAATTGGAATGGAAAAAAAAAGTTGTTTGAAAGGAAACGGTGGAAAGCAATTATGTTTGGAGATTACCGGTAAAAATTGATGGAAATTTAAAAGTTTATGATTGTATTTATTATTTTATATGAGAGGGTCTTTATTCGCTTTGATGGAATGTAATTTTATTCTAAAATCTAGTCATTAAAATATTATTTACAGCAAAATAATGTCAAAATTGATACTTGAACACATTAGTCATCAAAATACTTGAAAAACCATCATAATTTACAACAGGATTTAATTTTATATGAAATATTAATACCTCAAAAAGTTTCAAAATTCAATTCTGTTTCCGACTAATTTTAAGTTTGATATAATTTTGAAAATTAATCCAAATTGCATTAAATTATATCATTATGATTGTTATTATTATCAAATACAAATTGTATCTCTTCATAATCGTTTGAAATTGAAATAAGTTTTATACTAAATATAAATGAATATTAAAAAAAAGGAGTTATATAATCATTTATTTATGCAGGTGTATTTTGTATCGTGATTCATCAGAGACTACTAAAATTCATACAATATTTTTTTTATATTTCAATTTATTAAAATATGATTCAAAAATAATCAACAAATTCATATATAATGCGTGCCTGTCTCGTTAAATGCTCAGTGCTACCGCTCGTGTTCAATATGCAATTAATAATGTATGAATTATAATACAATAATAAAATTTTTCAACATAATACGATAACAATAATAATAATAATAATGACAATTTAATTTTTTTGGGTGATACGCAAAATTAAAATGTATAAACTTTTTAAACGGAGAAAACATTTATGTGAAGCTTGATTGAATACAATTGGATTTTGATTTTATTCACAAATATAGTGGGAAAAGTATTAGCGGATTTCATTTTAATTTAATGTCCCTCGCCACTGGTACTTTGGATACTAGTTGTTGTTATAGCGGCATTGTCAGAGCCTTCTAAAGTTCTATTTTTAATCTGAAGAAGTCTGCTACCTTAATAAGATTGAACAAGAGGCTTTTAGTCGTCAGGCTAGTAGGATCACTAGAGCATTCGAAAAGGTGAGCTACATCATGTGGTGAGCTATGGCATGATGGGCACATATCAGATATGGATGGATCAATACGACTTAAATAGCTATTTGTCAGTTTTGAGTATCCAGACCTTAGCTGAGTCAATGCCGTTCTTGTCTCTCTGAGGAATTTGGCTTGCTGTGTGTAGTTGCTTTAGCATACCTCGATAAGTAGTCATTGTCTGTCACTGTGTTCAGAGGTATTGTAGTTCAGGTAGTAAACTTCTTGATGAACAATATTAGTGTCTACAGTTGTGTTGGTGAATCTTAAATAGATTTTAGGTTTATCCCTTCTTAAAATAATCGACCAATATCTAGCCGATCTCATTTGATGTATTCGAGTCAATTGAGCCGATAAGATTAAAACTCACATTTTGTCTTTGAGACAGGCCATTGAAGACCTTGAAGAAGATCATACGCAAAAGCATGTTGGTATTGTGCGCCCCCATCAAATGGGTCAGTTGTACCAATCTACACTCTCAACACAAAACCAGTGGGATAGGCCCATGAGACACCAGTGGAACCATAGGGAAACCAGTGGGACATCAATGAGAAACCAGTGAAAGGTCATTGGGACCAGTGATAGGTCAGTGTGCGACAAATGAGACCATAGAACTTACATTTTTAGTAGGATGATAATGATTTCAACCAATATTTGGATTGTCACCATATTTGCTATCACGTTGAAGTGACTAGCTTCCTATTATGCCACTGTTGTATGGCTTTTGACGCGATTCGTCGACGAATTTGATTACTTGAGGTTATCCGCTTCCAAAGATTTTGAAATAGTAATCAACTTAATTGTATCTTTCTTAGCCCTACCATAGCCTGTCGGAAGTAAACTCCTGAATTTCAGGAGCTAAACTCCTAACGTTCAGGAGTTAACTCCTAATTTTCAGGAGTTAACTCCTAATTTTCAGGAGTTAACTTCTTATGTCAAGGAGTTAACATTCTAATATTCAGGAGTTAACTTCTTATATCAAGGAGTTAACATTCTAATATTCAGGAGTTAACTCCTAAAGTTCAGGAGTTTAGCTCCTGAAATTCAGGAGTTATATATAAGATTAATTTTTATAATTTATGAAAAAAAAGAAATTGATCTTATCTATAACTCCTGAATATTAGGAGTTAACTCCTTGACATAAGGAGTTAGGAGTGAACGTTAGGAGTTTAGCTCCTGAAATTTAGGAGTTTACTTCCAACAGGGTACTCTCTTAATTATCTTTACAATTTTCTCCGTGTAATTATTATTATTTGTTGTTATTGTTAAAAAACATTTTCAAGTGTATTTATTTCAAACAAAAAACAATCAGGACATACTATTTTCGTATTTCGTAGTATTTTTATATTATATAAAAATAATTTTTAATGAGATTTTTATATGATTCTCTGTTCTCTGTATTCACGGAATTACTTTTCATTCTCTATAAAATCTTTTTTTTTTTCATTTCGTATATCAGTGAAAACACAAGCATAAGAAGTCTTTATACGGATAAGTCCCCACTCAATTATTTTAAACTTCCAATTCAGTTATTTTGAATGGGAATTTCATCATCATTGTCATCACATCCATAAATAAGATGAAAAAAAAATTTATACGATCTAAGAAAATAATATACAAGGTGAATAAAATGATGAAGAATAAAGTCCTGATACAGTCGCTATCATTATAAAAGAAATTTTAAAATCACATACAAGGAGAACAAAAAAAAGTAAGTCATATGATGTATAATATTTCATTAGCGTGTTCTTGAGCTTCAATGCATAATGGATAAAAAAGTATAAAATTAAAGTATCAAGAGTTTTTCTTAAAAAAAAAAAATAATATGTATTTTCTCGTCTATACATCATTAATATTCTCTCTTTTTTTGCTTCAATTTTAGTTATGCTTCATCAGATTTGCGTGTCTGAATTCTTGTTTTTTTTTTGAACTTTACTTTATTATACATCAAAACTTTTTATAAATTTGCTAAAGGATGAGGAGATTTTTACTTATTCGAAGGTAAAAATACAGCAAAATTATGACATGCGATATCTTTCACTTCCTTTGTTAGAATGTATGGTATATGAGAGTTTGATGTTTATTTTTTTTGTGTTGCTTCTTTTAAAGCTCAAAGGGATTAAAAGAATAATGGTTCTTTTTTTATCAATCAAATACATGAAATTGCTTCACATCAAAAAGAAGTGCTTTTATATTTACTCTAATGTGTTTGGTTTTTGATTGAGTTTTATTGGTGGTTTTTTTGATTGATTATGTTTGGTTACTTACCGAAAGTTTGACGTACAAGGGACTTATTAGATTGTGAATCACAACAGATTTAAGGGAAAGCTGCATGTTCCAAAAATAAGGGTGTTGACAGGCGTTCTCTAAGTCTAAGGTTAGTAAAAATGTCCTCTTGACTTGAAAGTAACATGACTCGCTCCTTCAATTTAAAATGTAACACACACACACACATACACATAGAAAAAATTCTTATTGAATACCTTAAAATATCTTATCATTAAATTTAAACAAATTACGATCCAATCTTTGTACACACCAATTATTCATTCCTCCTTAAAAATATTTGTTTGTCCATAAATTTTATCTTAACGAGTATAAATGGTGTGAAATTCCATACCTTCTTATCTTGCGCAGTTTTATTTTAATGATGATGGTAATTTCCATATACACATACATATAAATATCATATAAAAGGCAAAGCAAAGTGCTTATATATTAAAATATTATAATGATAATATGTGTGTTGGCCTATAAACATGTATATAAATAATCGTTATGTCATCAAAATCAGATCACACCACATTCATAATAATGGCATCCATTTAAGTGCCATTGTTTTATCACAAATAGCAAAACAATAATGATAATAATAACTCTGCACTGCCTCACTTTCATTAAATGTGTATGTGTGTGTGTGTGTGTGTGTATGGCGCATAATATTTAACATAAACATATTGTCAACTGCTGATGATAATGGAAACCACACTCTCTACTGTCATTAAATTTGATAGTCGTCAAAATTTTCATATAAATTGGTTAACAGAAGGCACGAATGTATTTTATTAGAAATAGCGACAACAAAAAAAAATTGTAACACTGTTTTGTGTCGTGTCGTGTGAATGTCAAATCATAATAATAATTGGAAAATGAATGAAATTTTCACACACACACACAAACATGCACGAGCCTAAACTATAATTCCAAATTGCGATAGACAAAAAAATCCCACGCCTTTTGGTTATTTTATTATTTTTCTTGTCCCCTGTGTGTGTGTGTGTGTGTGTGCTCATATGTTTTTGTTTATTTTTCACTGTTAAATGCTGTTATTGTTTCAATATTTTTCTCACCAAAATAACACACTTCCATGTTATTTGTTATGATTGTTATAATGGAAGTATAAAAAACAGGAGTAAACATTTTAAAAATTAATAAACCGAAAAATAATTATAATAAACAAAACATTGACAAACACATTTCCGATTCATGAGGAAAAATTATTTAAATTTTTTTTTTTAAATTATAATTTTAATTTCATTTTTCAATTTACGTTTTAAGTGCATTTCATGAGCCTGAGAATAGCCATTTTTCATGTTTTTTGAATCAATGCTTATCTCAAACACCTTTCATTAACTTGGAAAAAAATTATTATGAGCCTTTTAATCATTTGACCACCCACCGATAAGCAATACAGAGTATTATCGTTAAAGTGCTTTTGTGATAAAAAAAAAAAATCCAAATGAAATTAGAGCAAGGCTGTAATTCCATGAGGACCTGAAATTGCTATTTTTGAACTCATTTAGACCGATCCGTAAGGGCGCATCGGTTCACAGGCTCTCTTATATTTTAATATTTGTTGGGAGATAAAAATTTGATTTTTGGATATATTAATAATTATCCGTTAAAAGGCCCCCATGCACTTTTATAAATTCGAAATAATATATGGCAATCACTGATTCAAATCAAATATAAAATTAAAAATAATTCTATTGCCAATCTCTAACATCATTAGAATATTTTTGTGTGTTTTTTCCCCATAGATTTCTTTTTAAACATAACGCGTCTGACAAATAATTTCTATCCTTGTTTATAAATTATTATTATAATAATAATAATACAATATATACGAGTGTCAATGAGTCTGAGAGTGTACGAATATAATTATCATTATTAATCACACAAATTAAATTTAATCATCATTTAATTACATGATTAATGCCGAGCCATCAAACAGAGTGTGTTTTTGTGTATTTTACACCACATTTGAATATGAATATATTTTGTTTTTTTTTGGTAAATAGGAATATTTGTGCAATTTTTTTTTATCAATATGATGATGTTTTTGCAAAATATGGTTTTTTCATACCAAAAGTAAATGATTTTTGAATTTAATTATATTTTTGTTTTTAATATAAAATAATAATGAAATGTAATTTAATATTGAAATTTATTATGAAAAAAAAAATAATTTAAAATATTTGATAAATTTGGTAGATGATGGAGGTATTATTGCATTATTATTATCATTATTTATTTAATAAATATTCTATTAATTATTCAAATTATATTGAGTTACTGTCTGATTGAAAATGGGGATTATTATGCGCTGTTTCTTTTATGTGTATTTATTAAAAGTGATGTACTGATCAGAATTTTGATCAAAAATTTAAAAGCTTATCGGATTGGACGTTTTGAATCTTGAGTTTGAATTCTGGGTTATTTCCCGAGAGACACATTCAATTCAGAACAGTAGGAAACCAATAGTCGCGCTATCCTCTTTAATTTTTCCCTAATTTTCAAGAGAAAGCTTGTCAAGCTTTTTGGTCTGAACGCATTAGAGTTTGATATGAGTTTTTACCGGATTGGTGCACATAAGTTTGAAGTTATGTCTCAGACAAGCTATACTTTCATTATAAGATAAAGCTTGTAGAAGATGAACTTCACCATTCATCATTTGTCTTACATGTTATAAAACTTGGCTTTCATGCAGTCCTCGAATGCTGAGGATGTTCCTTGCATGTGTTTGAAATAAGACTACCGTATTAGTTAGGGGTGGTAAGTTAAATACAAGTTTCAAACCACAGTTCTGGAGAATTTGAATAGGTTTCAAATAAATTGCTGCAGCTGTACCCCAAATATTCGTGAGATATGATAGATGGCTATACTTTTCATGTACTTATTTATCGTATGAAAATCATCCTCTAGATCACATCAATCCATAGTTCAAGTATTTTTTTTCAGGAATGGGGTATCAAGCAGGTGTAGTAATTAGATTTTAGCATCAATATTGTTAATTATGAAAAAGATACATTAAAAAAACGATTAACAGCCAAAGCGCCCCAGCGATTCAAAAAGTTATTTTTTGTCCCACCTTGAAAAACAGTTAAACTTGAATGTCTAATTCTTGTAGCCATATTATTGCTTCTTTTGTTAACTTGTGAAGATTTTTTAAGCCTCCATCAAAGTTATTTAAGGGACAATTGATGATATGTAACATAGTTTGATCAACTCCACAGTCACAAAGCGGTGAAGCAACCATTCCCCATTTGTAAAGTAAGTGATTACATCTTCCAGAATTTGTGCGGAAACGATTTAATGAGCACCAAATTTTGTGTGGTGTATTAAAACCAGCAACTGGTTGATTTGGATCTGAAATAAGATGGGTATATATTGGAGGTGTTAATAACCATTCTTGTCGCCTTGTAGATTTTTCATCAAATATTATGATTTCATCAAAGTTCATCCAAGGGGGCTTCCTGTAATTACTTGGGATAAAATTTTTGGTCTTATACATAGCTCCAAGGGCTGAATTGATCCTGCTAAGTTAAAAGTAAGTTAAATATGAAACTTGCTCAATTGGCTCACCTAAATATGTTGAGATTAAACAAATGTGGGTTTTCTGTCTTCATTTAGAATGTGTAAATATCTTGAAAGAATGTCAAAAAGTTCAAAACCTCTTTGATTCATCGTTATCGCTTCAAACAGGAGTAGACTTCTACAAATCTTCAAAAATGATAAGCAAGATTCAAAATAATGACAACTTCTTTCCTTCTTCTTGGGATACAAAAACTGAACCTTCGTCAATTCATCAATACGTTCATTTAAAAATATCAACTTTACAAAATCAAAATTTTTGTAAAAATGTGTCAAAATTATGTCTGTAATTTTTCAATCATCAAATTTAAAAAAATATTAAATATCACATGCTTATTTTTTTTATAATTCAATCACATTTCGGCTCCAATCCCTTAATTGAGTCATCTTATAGTTAAACATGCACTCCTAATATAAACATTTGCTTGACATTAAAAGATGAAATCACATGCAATATTAACTTTTATACTGAATTCATTCATCGAACGACCGAACAACAAACTTGATATAATACTTGATTCCATGTTGTAAATAATAAAAATAACATAAAAATAAATTAAATAACAAAATTTTGTTTTGTGTCGTAATAATAATAATAATAAATAATGGTTTTCTTTGTACACGATCCAAACTCTACTCTACTGTCTAATAATAATTACCATAGACACACAAAAATACATTGGATATGTTTCTTTCTCTTTTGATATTTTTTTTTTCAATAATTGTGATATTCTATGTCGACACACATGTAACCAGAGAACCAAGGCAACCATCAGAATTCATTGAAATTTAAAAAAAAATAATAATAGGAAAAAAATATTGAATATTGAAAAGACATTTATAAAAGTTTTCTATACACGTCCACGTACTTGTACATGGTACACACAAAAAGAAGTCTTTTGCATTGTTAAAATAGAATTTATATGGAATACAACAGATCAAAGCAATAGATTGATAGACAAGACATACATTTAAAACATGCACGATTTTTCAATAAACTTTATATATCGGCATTATTAAAAATAAAAATGAAAAAAAAATAATGTATCGAATACAAGAATGACGTTTTTTGTGAGGTAAGAAGACTTTGAAAATAACACACACACAAAAGAGACTTTTATATAAATTTAAAAAAAAAATAAATAAATTTCAAATACATATGAACACAAAATATGTAAGAAAATTTATGCTTGTTGCTTTTTTATAATCATTTTTCTTTTTGGTATGAGTTTATAAAATAAAATGAAGATAAACATGCGATCACATTTTGCTTTATTAAACGCACAAAATCAAAAAGGTATCAAGGATGATTATCGAAACGGATCAATTTATAACAAAAAAAAATGAGTATCTATATGATGAAAATATTATACAAAATAATATAAATCGACATCTTTTTAATCATCTTCTCAGAGATTATGTTGTTATTATTATTATTATTTAATATGTGTGGTAAAGAAGAAGGAGACGGATAGAAGTAGATTATTATTATTATTTTTTCAAAAAAAATTTCTCATATAGAACAACATCAGTTTGTGCCAGGAAATTGTATGTAATTGCTTTGTGATTTTTTTTCAACATTTTTTTAAATTATATACATTTTAAGAAATTTAAACGAAGAGAAGATGATTAAAATTTTTCTTTTAAATTTAGTTGATAATGATTAAATGTTTGGAATTTATTTATCGTCTCTGATACAGGAAATGACGTGCATTGTGTGAAATAATCAAAATAAAATTTATAAAATTTATTTGAAGGTTTACAAAATTGATAATAGATAATTTTGTTTTCAATAGACTTTTGTTGGCTGGGTCAGATTTTGAATATTCACATTCGAACTTCATTTTCTAGTAGATTTTAAGCCAGAGACTACATAAATCATTTATATTTTATTACAGTTATTTTTTTCAAATTAAACTTTAATACGGCTTTTGAGGTCTTCGTGACCATGTCGTGGCATAGTTTGTTGAATATATCAATTCAGGGATTGGTTGTGCTATTTGTCAAATAGACTGATGTTGAACGTGGTTGTTGGAAGATCCGTTTCACATGGAGCTTGTGGTGGTGATGTAACGGTTCGAGTTTGGAAGAGATAAAGTTAAGAGATATTTGATGTTGTTGCTGGTGTTGTCGAAGATGAATGAGCAGCATGCTAATTCTTGTCGATCACTAAGCATATCGAGCAGGTTTAAGCGATGCAGATATGGAAGTATTTATTTAGTCCTTGGTATTGGGGTTATATTGATATATTTAAGTCAAAATGTTGAGAAGCACTGTTAAATTCTCTCATCATGTTGGACATTGGTGATTAATAGCATAGAACGTCACACCATGCCTCAGTAAGCGACTAGGACACTTAAAGTTTAGCTGACTTAGGAGTTCGGGACAATCGATGCGACCAGTCAGTAAATCAAACACAAAAAGAGTTAAAGCATTTCTTCTCACTTCCAGGGATGGAACATCAATGAGTTGTCGTAATTCAGATGATGGAGCAAAAGATGATTTCCAACGAAGTAGTTGAAATTTATCTCTTCATCCAAGATTTCTTAAACAAAACAGGACGAATTGTTTTTGAATGGATCCCACGCGATTGATGTCTTCTTTGAACGCAGGCATCCAAACAATACTACTGTATTCAAGAGTTGGTCTGACGAGTGATGTGTAGATGACTTTCAGAACACTAATATCGTTGAATTCGCGGCCAAAACATTTGAGAAGGTTTAGTGTTTGGTTTGCCTTCATCAAAGTGATGTTAATATGACTTTTGAAGTTCAATTTAGAGTCGAGCCACACTCCAAGGTCTTTGATAACATAAAGAATTATTAATTGTAGACATAAAGAATTGGGTTGTATTTACCGGTGAATGTGATGATGTTGCACTTTTTGATGTCCAGTGACATATCATTTAAAACACACAAATAATGTATGACATTAGCACCATTTTGAAGACTTACGATTTCGTTTCTTCATTTTTTTCGTGACCATTATTTGGTTTGAAATTAGGTCTCCAACTTGTATCCCACCGGCTGTCATCTTTAACCTTTACAGAGTTATATAAATCATCCACAGGTAATTTTTTACAAATCTTTCAAATAGTTTGTTTTACTTTTCATTTTTGTGATAGTTCTTAGAACTTAAATTTTAAACCATAGAAATAGTTCCCGAAATCAAATTTCAATAGACACATTTTCAACTTACAATGATAGTGCATGTTTGAATCACATGGTAATATAACTAATATTAACAAATGTATTATATGTATTTGCACAGCTTCCATTCTCCTCCTAATTAACTTAAATTTATTGCAATTTTTTATGCTTACATGCAGCAATACAGCATTTAAACAAGACGACAAACAGAAAACAAAAAATTACCATATCGATCCCCAGGAACTAAACCAATCACTGTCATTTATCAGTGCACCCACCTATGGTTTTAAGATGCATATGTATAGTGGTAATGGTATTGCCTTGGCACCCTACATTCAATGCATTTTGTGTATATTAGAGAATTTGTTGAAAAATATAAAAATAAATTATGATTTTTTCTTTCCTTTTAATTTTGTATTTTTTTATTGTAATGGTACACCCGTAGTTTCAAATGTACAATTAATAATGAAATATACTGATACCCCATGACAACATGTTTGCCTTTATAAATTTTTCATATAAACATATGTACTAAGATAAATATATCTGTACAAAATAATATTAATAATTATAATGAACGAAGTAAACATTTAAAAGTAAAATAACATAAAAATAATGAAGTACAAAAATGTACCTTGAGTATAAGGAATATTTTAGAAGAAGACCTTGTAAAACGACATGTTTTAATATGTTATTTTTGTGTAAATATAATGTTTTTTTTCTAGAATTCTAAATGTGTCTATATATGAAGATATGTACCAGGAATTAGTTGTTTATAATTTATTTTGAGATGAAAAAAAGTCTGTTCTCGTTTTCTTTTCTTATATTAAATAAGTAAAATAAATAAATATGTTAAGACGTCTTTTCTTTCTTCTTCATCATCATTATCAACGTCGTGTCCTTGTTATGTGTGTGAGTGTGTGTTTAATTTTTATTCATTTTTTTCTAAATTTATTTAATTTTACCACCAACACACATGATGATAATGTTCTAAATGAATTCTCATAGAAACAGAAACACACAGCAAGAATCAAATAACTTCTTGTATAATTTTTTTCTTCTTCTTCTTCTTTTTTAAATGAGCCAGATGCATTTCTTTCTTTGTATTGGTATGGCAAGATTGCATACATGAGTAATTCATATAATTCTTGTTCTACAGGTTTTTTTCTCTCTTCATTCTCGTCTTGATTCTTAACAACAAAATGCATTTCGTTTAAATATAAAATATTATCATGAATGTATCATCTGTGTGCTAATGCATGACTTGCTGGTCGTAGACGTACGATTTGGGTATAAGGAAAAAAGAATGAAGAATAAAAACAGGTAGAATAGTGCACTGCTGCTTGTTTATTGAGATTTATGTACATACTGAAGGAAATACTTTGAATGTTTTTTTTTCTCTGCATTTTATAAGTGTATTAAAACATGTATGGAGTGCTAAACAGATACACAAATATTACATTAAAATACATAAAAATAGGATAAAAGGCAAAAGTAAGCTAACTTTTTCTAAATAAAAATAAAAATTATAAACATCAACTTGAATATACAGAATCACACACACACACACACATGCTGTGTAACAGCAGCTGGTTATGTATATATTAAACATATAAAATGTCTGAATTATAGACTTTTTAGATATATTTATTATGTTTTTTTTTTGTGCTATGATATACATGCAATTTGAAGAGTTTTTCTATCCATGTCTCTGTAATACTCATTCTTATTACTTTATTTTTGTTGTTGAAAAGAATCATTTTGCATCTCTGATACTTTTGTCACAAGTTTATTTTTGTATGCATGTACATTTGACGTATGACATAGATACAAGGCAATTTTAGTAGACTTAATTTTTGAAACTTTTGTTAGATTTTAAAAATGAAAAATGCCATTCAACGCAACAACAGATGATGATGATGTTATTTTTTGATGTATTTATATGACGAAGGTACAAAGACAAGAGTTGTTCAAAATCTGTTGAAAAATACAACAACAACAACAACAACAACAAAAAAAATAAGGAATAAGAATTGTCTTCTTAGATGTACTGATCGGTGAACACATTTTGATGCTTTGCACAAGTAAGCAAATTTGAAAGTGAATTAGCAATAAATGTAAGGTAATTACGATTTACATCATGAGCATTGATTTGGGATAAAAGGCAGTACAAGAAAATTAATCTAAAACAAAAATATTTCGAGTGGGTCTAAAATTCGTCGCGATACTGATAGTTTAGCGAGAAAAGCTCTTTATTAGAATCCTCAGCGCTCAAGGCATCTAGGAGTACTGCGTAAGACATGGAGACGTTGCCTAGCATCCGAAATTCATAAGTTCGAGTATTGTAGTGTGGTTTGGTCGCCTCATTACCAGCAGTATACCACTGGAATTGAGACAATCCAGCAAAGGTTTTTAAAATCCATCCTTCGTGACCACAAATGTGTCAAACCTTCAACCTGGAATCTTTGGATCAACTGCAACGCTCATGTTTGGTTTTGACATCTTGACTTTGACTATTGACTGTTCAGTGCTTCTCACTTCAGAAAGTCGTCCCAGTAAATGACTCTCATTGAAATAATTTTTGGCCAGTATTCCTAATACGATTTTGTATTGAAAGCAATTACTTTCCTAATTCACAAAATAAACACAAATAAATAAAACAAGAAAAGTTCTTCAGACTGACTCAGACTGGAAATAGATACATTTATACTTTGTTATTGTCATCTGTACACATGTTCGGTATCCATTGTAAAAAACTAAAAAAAAAATCATAAAATAAAAGAAGCGAATAAATAAAGAATAAGAGGCGAAAATTATCATGAAAGGAAATAAAAAAATTGTGAAGAAACACTTTACTCTATTGTGTGAAATGCCGACTCTCTCTTAAGTTAAAAGCGTCCCCTTTTTTGTGTCATTTTATCATTGTAAAAATATAATAATTTGCTATAATTTTATCATCATATCGCACAACACACATACAAACTCACATCTAGAATACTAATAATTGAATGACTAGCCTTGTAGTGAAGTAGAGAAAAAAAAAGAATACAATTGCCATAAATTATGAATTAAAATTCTTATAGAGATGGGAGATGGTGTTGCTTTTCTTCAGATATATTGCCGTTGCATGATGACACAAAATGGTACGATTTATTTTATGCAGTAACAACAAAAAAAAAAAGGAAAAATTTTATATGGGAAGTCATGCGGCAAATTTCTTTCAAAAAAAATGAATAAAAAAAGTATCAAAAGTCATCATCGCATAGTTAATATAACAATCTGGAAGAAGGAACATAATAATACAAAAAAAAATGCAATCTGGTAATCTTAATAATGAGATAAAGACGATATGAAAAGGATATGACCATGAATGCATTTTTATATCAAATTTTTGTACAAGACTTTTCAAGGAAGAGGAGGATCAGAAATAAAATTTTTATGATACAAAAAAAAAATAACCACAAAATCTTACCCTAAAGAGGTTTTGAGGTGAATTAATTTACTTTTCAACCTCCTTCACCCAAGTATCTTTTTAATGGAATTATTGACAATATTTTATTCACTGTCTCCTCAGTGGAAGAAGAAGATGTCGTTTGAATTAATTATGCGCCGTGTCTTTGTGCATTTTTAATCACCTCGTCGTCATCTGTCGTCTTCATCTTAGGTTTTCGTCCTTTTTATCATCATAATAATTTTTTTATTCAAGTCCCATTTCTGTTCCTTCTTAATGAGTTGAGTTGAAAAAAAAACTGAGTTAAAATTGAAAAACAGAATTATAATAAAAAAAACCTTTGAAATAATAAAATTATGATCCTTATTGAATTATTTTATAATTAATGTAATTCAAAATTAAATTTCACTCAATGAGCTTTGAATGAACTTTTTTTTTATTATTTCAAAAATTCTATTAGTTGTGACGAAATTTTGATGTTTTCTTTTCTGACTTTCATATCGTACAAGAAATTACAAGAAATATAAAACATTGAAGCGCCTCATGTTTCACCAGTATTTTCAAAATAAAATCAAAAACTTCAAATATAAGAAACTGTAAGGGCAGGTTAGACAATTGCATTCCAACTTGTTTCAATAAATCATTCAGGAGATATACAGTGACGTTTGAAGGCTCGTGAGTCCTGAGCTCGTACAAAATCGAAAAAAAAATAAAACCTGATCATGATCGATATACAAAAGCGCATTTGTATGTAAAGAATTCGCCAGATTTATCAAAAATTTAACACTAACCGAAAAAAAATCTTCAAATTTGAGTTTAAGGTGAAAATACTGTTCATATCGTTTTTTGGGTTTAATATCGCTTTTTGATTGGCGACATCTTTAAAATGATAGGCGACATTTTTTAAAATGATTGGCAACATTTTTCAATGATTGACGACATTTTTCAATGATTGACGACATTTTTGCAATGATTGGCGAAATTTTTCAATGATTTGCGACATTTTTCAATGATTAGCGACATTTTTAATGATTGGCACAGACAGACGAACGGACAGCATGACCGCGCACAATACCGGCATTTTCAAAAAATGCGCTAAAAATGTAATTATAAGAAGCATTTTCTTACTACCCAAAAATACCGTTCATATGAGCCTTTAATCTCATATTTCAATCCTTGCATAGCAAAAGTTTAAATTACTTAGATGGATAAAACAATTTCCATTCAGTTTTTTTTCTTATAATAATAAAATACCTTTCATACCATTTTCCTTTTATGCAATCACACTCACTCATACACACACACACACACACAAATTCCATGTCCATTGAAAGAAAATTATAGGAAACAATTATGTGGAAACAATTATGAAAATAAAACTATTTTAATTTCGACCATATTTTAATTTCACTTCATGCTCTCATGAGTCGAGTCATCAATGAAAAACTTCATCTATTAAAACACTTCATACTACTTTTTCGGATTAAATTCAATTTCATAGTCTTTAGAATGGACAAGAGATGTGAAAGTTGTGATGATGCACAAACTGAAGATAATTACACAAAAATAACAACTATAAATTTCATTACTGGCAAAACTACTAATAGAATACTTATCCTAGTTCTACTTTTTTTTGTTATTTTCTATGAAAATAGTCATAATAATAGTAAAAATACTTCAAATTCAATCATGATCACTCAATTCAATCCATTCAATTCAATAACAACAACATCATCATCCTCCTCAACAAACCTGTGTAACTTTTAATTACAAAAACATTTTCATTTTGTGAAAAACTAATTAAAAAGTTTTTCTCTATCTGCACTTTTCATTATAAAATAACAAAAATAATAATAAAAATATCGTATAAATGAATTCATTATGAAAAAGGGTTATTGCAACGTATCTGCACGAAAAAGATATTCAACCGATAAATTTTTGTTGGTTTCGAGTACAGATAAATAAATAAATGATAATAAATAAAAGTTAAAAAAAAACAACAACATTTAAGATAAGAAACAAGCGTATTTTGATTCAAAAATTAAAGATGAATGGAAAAATGAATTTCATATCGCATTTTTTTACATGTAAACACACTTAAAATATTTTTATAAATAATTAAATTCATATTTTTTTCATTTAATTTTTACACAACATTCATAAATTGTCTACTCAAATATCGGGAAACATCATAAAAATTCGTGGAACAGACAATTCATGAATTAAGGCATGGCAGTTAAAATTCTTTTTTTTATACATTTAAATTCGATATAAATATTGAATAAAGTTATTAATAAAAAAAAAAAATCGTTGAAATTTTGTGAAAATTTATTATTTATTGTATTTCTATTTCACAATTCATACGATTTTGCCATTATAAAATTCAATAATTCAATAGAATGGAAATAAAATGAAAATATGTATAAAAAAAAAAGTTTTATTATATTGATGAGATGCATCAAAAGTTTAAATGCAAAATGTGAAATCATATAATAATAATGTTATTTAATAATGAAACTGTGGAATTGAAATTATTTTTGTTATTCAATGAAAAACTGGGATAATGAATAAATTTTATTATATTTGTGTTTTATTATTTAAAGGAAAATGGATTGAGGTTGTGTAAAGAAAATAGAGCTCTTATGCAATTTATTATGAAATTGAAAGAAAAGGTGGTTAGTTGAAATGGGGTCTTGATGACATAAGCTGAAATAATTTTTTAATAACTTAAGGAAGATTGAAAAAAAAAATAAATTGAAAGTGATATGGAGGTAGCATGGTTCACTGATTCACGTATCTTAGCAGTGTGGTGAATGTGGATTGCGGCGCAGCTAAAAATATGCGAACCAAGATAAGAAAAGCTAGGAGTGCCTTTTCGATACTTAACTGTATATGGTGCTCTTCAGTCTATAGCAAATCGGTAAAACGTAACATCTTTAGATCGTGCGTACTCTCTGTCCTTCTGTATGGTTGTTAGACCTAGCTCGTTACAGAAGAAATTAAGAGAAAGCTGCAAGTATTTGTCAACCGCTGTCTTAGACGAATTCTGTGTATCTTCTGGCTGAATAGAGTTTCAAATGAGTAACTGCTGAGAAAAGCCGAGATGCAAAACATAAATATGGAGATACGTAGAAGAAAATTTGGTTATATTGGGCATACCTTACGAAAAGACCCTTCAGAAGTTTTCCACCAGGCCCTTGAATACCACCAACAAGGTAGCCGTAGAAAACCACCTAGCGACGTTCAATACTCTCTGATGCCAACTCAGCCAGAAAGACCAGTGAGATGAAATTCAACAACCTAGGGAACTGAAACAAGTTGCAATCCGACGCTTACACTCTAAGTTGAAAACGCCCCACAAAGAGCCCTTCAGTATATTCATAGACTAAAAGAGGGTCCATTATATTCGAAATTTTTATCCAGATTAACACGAAATGCGTTAAAAATGACATTCATCAAAAACCCCGTAAGCTGTAATCAAAGATCTCCGTCTCCGGACCAAGTCAATTTGTTCTGCGGGGCGTTTCAATTTTCAGTGTAGGTGCAGCAATTTTGTAGATCACCTTTGCGCAACATGAGGACTGTCTGGACTCCCTGAGCAAGGACAAGACGTAAAGTAAGTATGGTTAACTAATGGATCTTAAACTGAAGAGGGAACTGGTTTTGGTATCTAGGGGAGAATTAAAGTTACTGAACAGAAACATCGTATAAGCGTCAGATAGTAAGTCTTCTCTTGATCCTTATCCAATTCTAAATGGAAATCTCGTCAAACATGAAATTGTCTGAAATCACTTAATGATCAAGGTGACCAAAAGACTCATTTGGGTACTACGTGGGATAGAAAGATATGAAAGAGCAGAAAAATTAGCTAGAAAAGAATCTTTTAAAGCACAAAGTAAAGTGGTATCTATATAGACCTAGTCAGGTGAAGAAACAAACAACGGATACAAGACCCATTTTTTACGAAATATCAAATTAAGCGTTATCACATGACATTAAATTATCATAATCGATTAGAGTCCGGATGACTCATCAATTATTTCTCTTCACTTGCAACCAAAATGCCATTTAAGTTTTTTTTTTTAAATACAAGTTAATATATCAAAAAATACATAACGAAACAGTAACAGACATCAGCTTTCATTTAAACATATAAATTTGTTAATTGGAATTTAATTTACATACGATTTAATTTTCAAAATATTTCTGGATCTGATATTTCCCATGGTGGATGATTTTATATATACACACATCTATCAATTGTTTTCCCCCCATAGCGAAAAAGTGTATCATCAATTTCATTTAGTGTACATTCAATTTAGATTTGATATCAAATACTGGGAATTTAAATAGTAAGTGAACACTGTGCGTGTGTGTGTGTGTAAAACCACACACAGACAATACACTGAAAACTGCTTGATGCAGTCATGGATGAGTAAGAAAATAAAATATTAAAACAATGCATTTAGTTAAATCACTTGATTAATTATATTTATTTAAAATAAAATACAAAAAAAAATGTTCTTTTTGTTTTTGGAGGGTAGAGATACAAAATTATATGCATCAACAATATCATTAATATTATAACAATGTCCTACTTATCAATTGATGATGACGATGCTGCAACGATGATGGGAAGAAATTGAAAAATGTATATTTATTTTTGTTTACATTTTTTTATTATTATTTTAACAATTATTAATTATACCAATATCCAAACAATATGTTAAAAAGGCATCATATTAAAAACAATAACAAGCTGAATGACAGGCATCAGAATCGCTAGAACACCCACACAGACACATATACAATAAAAAGGTATAGACATTGTTTAATTCATCATCAGCTTCATATTCATATTGTGTAGAATGCAGCAACAACCAACCAAAATATAGCAACAATCATCAACATGAAGAACAATAGAGGTGCAGCAACAACGGCAGCAGAAATATGATATGATTTGATGTGTGTGAGGATGATGGGAAACAATGTCGATAATGGAATAAATGTGAGATGAGCAACAATAATATTCAAAAATTGATATTATTACTGAAACTACAAACGTATAAAATGAGTAAACAAACATATATACAGAATGAAATAAATATAGGACGAAGAAACGAACAATCATCCAGTCAATTCATATCCAGTTGCATAAATATTGCCTTTGCTATTTTATTTATATTATTTATTGTATAGTCTGCTAGTGTTACGCGTTTCTTTTGTATGCATGATTGTTGTGAATCACCTATGCAAGAAATATCAGCCAATGTTTGTGTTCATCAGAAAATGGCTAATGATTCATGAAAAGAGGTGTGTAAGTGGGATAAAATCTGTTTGTTAAAAATTATAAGACTGTGTTATGTAAATGTTATTAGCAAATCAATTACAAAATTGAAAAACAATCCATGGTTGAGAAGGGTTTTTTTTTATTTTGATTATCAGTCGTTTAAAATGAAAGGGTGGAAAGTGAAGGCTTTCAAGAGAGAGAACGAAAAGGGATCTTATTCAGTAGTATTAAGAAGTTTCTCTTAATTCTCTTCTCTGGAATATTGAGCGGGCTTTTTATAAAGATGTTCTCTTGGGGTGGACGGACGATTATGATAGAAGACCGATATTCGATTTTGGTGGATTAGTGTTTTTGGTGGAAGGCCAACTATGGCTGATGGGTGATTTTGTCTAATGAGTGATTAACGAAACACCAAAGTAAGCCAAAAATCTTCAAAAAGAATCTTAACGGGTACTTTATATAGATAAATTCTTAACTTAGCATAGCTAAATCGTCGTATACATCCACACAACATAAAATTTAGTACTAGTTAAAACTTGTACGGGGTGTATGCATGTATGCGAAGGTTTAAGCTACGCTAAGTTAAGAATTTATCTATATAAAGTCACGGTAAAACTCAGCAAAAATCTAAAAACATACTAAAAACTTAACTTAACTTATTCTTTAGGTTAGTTAGATTTTACAAGAGCACCACCGCCGTCTCAAAGAATCCTATTATGGTCAGAATATTCTTTATTTGTGTTAAAAGTTCTATCAGAAATTTGAAGTTAAATCGCATACACAAATTTTATAAATAAAAAACTAGGTCACAGTTTCTGGATCAAATTTTATTGAATTTTATCATGTTTCATTAAAATTTTATCAAAATTATTTATTATTTGAATAAGAATTCACCAATCACATAATATGATTGAATGGATTAGAAGATGTCTTCATTAAGTAGCTCATGAATATTAATGATAGATTATCGCATTAGAATTTATGTGACAACCTGGAATTTAAATTTTAATTTTATGCAAAGATAACAAAATTTTCATTTGAATCAATACTGACGCTTATTCAGTTTTTCATTTGAAATTGCATATTTCAACTAAACAATACGAAACATTGTGCGTTTGATATGTGTATGTCTGATGAATTCATTGCACATATTTATTTATACATACATAGTATAAATGTAAGTATTTTGCACAAATTGCATTTTCCCATTGTCTTACTAAATAAATGTCATGTGCTTAAATACTCTTGTTTCCCCATTTTTCAAAATGTTTTTCATACAATATTGGATTTTATCATTTCAAATGCAACAATGATACAAATGTCGTACAGTCACATACACACAAATGTGCACAGCAGTAGGCACTAGGCAGACAATACAAAACAAAAACAAAATTTATATATGGAATTGAAAAACACTGTGAAACTGTGAGTGATGGAAAATTTTCCTATGTTTTCTGTATCTTCTGTGATGAATATCAAATGAAATGGATGTGGTAATGCAATACAAAAACATTATTTGCAGATAGATCTAAAATAAAATAATAATAAAAATAATTTCTCACAAACTCACACACACACACAGGTAACACAGAATATCAAGTCAATGTTTTAAAATTGTCTATTTAGTACGTGTTTGTGCTCTTGTCTTTCATTTCCAGATAATCTCTGCACTAATAATGCTTTCAGATTTCAATATGGAGAGTGATGAATTTAAATAAATATATAATTTGTGTATGTCTATGTTTTTGAATGCATCTGGGATACATTTAAAATTTTAATGCCTAAAAATGGAAGACATTCAAATTTCAATTAAGAAAGTTGCCAGATTCAAATTCCACTTTGACAACAAAGAGAATTCATGTTGGTTGGACCAATGTTTCAGATGTGGTTAACCAATTAATTAAGAGAAAATCGTTAAATCACATAAGTGTGATTCAGAATTTATTATTCAATAATGTTCGATTCATTTAGAAAATGTTAAATGCTTAAAATTATGGTAAAACAAAAGTCGATACACCGAAAAAATTCGGATCAAATTGTTGAAGAACCACTGAAGTTCACATTGTAAGTGCGAAATCAGTAGCCTTAATCAAAGGGAAATGTTAAGCTTTTATCACGTATATGACATTCCATACGCGTGAAAAACTCAGTATAAAATGATAGTTACGTGGTCATTTTCAAAACTAATCATTTAAATAATGCAAAAATTAGTGTTAGT
Source organism: Culicoides sonorensis (assembly GCA_900002565.1). Taxonomy (NCBI): domain Eukaryota; kingdom Metazoa; phylum Arthropoda; class Insecta; order Diptera; family Ceratopogonidae; genus Culicoides; species Culicoides sonorensis. Next base: position 76,330 of record LN483637.1, on the reverse strand, counting down.
TCATTTAATTGCCGTAAATTTAGTTTGGCGCTATTTTTCTCTGCCGTATACGTTATACTCTCATCGGAGAGGAGTTGATCCATAATTAAGCCAGAATGATTGTTTTATTTTTTCAGTTTAACGAATTCGAATCTGAATCAACTGAAGGACAGTTGATGTAAAGCTGCTTTTATCTTATCAAAAGAGATCTCCGCTCAAAGCTTTCGACAAATAGGGCAAGTGTGTCTTTATTAAGGCCACTCGTGTTATACAGATCCGAAACCTGACCACTCACAAAAAGCAATGAACAGCGGCTACTGTAATTTGAACGCAAGGTACTACATACCATCATTGGTTCCATGTGGGAAGGTACCTGTTGGAGAAGAAGGTAGAACTAAGAGCTAGAGCTAGCGGCTTTATGGGGAACCAAACAAGGCTGCAGTTAAAAAAGTCAACCGACTTCAATTGACGGGCCATTTAGCACAAATGGACCCCCACCGATTCCCAGTTGGCCATTCCAAACGATCCAGAGGGCTAACGAAGTATTAGGTATTAACCACACTACTCCACGTGGTAAAATATGATCTCCGTGATTTTGGAACAATCTTGTCAACTATCCCCAATTATAAGAATTTGGTTACCTCTCTGAACCAATATCACTGCACTATGGCCCTTTTTACGCGAAAGAAGAGACTTATTATATGAAATTCGGAATATAAATTTTATTTTATTAAGTTTTTGGATTTTTCTAAGTGTGAACATTCTTAACTGTCAACTTCCATTCACTCTCATCATTCCTTTACCTCATTCCACTTATCATTTGTTCCCCTCATTCCCGGCTTACAGTGGTAGCAGGCGTAATTATCATGGGCTACCCCGACCATTCGACGGGTTCCCCAACCAGAAGATTCTCCCTACCGGTTGGTTACGGGGCCTGTACCAGCGGTATGGGCAAACACGTCTCCGTTTACCCATATTATAATAGTTAAAACACTCCTCTCCCATGAAGGTGGGGGGATTGGGGGCCAGCAGTTTGTTCAGAGGGTTTCTGGGTGGTGTTCTTCGTATGGGACGGCCTGGTGACAGAGGTATATAGCGTGGAATCGATTCTTAAAAATGGTCATAGTTCTGGAGAAGTCAGTTATCAGATTCGAACTCTCGTCAATAACGCTCTAGAATGCCTTAACCACATAACTATACAAATTCTAATCGGATACTTTTCTGCTTGGAATTCTCGCGTAATAGTTAGAAATGGAAAGGAATCCCACACAAATCGCTAAAGTACGTAACAGTCCATTAATATTAAGTCGCAATTAGATAACTTATAAAACCTATTCGCAGACCATTAAATGGTTGGAAACGTCTAGCTCTGCTATGTTTGATAGCCGAAGCGAAAATCCAGCTGTCAATGATAATTTTTATGATAATCTCTCATGGGCACATGTCACTTTATCTATTTCTAAATATCTAAATCATCACTTTCAGTTAAAAACAACCCAGGGTCATTACTGTTTAATTGCAAATCTTCCTGGAAACCATAAATCCATAATCACATTAACACAAAATCAATACCGAAGGCCATTCTACAAAAAAAAAAACTACAACTCAATACAGATTTTTTTTTGAAAAAATTCAACATTTAATAATTAAATTGTTTCCCATTTTATCTATAATTTCACTGCTGGTGGTCTTACTTTGTTCTTTAAAAAATAGTTATCTGAAGGGATGATTTGTGGTTTATGTGTGTATTTCTCTATTTCTCAATTTTTATTTCAAACTAAATGTAATTTTATACTTGTTTCAAGGATGATTTGTAAAAAAAAAAACTTTAAATTTTTTAATACCAAACAACAACAATCTACTAGTAACCACTTGTATTTGATATAAGTTTGAGAGTAATTGAATCAAATTGAAAAAAAAAACTATAGAAGAATTGTTTGATTTGATTAAGATAAAGCGGTTTGAAATTCAATCAACAAGTCAAAAGTAAAAAAAAAAATGTTTGTATGAACGATGAGTGACGAGTCGGTTTTTTGTATGTAAAATGAAAATATTAATTTGTCTTTATTTATTACGATAAATATGAGACGCGACTTTAAACAATTTTTTTGAAATTTTATTTGTACTTGAATGAAATCTCAACTCAAATCATCAATACAGTCAATTATAATCGTGTAAAGAACAAAGAGTTGATTTCATGGTTGATTACCTGAAATATTTTTATTCATAAAGCCAAAATATAAATAATTTGACTCATCAATGGTAAATTAATTTGATATACAATGTTTTAAAAGGTTCAAACAAAACAAGAATTAATATAAAAAAAATGTAATAATAAATGACAAAAACATTTTTTTACCACACACAACACATAAATTGGACAGAATATTCATCATTTAGTGATTTACTATGTGATGTTAAAACAAAAGAATTTGATTTGTCATTCGAAAATCCATTCTTTGAATTTAATTTTTTTTTCATTAATAATCATATCCATGGAAACGTTTTTTGATGCATGTGACAACTAAAATTCAATCAGATCAGTGAATTTTGCACTGGAATAGTACAAAATATTACATGTAAAATAAAATAAAATTAATAATAATTTACACGTGAACTCTCTAGATGGATTTGAGTGAAATTCGATATATTTATCAATTTTATTTGTTTGATTAGGTTTTCTGATTTGATGTTCTCTTAAATTATTTGACAAATTTTGATCATATTTTGTACCTGGTAGAAACAAGTCAGACGTTTTACTGATAAGAGATAATAAATATGTGAATATTTTGGTTTGGAATATTTGAATTTATTGTGAATATGATTTTATATTCATAAAATGAAAGGAATTTGATGGTGAAGATACAAACAAATACTGGAAGCGTTTAAATTTGTGTAAATATGTGATTGATCTTTTATCAGTATGTTTTATTTATAGGTAGATGATGATTTTAATATGAAATTGTTTGTGTACTTTTATGCAGGTGAGATATGGAAAATAAATTTATTGTGAAACAGCACCTTCCTTTAAACCACAAATAATCGAGCATCCAAGGATTCTTCTTATGAATTTTAACATGTATTGCGAAATCAGAATTTTTCTGATAACCGAATTTTAAGCTTTTTGATATGCCAGTGACAAATTAATGAAACCTTTGATTATCGCGGGTCAGTGTCCTATAACGACCAAGTTTGACTGATATTTAAAAGTTTTTCTAGTTTGAGTTTAGAAATACCTTATTCAAATGTAATTTCACTAAAAAGGAAATTAAAAAATCGTTAATTTTTTTAGAAACCACGAAATTGACAAAAATAGTGGAAAATCATGGAATTTTCCGTTAGCAATTCTCAGTTATTCATGAAACCTTACAGTTTTAAAAAATTTGAAGATATCTGAATTTTTTTTCAAAATTCGAAAATTTTGATTTTGCATTTTCCGAAAATTACACTATTTTCGAATTCCCATGGTTTTCCAGCCGTGGCCGAATTGCGACACTTTAAAGTTTTACAGTGCAGGCTAGAAACAAAATTAAATGAAATAAAACATAAAATTCTAAATTCTGAATTTGACAATAAATTTAATAATAAAATAAAAAACATTTAATTACTAAAAACCCGGTTATGTGAATTCAAAGTCTCCATTATTCGATTAGATTCGCTTCATCATCACATTTTTTTTTTGTTTTAAATCGAAATACAAAAAAAAAATAGGGAAAACTTTTAAAATAAAAATTAACCGAGAACGAATTGTTCATAAAATGCATCAATGATGGCATGTGTGTTGTATAAAAACATTATATTATCGTATCATAACAATAAATTTATTAATTAATTTTAGAAAAGTTAAAAAAGAAGTTGAAAAAAACCCAGTAAAAGTTGAAAAAAAGAAGAGTGTATAAAAAATTTATTACTTTTTAATTTTTCCCTCTGTGTTTTGTTATTCCGTTCCTTTCGGCATTATCATTCTCTCTCATATTTTTTTTTTTAATTATTATTTTTATTTTTATCTACGTCATTTAATTTTTTTCTCTATTATGTATCATCTTGTTATCATTAGAGAATGTTTTTTTAATTCCTCTGTTTCATACAATAAAACACTAATTATTAATAAATGTGTATAGTTAAAAAAAAAAGTTTTTAAAGAATTATTTAATAATAATAAAAAAATATATGTTTGTCATTTTTGTTGTTTATTTTTCAGTCATCATCATCAACATTTTTTATTTTATTAATATTCCTCGTAAAAATACACACAAAAAGGAGATTCAAACGGAGCGACGACGAATAAAATTAAAATGTTTAGAAGAAAATATTAACGAGAAATCGAATTTCACTATGAATTTTCATTAAAAGTGCATTTAATGGACAAAGTTCAGATCTTGTGAGAAATTACACGGAGAAATTCGGATCAAAAGATCTCGTAAAGGTTGCTTGTTTAAAATATTAATCACATTTGAGACCAATAGTGATGGACTGGCGATACGAACAATCTTGCAAAAGCCAGAAAGGCCGCAGTTGATCGTCTTGTAAAAGTTAAGTTTAGCATGAATTTTAAAGAAAATCATTCAGAATGCCAGGACCATTAGTAATTTTCAATCCGCCTCTGGAGAACAACATTAACAATTACTATTAAGAGGGACCCGGTAAAGCAGGTAATTCAGCGCATTTTTATCATGATATCACGGAAAATCATGTTAAAAAAATTAATATAAAGAAACAGTGAGGAAAAAAAAACTTTTTAAGTTTCAATTGACGACTTTAGTTCAAGTGGATTTTTTTTATTCTTAATAGAATTTATTTTTATTTATTTTTTTTACATCGTCATCGTGCATTTGTCAAGGCATGCAGCAGTCACATCTATCATCGTCAAGTATAAGTTGGGCCGTGTTGTTTTTTTTATACTTTTCAACTTGATTTGAAACTGTAACAAACATGATTTAGAGATGGAGAAGTACTGAGAGAGTGAGGGAAATTGTATATTAAAAAGTTTTTAATAAATTATTTTATTTTATTATTTTTTTTCTTTATTTATTCACTTGATGGTGCACTTGCATTCCATGTAATTTAATAAAAATGACATATACTACGTGTGTTTAATGTGATCTCAAGTGTTTGAACATGTTGTTGTTTTAAAAGTTCTTCATCATCTTTCTAATAACAAAAGTAAAGGGAAGAAAAAATAAACCAGGGGAATTAATATTACATCTCTCTGCTCTCTTTTAATAAAATATAATGAATACACAACTGTATGGTTGATGTTCATATTTTATTTTACAACTTTTCTAGTTTGATAGAATAAAAACAATGAAGACTGAATGTCCTTTTAAACTGGATTATAAGTTGAAAATGATGAAATATTCTCAACGCATTTGAAGATAAAGTTGAATCTCTTGTTGGTTGACACGTTGCTGAAATTGGTAATCTTTCAATTTTTTTCTTTAAACAGTTTTATTTATTTATTTACTTGATTATTTTGTTTGTCGCCTCAGTGATCTTGCGATCCTTAACCCAGTTTAGGCTACAGTTCTTCCAGAAGGGCAAGCAAGTTTGACTTAAATTCGTTTAAAATCATACTTTGGCCAAATGAACAGTATCGGAAACTGACCAAAATGGTTCTTAAGAATGTTTTTTATGAAATTAACATAAAAATTTACAAGAAGAAAATAATTTTATGTTTCAAAATTGAAGTTTTTTATAAAAAGTTGAAAAGTATGCCACCTTATCTAAGTTAAAGAAACTCCACTTAAGTTAGCTGACAATCAGTATATCCAGTTCAACTAGCGGTTTAGGTTAAGTTACTGATCATGCTGTGGTATGGAGTTTTCACGGTTTCTTGTTTCAGTCTTCGTTTAAGTTTATTTAGAACGCCAACATATTTTGAAATTTGTGTGCAAAGCAATTCAATGTGTGTTCCAGGAGAGTGACTCATCAATGGTTAGACCTAAGCATGTTATTTCATTAACTTTCTCAATAATGTTATCATTTACGAGGATGTCATAGGTTTGGACAGATCTATTTGTTGATTTGAGGATCATTTGCTTGGATTTTTTGATGTTCATTGATAGCAAATTAATTCTGAAGTAATCACTGATAAGGTTCATGTCGTTCTGAATCAATACTGCGTTGTATTCTCTGTATTTTATTGTGGTGTCATCTGCGTAGGCGTATATTTGTCCGTTAAGTCTCAGGTTACCAATATCATTGATACACTGTAAGTTGAAAACGCCCCGCAAACCACCCCGCACAATATGCATAGACTAAAAAAGTGCCCATAATTTTCGAAATTTTTATACAAATTAACAGAAAATGCGATAAAAATTGGATTCATCAAATATTTTGTAAGCGTCAATCAAAGATCTTTGTCTGCGGACCAAATCAATTTGTACTGCGAGGCGTTTTCAACTTACAGTGTATAGATGAAAAATAAAAGAGCAACAAGTACACTACCCTGAAAGACACCCCATTCAAGTGGTAGCTCTTCACTAGTTTGGTTTTAACGACCTTAAATTGTCTTTTTTTCTCAAAATAGTCCTTTACTATTTAGTTATTTCATACAATATCATAAAATTTTTAGGACTTCTAACTTCTGATCAGGTGTGGAATAAAGGATTAATAATGGTAAGTGAGTTGATGAATTTACTTTGCTGTTCTTCCAAAGAAAAAAAACTTGCAAAGTAAATCAAATTGATTTACCATATTCAATCAACTCGGTAAATGGGATTTGAAACGGAAAATTATTTAAATCAATAAATTCCCTTTGTCTGATGTGCTGAAAATGAACAAAATTTTAATGGCATTTAATTAGTGGGCAATCTTGCATACCTTAATTAGGTCAATTATTTGTGCTTCTTTTTAATTAATTGAACATATTTTGGTGAAATGAAAGTTATTTTTTGAAAAAATACCAATATTTATTATTTTTACTTTTTTCATCACTCACCGAATTGATAATTAAATATCTGTGAAATTAATTATAAAAATATCTGAGGGTATTAATTACTCACATTTTTTCTTCTGATATTTAAAACTCTTTTGTTCAAATTTTTTGCACAGTAATGAATTGATTTAATTTAATTAACCGAGGATTTTTTTTACTACCACTTCATTTTAAACTTATTGGACATGGTATTGCAAAATCTCTGAAAGGTTACTTTAAAGATTTATTTTGCAAGTGATTTTTATTTATACCAAGTTAAAAACGTTTCAAATGATTTTAAATTCAACAAAAAAATGCATTTCATCAAAATTTTGTTAATCTTTTCAAATATTGTTTTAACAAAGCAATACTGTTATCCTGTAAGTTGCATTTTTGAACGAGGAACTCACGTTTGCATCTTTTCAAAAGTTATCTCAAGAACAGGATGTTTGTTCATCAATGTTGGAGTTCCACCAAATTTCATCGAAGCAATCGAATTCAGACAATCTGAAATCCATGAAATTACAAGTAATTTATGCGATAAATTTCACAATGTATCACATCTGGATCTCACTAACTTGTCAATTAAGAGAATACACGAAGATGCATTTTTAAAGTGTGAAAATTTGCGATACATCAATCTGGAAAATAATAAACTATTCAGAATAGAGGATGCTGTATTTTATGCTAATAAACATTTGGAGTTTGTCAATTTGAGGAATAATAGAATTGAGAAAAATCCAAGATTTCTGTATTCGGAAAATTTGAAAGAATTATGGTTGTCAATGAATGATTTGGAGTCATTTGATGTAATTTCAATTATTAAAAGTTCTGATACGCTTCACACGCTATTTTTGGATCACAATAATCTGCATGACTTGGATGCAGTGACACTTGTGAAGGCTTTTCCAAAATTAAATCGAGTTTATTTTACATACAATAATATTCCTCACACTGACCTAGTGAAAATTGATCATACTCTGAAATGGCATGGAATTGAGACAGATTTTAAAGGACCTAGAAATAATCTAAAAATAGTTGGAAAGCGATTTAATATTTGTTGATAACTTACATCTCAAGTGAATTTAATATTAAATTTTAATGAATTTCGTATGATTTCTGTTTAAAATCTTTTAACGGTTGCATTTAATCAAAATCAACAAGAAAATAAATGAATTGAACACGCGCGCAATCACATTTTAACAACAAACAAATAAGACAAACTATTATATAAATGTTAATAATAAAAAAAATATTGTCGTTAGGAATCATTATCGTTATCATCATTTTATAGTTTCTTTTTCTTCATTTTTTTTTTTTATTTTGAGTCATATCTAAATGAAGAATGAAAAAATTATAATAACTAGCAAAGGCACTTAAACATGTGATATAATGAATGAAAGCACAAGCATGAATGCAGGCAAAAGTCATTATATAAATTATGATACATATACAAAAAAAAGACGATAATGATGGTAGTTTTCTGTTATTTTCAATTTTTTTTTCCTTCTTCTTTTTTTCTTCGCTTCTATGATTTTTAAAATAAAAATATGAATATTACTCGTGAATATGCATTGAAGACATAAAGCGACAAAAAAAAATATAAAAGTTGATAATGATAAAAATAATAAAAGTCTCTTCGGTGTCCGAGAAAACGAGTGACAGATGATATAAGGAAGATAAACACTTATTTTTACACTGGATGAGCATTTCTTATTTATTATTACTTTTAAATGTTTGTCGTATTTATTTCGTATTTGCTCCTTCTGTATTTATGGATTTAAGTGAAAAGGGAAAAGTTTATGACAATATTAATGTTTTCCCTAACTTATATATTTTATTATTTTTTTTTTCGTATTTATTTAATATTTTATTATGTAGAAAGGCATTAAGATACATTTATCGGAAGAGATATGAAATATAGAAGTTATTATGATTAGTACGAGCACGAGCTCTGTGTATCCTTTTATAATGATATTATTAAAAAAAAAGTTGTTTTGATCTAATGTTATTAGTATTTTTTCTATGAATTTTTTGTGTTGATTTTAAAGGAAAGAAGTTTTTAATTAATCATTTTTTTGTTGTTAAATAGAAAAAGTTATAAAATAACATATGATTAAAAATTGTCCTCTTTTAATGAATTGTCTAGCATTGAAAATTAATGGAGTGAAGTTTTTATTCAATTTTGACCTATTAGACCTATATCATAACAATGATATTGCGAGCTCAGATACCTCTTGAGACAAAAGCGATTTTTATTCATTCAGAGAATTGATTTTTGTACAAATCTGAGTAAAGTGTTAATTTATAAATTGTCCAGAAGGTGCAGATGTTTGAATTGTTCCTTACATGTGATGGAAGCTTGTAATATTTTTTTATACCTTCATGGAAATGCTGACTCCATGCAGTTTGTCCTTGATTTGGTATCTGTAAGTGTGACCTTCGTCGTGTTGGGTATTGATGGAGTTGACCGATAATGGGTAGCTCAAAGTTAACTCTTAGGATGTCGTTTTTTATTTTCAAGATTAATAACATGTACTCATAGTCGATAATATCATTCATTTTCAGTATTTTGTATTTTTGTACAGGTCCGCACTAGAAACACCCTGATGATTGTAGTCGTTCCAAAATACGTAACGGATGGCCTTATGTTGCATAACTTCATAACAATGATATTGCGAGCTCAGATACCTCTTGAGACAAAAGCGATTTTTATTCATTCAGAGAATTGATTTTTGTACAAATCTGAGTAAAGTGTTAATTTATAAATTGTCCAGAAGGTGCAGATGTTTGAATTGTTCCTTACATGTGATGGAAGCTTGTAATATTTTTTTATACCTTCATGGAAATGCTGACTCCATGCAGTTTGTCCTTGATTTGGTATCTGTAAGTGTGACCTTCGTCGTGTTGGGTATTGATGGAGTTGACCGATAATGGGTAGCTCAAAGTTAACTCTTAGGATGTCGTTTTTTATTTTCAAGATTAATAACATGTACTCATAGTCGATAATATCATTCATTTTCAGTATTTTGTATTTTTGTACAGGTCCGCACTAGAAACACCCTGATGATTGTAGTCGTTCCAAAATACGTAACGGATGGCCTTATGTTGCATAACTTGGAGATTCGATATCTTTGACTATCCTGACGCACCCCAGATTGCTGCCATGTATGTTAGATGAAAATGTATGTGTGCATAATACACTGCTTACTTCGTTTATTCTCTAAGTAAGTATGATGATTTTCTTAGCATAGCTAAGATTGGAAGATTTCTTTGAGTCTGGTTTATTTATTTATGCCAATTAATTTTCTCATCGATAAGTATACCGAGGTATTTGAAGTTTAAAATTCTTTCTATTGATATGTTATTTACCTGGATTTGTGGGAAAATCCTCTACCTATTTCATAGCTATAGCGATGAAAGTTAAGTTGTGTTTTCTATTTCATTAGAATGTCTCGATAGTTATGTACTGAACGCCTGACTGATAGTCGGGGTTCAGGCTTAACAGACGCCCTACAAATCTGATCTAATATAATTTTTTAAGGCCTTCCCGGAGAAGGAGAGTTTCACTATTTGAAAAGCTACTTACATGGTGAATAAGGTTTTGCTCCTTACTTTGTCTTAATTAATGTTACAAAGATGCAGGGTTTTCATTCCTCTTGAAGTTTTAAAAGAAAAAAATTCAATTAATTTTCGTATAAGCTTTTAAAAATCAAACAAAAATGTGTGTCATCGGGCCAGTAGTTCAGCTTTGCAAATATTACAACTTTCAAATAATCTTCAATTCCAATACAAACATTCATAAGCATTTTTCTGTGTTTTTTTTCTTTATTTATTATATTATCATTGAAATTGATATACCTTTTGAACTACTTTTAGGAAAATTCCTTTGATTTAGATTCATTTTATGCTTAAAAAAATTCCATATATTTTATATTTTACTTGTTTAAAGCCCAAAAGTAAATAAAGAGCAAATGTGTATGGCAAGCAAAACCATTTTCAATATTAAATTCCCTTATTTTTCCATCTTTTTTCATCCTTTAAATGATTTTAAGTTCTTTTTTTCCTGTAATATTTAACCTACTAACATATCAAAGGCCTTTAGGCAAACAACAAATGTTCCATTTCCTCCTTTTTCTCATACAATATACAAACAAAAACATATATCTTTTTATTATTATTATTTTTTTTTTCTCTCTTTCTGTTGCTGCACTGCCTCTACTTGATACGATTATTTGGAAATGAAACGATTGCAGTGTATAATTTTTCATCGAATTTCTTTTTATTATATATTTAACAACAAACAACATGAAAAATGATCTAAAGCTCTTTCTATTCAACACTTTCATGTTTGTTCCTTTTTTTTCCCTTCTCAGTGAAAATAAGAATCAAAATTTATTTGTAACCATACTTATTTACGCTTAGTTTCGCATTACATTACAAAAGTTCATTTTGAGAACCTTTTATTCAGTGAAATGTTGTTATATTATGATAAAAATGTCATGACAGCATAGAAGGAGCACAGTCTTTTTAAAATGCAACAAAGACTGAAATAACATCAACTAAACATTTTATAACAAATCAAGTGAATAACAAGAGTCAGTCAGTCATTTTATACTTGTATTTACTCAAATATTTGATACAATTTTTCTTTAGCACGTACAATTTCACTTGGATATCTAATACACATAACTATATGTGGCTTAACCAAACCATGTACCACCACACTACAGTCAAAATAAAAGAAAAACAGGAAAAAAATATAGAAAAAAAAACTATCAAGTTAAGTTTTTGCTTTGTTTCATATTATTTTACTACTTTTTCCGTATCCAAACACTCTCTCGCATATTTGATACAAAAATAATTTAATACTTTTCATGCCTTTTGTTGCCATACCGCACTCGAGATTGGTCTATTGTCATCGTGTGTCGACCAATGTCGGCCTTTTGGAAATTTAATTAACTTCAATGTATATTATTTTGCAATGCAACCTCTTTCTCTCTTACTATCTGGTAACTTAATAGAAAATCCTACAAAAGAACTTAATTAACAAAGTGAAAAGTGTTTAAATCAGTGCAGATGATTGAAAATGAAATGGGATATGATGGAAGATTGGATTAGCTTATACAGGAAAAAAGTAAAGTATATACATAATAAAGAAAGCTTGTTTTTCATTTTTCCATTTCATCAGGAAAATAGGATAATGATTTAACTCTTACAGAACCTATGTGAATTGTCAATGATATCGTTAATTAATACTGTCACCGAGCCAGTCACTCACAAGTTTCACTCATAGCAATAGCCGCTCTGTTGATATGAATCTGTCATCTAAGAGCATTTTTATTCAATAATCTCAAGCTGCTTTGATGCTCGATGGAAATCCAATTGAACAAGTCAACGAATTCACGTATCTAGGTAGTGTGGTGAGCGTGGATGGCGGCGTAGATAAAGATGTGCAAACCAGGATAAGAAAAGCTAGGGGTGCCTTTACGATACTAAACCGTAAATGGTGCTCTTCAGTCTATAGCAAACCGGTAAAACTTAACATCTTTAGATCGTGCGTACTCTCTGTCTTTCTATATGGTTGTGAGACCTGGCTTGTTACAGAGGACATTAAGAGAAGGCTGCAATTATTTGTAAACCGCTTAATGCCCGTCTTAGACGAATTCTGCGTATCTTCTGGCCGAATGAGGAACTGCTGAGAAAAGCCGAGATGCAAAACATAAATATGAAGATACGTAGAAAAAAATTTCTTTATATTGGGCATATCTTACGAAAACATTCAGAAATTTGCCACCAGGCCCTTGTATACATCCCATAAGGTAGCCGTAGAAGAGGCAACGCTTCACACTCTCTGATGCAGAGAGACACTGAGGCATAATTTAACAACCTGGATGAAATGAAACAAATTGCAATCCGACATTCTAGATGGCATTTTGTATATCGCCTTTGCTCAATATGGGGACAGTCTGGACTCCTTGAGGAAGGACAAGGCGTAAAGTAAAGTAAAGTATAAATCGCAAAGTCATTCGCGGTCCGGAACGGGATAGAAAATTTCTGAGAAGGATTTCTTAACGTATAAAATGTAATAAAATCTCTTCCTTTCTAAAACAAGAATTATCAAACACAATATTTTTCTGAAGGCAATTTTCCAAAAATCAAACAAGTGCTAACAAAATTAGATTGAAAACATAAATGTCATATAACAATCTTTCCAGTCATAACCAAATTTTTTTTTTTGCATGAAAAAGAACACTGCATGCAACATTAACAATTTAAATTGTAACAATATGACAGTGGTTTACCGTTCGCCAAAATACAACATCACACTACATTTTCTAAGGTATGCATTTGAAAAATAAAAATTTGTAAACTTTTTTCTAGAACTAGATGAATTTCATGCATATAAACTAAATAAAACCGTTGTTTATTTCAATAAAACACTGATCGACTGACTGTTTATTTCTTATTCGTGTATTTTTTTTATATTTATGTTTTATTGTACAAGAGAACATTTATAGGATATTCAAAATAAATGTTCAATGTTTAAAATTTGTATTGAAACATAGAGAAATAGATTTTTTTTTTTAATATTTATTTTACTGTAGATACGGAATGATGCGGAATATATATAAAATAATAAAATAGACTGAGGCACTGTTGTGGCATTGGAAACATTTGGTTGGTTTGATGTTTTTGTTGTTGCTTTTTTTATTGTATATTTTTATATACATTTTATAAATTTCAACTCAAAATCTGTGTGACTCGCTGCATATTCATAAAATTGTTTACATGTCGATTTGACGGTATCAAGGATAGGATGTCAAGATATCAGATTTATGATTAAATGTTTAAATAAAAATGATGCGGTGTTGTAACAAATAATATAAAAATTGAGTATGTATCAAATTGAAAGAGTTCAAGATAAATGTTGTTAAATGGATTTTTAGATGTAAAGGAGGAAGAAAAAAAATGTGTTGTTGGGATTATTGCCAGTAGTGATTTAAAGTTTCATTAATCAATATGATTGTTTTCATGTAATATTTCATGCGATTTTTGTCTGAAATAGCAAAAAAAACTAGAAATTCTTTATGCGAACTTTTTTTTCAAGGAGGTCCTGAGAATAGCTCGAAATTCAAAAAATATCTCATATGACTCGCTTCACTGACCCTATAGCAATTTTATGACCCTACGGTCTAAATCTAACTCGGCTGCTATTAACGTATATCAAAATGACCGTTTGGAAGGTGAAAATCAATCGCAATGCTTGGTCATTCAACCGATTGTGGGCGACTTTCATTTTTATTTTCAAATGTATTTTTCGTCGATTAATTCCCAAAATTGTGTTATATTCTAAAATGACCCACTTGTCCAAAACCGCAAAAACCTCCAAAATTGCGGAAAACTGCAAAAAATCGCAGAAATCTGGTAAATTGCAGAAAAATGTGGAAAAATCCAAAAACGTTAATTAACCTTAAAGTTTTCTAGAATCGCAAAAATTCCCAAATTTTCTAAAATAGTGGAAATCTTCGATACCGCGAAAAATCATAGAAGTCTCCCAAAATCAGGGGTTAGTCAGGTTACTTGCCAAAAAAATCAGTGTTTTATTTTGGTGCATTTGGCATGTGGTGAAATTGGCATCAAGGAGCACTGGCGCATTTTGAATTTGGCGAATTTGCCACTTGGCGCACTCGGCATTAGCGAGTTTGGCAATTTGCAAATTTGGCGTAACTGGCGTTTGGCGCATTGGGCGTTTGGCACATTTGGCGCTCGGCGTATTTGGTGTTTGGCAAATTTGGTGGTTTTGGCATATGGAGGGTGAATTTGGCGCGACCTGACTACCCCCTGCCCAAAACACGTCTAAAAGCGCAAATGTTAAAAAAAAACCCTGGCAAATCCTTAACTCAAAATCGTGGAAATTTCCTAAATCGCAGAAGCACTGCGGAGCAATTTTTACGGTATTTTCAACAAAAAATGCAACTCTTTCGCTGATCACTGAAGCACTTTGAATACATCCCACTCCTTGAGTCAACACCCTGAAAACATTGCATTTCAATTCGACATCCTACTTATCTGTAACTTTTTTTTCCACCGTATAATAACATTTTAATAATTTGATTCTGATGCAAAATGTAATAATAATAATATCATTGAAACACATCACACTGTTGCGGCATCATACCAAGCTATATGGTTCTCAATAATAATAATAATAATATGAAATAACAAAAAATATATATAACATAATTATATTATTATGCATTGGCTGAAAGTGTTATTTTGGGATGCGATATGCATAAAGTTGCAATGCATGTATAAATTTTATGTTATTTTTCATTCAATTCAACATTTATACGGTATAACACTTCATCAGTTATATTTGTCGCTTCAATGATTTCAGAATTCTATGTACCTTTTATACTGAACAAAAACTGAATGTATATTCATAAAGTTGGTAGTAAAACGAAGCAAATAAATTATAAAAAAAGAGCAATAAATATAATTATTATTGATATTATTAATAATATTAAATATTTCAAACGAAAGGTGTGGTTTGGTTTAATATTAAATATTTTTGTGTGTACAAATATGGGAGTCAATGAAATTTTTGCACATAAATATGAAATAGATGGATGGGTGAGTGATTTTTCTTTGATCGAACCGTAATGGGATTTTTTTTTTCTTAAAAAACTTTGAAGATTGAGTCACATAGTTAATTTTATTTTACCTTTTTCAGTGATTTCAATGTAAAATGCTATTAAAGGTCCGTTTTTTCTGTCTGTTGATGACTTGCAATCAAAGTCTTAGAAAATCCAACAAAAAGGAGATCCAAACATAAGATAAAAGCACTCCCACTTCATCATTCGCATTCAAAGTTTCACAATTTTTTTTTCCATTTCAAAAATAAATCAACATAAAAAGGAGAGGTATCAATATTCATTGTATATTTGTATAGGAAATAAAGTTGCTCTACAATAACTGAAGTGAATTGATTGAGCAATCAATTTTATAACGATCCATACGTGACAATCATGTTTATACACTACAAAAAATAATAATAATAATAAATATAAAGACACGACATGCAAATCAGATGCTAGTTAGGCGTCAAAATGAATTGTGTCCGTTTCTTTCATGTCTGAATATTTCATCACCTTTTCTCGCAGTGAGCAACACTTATGTTTAAAAATAAAAATAACGATGAAAAAAAAAATACATAACTGGGAAATCATGACGATGAACATTTCACTTATAAATACGAATTTTTCATACACACACACACACAACTTCATATGAGATGAATATAAAAAAGGAGTGTCTGCGTATGTGTGTGTGTGTGTGTGTGTGTGTAAGTGTGTGTACAGGTGTGAAAATTAGAAGTTGGGGTTTTTTTTATCGTTATCGTAAAGGTTTTACATGTCAATTTATTTTTTTTTACAATTCCCTTTTTTACATGCCAAAAATTCAACCGAGATAAAACCATTTAAAGCATTGTTTAAATAATTTTTATACCTAAAGTGATACAAACCAGTCAAAAACAATATAATAATGACAAAAAATGTGTCCGTTGTGTCCCTTTTTTCAGATTATGATAATGTTATTTTATTTTTCGATCTAAATTAGAAAAGGTGACCATTGAGACCGATATACTTTGTGACATGAAAAAATTACAAAGTTAATGTTTGTTTGATAAAGTTGATGAAAATAGCAAAACAATGGAAATGAAATTTTTTTGAACATATTAAAAAAGGTTTCTTCATCTCAACATTGGTATGGTCGAGTTATGTTGATTCACGGGCCATAAGACCCAAAAATATCAGTAACCTTTCTTGTGAGTCAGGAAATCTATAATTTTGACTATTTTTACCATGAAATTGACGTTCACTTGTGCATGTGTATATACGTCGCTTCCTTAAGAGATTTTTTTGAGGTGCAATATTTTTGATAAACAACCACCCATTGAACATGTTTTTTTTTTTTGAAAAATCATAAATTTTCCCATGTACACCATTTTTTTAAATTCAAATAACGTGTGAGGTGTTAAAGCTTTTGATCTTTTTTAATGTCAAATCATTGTCGCGTTTTTTGTTTGTCTTACAAACACGTCTAAATCAAGGCATGACAGGAAAGATTTTTATTTAAAATTAACATCAAAAGTGAAATGAAAATTAATTTTTTTTGTATTATTATAATTTGAAATGAAATGAAATGAAAATTACAGTCATAAAATTTTGAAAATTATTTTAAAATGTTCAAATTTCTATTATGGTAAGCCACTTTTTTCTCAATTTTACTGTCTCTATATTTCATAGTGATATAATAAAATATAATAATTAAACCACAAAAATTTTTGATAAAAAAATATTAGGAAAGGAACAATTTTTGTGAGAGGGTCAATTTTAAATGAGTTACACTATCATATAAGTAAGAATTTTACCCTATAATTTTATGTCTCATACCATGATCTCAGATCAAATTGTCTCTTTTGTGTCTGGCAAAAATGAGCAATCATAAGACCAAGTTTATGTACTAAAATTTGCAAATATAGCAAAACTTATGAATAATTTATCTCTTAAATTTTACGTCTTATCACTTTGCAGTGCATAAATTTCCATGGACAAAACTTGTTATTTCCCATTATTTCAGTTAGCTTAGTTTTGTCCTGTCTGGTTAACAATAAAATATATAATAATGTATAACAATATAAACGAAATATTTTTTTCTAAAAAAAATAAAGTTAAAAACTTTTATTTATGTGGAGCAATGACAAAAAATAATGTTAAATGTACATTTGAACTGACTCCCAGAAATATTTTAAATGGAATTTATGGAATGAGGTGAATAAGTGCATTCTCTTCTCTTCTCTTCTCTTCTCTTCTCTTCTCTTCTCTTCTCTTCTCTTCTCTTCTCTTCTCTTCTCTTCTCTTCTCTTCTCTTCTCTGCTCTGCTCTGCTCTGCTCTGCTCTGCTTTTTTCTTTTCTACTCTCCTTTTTCTTCTGTTCTCTTTACTTTGACCCACTAGTTTCAGATAAACTCTCTTAGCCTTCTCAAAAGAGCATTTTTTCTTGAAAACCTCCACTAAAACAAAAGGAATTTTTTAAGTTTCATGACATAAAAAAATAGAATATTTCAAATGGTTAAAACTAAAAGAATTAAGGATATTTTTGCTTCTTCTTTTTTTTCTTATTATTATTTCCTCATAAAAATATCAAACAAACAAACAAAATTTAAAGAGGATAAAGCCCAAACAAAATAAAGTAAAACAAAAGAACTCTTGTTCTTCTTTTCTCTTCATTGTTTTTTTTTTGTGTATATTTAAATGATTGTCACACACAAAAATACAGTTCCGTCAATCTATTATCAAATTTAAATATTGTTCTTTGTCCTCTCATTTGTTATCCTTTTGTTTCTTTCTTTGTCCGATGACCATTTCATGGAAAACGTAAAAATTTGCACAAAAGTTATAAGCTGTCATGTAAACCCTACTTAAGTAAAACCCCAAAATTTTCTATTTTCTAGAGCTGTCCATTCATAAAAAATGTTTGAAAGTAAAAATAGTTAAGTCCTTGGGAAAGTAACCCTTACTTACATAATTTTTTTCTGTAAAATGTCACATAATATAGGATTTGACCGTTCACATACACATGATAGTCAAACAAAAAATTCAAAAAAAAATAAAATTTCATGTTTCAAGATAGGAATCATCACAAATATCCATGAAAAGTCCTCTTTTGTGTATCTTCTGTATTATTATTTTTTTTTATTTTATTTTATTTTAGAGTATTTATCTTTATACTTTAAAATTTATCCATAACTTTTTATTCTATTCTACTAGTTCTGTGTCCAATCACTAAGGAGGAAGAATATCAAAGAGTAGGTATTTTGTCACATGTGATTGTGATTGTTGGATATGGTTAAATTGCCTTAAGTAAATTAGATGTTATCCCTCCTGCAGACAAAAGCGTGTAAAATTGTATTACATGGTCCTATTTGTCCTGCCTGGTTTTTTTATCTCCATAATTCATTCAATGATGATTATAATAAGTATCTATTTTCATGGAATTAATTTTTAATTTTTAACCGGTTTAGATAATATAAAGAGGTTTTGAGTAAGGTGTGGTATGAATGAGGATTTAAATTGAAAATTAACTCTTATTCAAAGTAGAAGTCAAAATTACAGAATTCCGATAATAAATGTGGCAGAGTCAGGATAAGGATCTTCAAACAACCATATAACCTCCATTAAATGAAAAAAAATGTAAGGGATCGACTTCAGTTTCGAAAAAACTTACTTAGCTGAGGTAAGTTATGATAGCTTACTAGCCAGGAATCGAACTCAGATCTCCAAGATCACCTCAGCCGAAGTAAGTAAGTTGAAGAATCTGTTTTCAGTGCTCTCTATCTTGCGGCACCTGTTGACAGTTTTATACTCTTAATATCTCAGATCCGAATGAACGTTGTCAATACACTATGCTTTAGGTCACACAACACCTACACAGCCGTCTTGATCATTTCGGAACAGGGTTGCTGGGGCTCAACAATAAAAGTCCGGCTCATCTTTACCTTTACGATTGCCACAATGTTTGGTTCCTCCCATTCATGTTCTAGTTCAAAGTTGTATCCACGTCTCCGTATTTCATCCTCCAGTTGTGACTTCTTGTTCGCAGTATTTTGCACTCGAAGAAACGTAGGAGTTGTTTATCGCTCAAAAAATTATGGAATTTGAAATTTAATCTTGACCAAGTCTAGAAAATGATATAAGCATCATAAGTTGGCAGTTCCTTTAAAGCATGTTAGGGTTAAAAACAACAAAAAATCATCAAATTCTCTGGCCTCCTGCTGCCGTGATGAGTACAAAGGATAAAGTTTCTACTTTTTAAATGAAGTACCTTACAAATTCACATTTACATGCTTTTTAAAAAATGGTCGCATTCAAGAACATTAAAAAAAATTCTGTAAATGAGCGTACACAAAAAATTATTCATACCTAATAACAATAATAATATTAATAAGAGAGAGAAACTAATTGTGTTTGACAAATTAGTTACGGACATTAATTATATTTGGAATGAAATGAAATGAAACCTAATATGTACAAAATATAAACCAAAAAACAATTTTTTTAAATTAATAAAGAAAGAAAGATTTTTTTTCAAATTATTTTTATAAAAGAAAAAAAAATATTGTCTGGTGTGTGTGGTTTTCCTTTTTCGTCCCTCTTTTACTTTTAATTTTTTTTTAATTTTATTTTTCAAGCAAAACAAAAACAACTATCATAATTCATCTCATTTCATTTTGTATAACAACAAATAATAATAATTTATAATAAGCATTTGTACAAACTTTAATTTTACAATTTTTTTTAATTTCATTTTCAGATGTAATATTATAATTTTTTTTTCTATAGTCTGCCACTAGAACTGATTCGTTCTCATTGTAATAATTAGGGATTTAAATTTGTACGCGTATTTGTCGCCGTGTTCAAAAAAAGAAAGAAAAAAAATTACAACAACAACAATGTAAATTGACAAGCATTTCATGTCCATTAAAATTTAAATTCATGAATTTAGCTTGGAGCGATATGTTTTTATTGTACATATTAAGAGTCGTAATTCTTTCTCTATACCAAAAAAACGAATGAAATGTAATATAATTTTATTTTATATTTAATGAAATGAACCGAGGAAATAAACAGTAAAATCACATTAGTAACTTAAATGTGTACATGGATGTTAAAAAAAAAGTGCCAGTAAAGCTATATAATTGATTAGCATGAATTTATTTTTTATTATTTATTTCATTAAAATTTTTATATTTTTTTTTCCTCTGAATAGTGATTTTTACTGGTAATGTTGGAGGTTAATGGTGAAATTTGTGTGTATCTATGGGTTATACGGTGGTCAGACGTGCATATCAGGGCAGTATGTTACCAAAGAAGAAAAAATATTGAAAAAGTTTAGACAAGCTATAATTGCAGTTGGCTTGCTAGTTGGTTAAGTGAAGTGATTTTGAGTGGAATTCTGGAAAACCGGTTTTAACCGATCTGATGATGATAGAAATAAGAATTCATGGACTTAGATTTATACTCAGATGATCAGAGGGTATTTTTAACCTAACATCCCAAATAGTCCCCACATTGATCAGATTAAACCTTACTGAGCTCAGAATTGTAGTTGGTATGTTCATGGGCCATTGAACTCTAGGCTAACATCTCAGTCATTTTGACTCAAGAGATCCAATGTGCAAATGCTGATCTGAACAAGAGGAGACTGCTGAACATCTGCTTTGTGTATGTCCTAAGCTTGCCAGATAGCGTGGTATCATGCTAGGTTAGTACTTCCCCAGTATTGAATTCATCATAAGAGTGAAGGTGTCTGCCATGCTTAGCTTTCTGAGAAGGTGTGGTCACTTTCCTGAACTGAACCAGGTCTAGTGGACTTCTTTCTTTGCATGTTTCTCTAGATTTGGTTTCTTCCTCATCAGATATGATGATAATGAGTAAGCACAATGAGCCCGTCTGTAGGTCTGAGTGTTGGTTCTCTTCTGAGACCGCTCTAGAATTATTTTCTGATATATTCGCAATTGAAAAAACTACTTTGTGAAACCGCTACATATCACCAACTGGCCACCACTAATTTTTTGTTAGAAAAAATGTTTACTGTTTGTATATGGAGCTATAATTTAATTGTGGAGAAATGTTCTTACAGTCAGTGATGTGTAAAAGGCGCGTTTTTTACAATTATTTTGTTTTTTATTTAAAGAGGTCGAATTAACTTCGGGTTATGATTTTTTAATTAGTTTCATGAATTTGAAAAGATCCCTAGGGTAAGCAGCTGATGATTTTGATGGTTCTTTGAATTTTAAAATAAAAATTATAATAAAGCCTTAATATGACGTGAATGTTAAAAACATTCAACCAATATAATAATAAAAAGCATAATCAAGAAGATCAAATTCATCAAAAATAGTTAAAAATCTTTCTCCCTCATTTTAATTCCGATCCTGAAACATGAAATCGCTTCTCTAACACTTTCATCTTTTTTTATTTGTCCCCTGACTCATTTACGACTACTATTTATACATTGTACTAACATATACTAACTAAATATTTTTTTTTTGTGCAGAGTAAAAATTTTATCCTTCACATAAACGTCGTATACCGTGAAGATTTATTACGCAATGTTCCATATTTTTTCCGTTTTAATTAATGAACAAAATTTGTTCGATTTGTAGTATTTTTTTCCTCTTCTTTATTCGTTTTCAATGTTATTTTTAATGTTCCATATTTTTTTGTTTCCAATGTTATTTTCATTTTCTCTCACTCTATCTCATATTAATGTGAAAAACAGCATGTTTTTATGCCTCTTGGGTAATTTAAATTTAAGTGTTATAGTTTTGTTCCAATACCCATATAAAGAGATAGAGAGAGTGAGTTGACCGAAACATGTCTTTTACAACAACAAAAAAATTGGGAAAAGGGAAATTGTAAAAATTTTCTATGCTATAAAAAATATTTCGATTAATATTACAATTCAAAGTAGTTCATGTTTAAACAGCAAATAATAAAAATGTGTGTTAGAACAGAGGAACAATTTGAAAAATAACTGCAGTAAATGCCATTTCCATTATAAATCTATTCACATTTTGTATTTTACTTGGACATTTTATAGAACAAAGTTTTCTGTCTATTTTTTGTTGTTGTTGTTTTATATTTTGAGTCTGTTTACATTATATTTAGTGTTCGGTTATAAGCTTTTAATGTTATTTTAAGCTTTGTTGACGTTATTTCAATATACAATACAATTTTTATATGAAATAGTCAATACAATTTTATGTTTTATTTTATTATGGGTATTTTTTTTGTATGTATGCAGAAGAAATTACTTTATCCTTGAAATATTTTTGGCCCATTTATATTTTGAGCAGTTTAAATTTTTTTGGCAACCACATATCCTATGTTCGTTTGTTAAATGGAAATTTTGTGAGTAAGGGGAAGCTGCGATTCAAATTAAGATGAGCTGATCGACTTCTATCAACGAATAAAATTTGAGATAACTGAAAATGAGTAAAAGCACTTACCTGTCAGATGAAGAAATACTGTAGAAGAAGCTCTATGACGTGAATGCAATTTAATATCTCGAGCCAAAGTAAACGCTATTCATAGGTGAGCATATTTCATGTAAAACGAAATTTTTATGGGGTTGCCCAAGAATATCCGCTATCTTGTGCCCTATTCAATGTTTATAATAATGACTTGGCAAAAGTTCTCAAACATTGTAAGATTAAACTATTCGCTGGCGACATAATGATCTGCCTGTCAGGAACCGATATGTGTGACTTACATGAGAAAGTGAATGAGGACTTGAATGGATTAGCATATTACTTCAATATGTCAAATTGAAAGCGCATCTTGGCAAAACAAAAAAATGAAGCTCAACTCACGACATGTTGCTGATTGAAATGGACGCCACAGAAATTGAACGAGTAGCGGAAATTAAGTACCTGGGAATCATCATCGATGGAAAAATGACTGTTAAAAGCAACACTGAGCTGGTTATCAGTAAAGTCTCAAAAAAAGTTTAGTTCCTCACACGGATGAAAAAAATGCTTGATAAAGACACAAAACGGTTGCACTATAAAACCATCATGCAGCCACACATCGACTACTGTAGAAGCGTGTTATTTTTATGCTGTGATCAAGATTTGAAGAAAATTCAGAAATTGTGTAACAGTACTCTACGAGCAATATTATTGAGAGATCGGCTGTCAAATGTCCATCAGATGCTTTTGGACACAAATATTCTAGATGTAAAACAAAGAGTCTGTTTCAACTCGCTTTATCAATAGCATCAGTCCAGCCATACAACTTACGCTGAAAGAGTCACTTACAAAAGTAAAGTAAGTATGAAATGAGAAGAAATGTTACCGTTTATCTTCCATGCGTACTGCCTTTCAGATTAATACTTTGACCAGAGTTGGTTGGATATTAATTATAGTTTTATGAGCACTTAAAAAAAACATACGGACCTTCTTAAATGATGTGTTGAAATAAAATTTTCTTGCTCATTATTTTTCCTTGTAAATGTTCAGTCTTCAATCTTTTTAAAAAATTTCACAATTTTATGTCTGTGTAAATATGTGTAAAAAGCAATTTATGAAACGCTTATATAATTTTATATCCTCTTGGTCAATCTATTTAGTTGAAAAAGTATAGAAAAGTATCGTTCAATTGTTTAGAAACACAAATTCCGGACCCTTGTTCACACAAAACGTGTCTCGTAAAATGGGATTCTAAGGATTATGATTATTTTGTGTGTGTTGAAAAAAAAAATTATGAATACAAAATATTACAATACTCGAATAACCCATATGTAACATGAAAAATCATTTACCATCATGATGATTATAAAGAAGCTTAAATGGAAAAATAAATATTAACAAAAATTCTTTATATATTTCATGTCTTTTTTTTCAAAAAAAATAAATATAAAATAACATATATACGGAGAAGGAAACATATTACACCACTTGACCCAAAACATCCTTTTTTCATGCATCGCGTGAACGAATCACTTATACACACATTATACAAAATTACTCATGTTGCCATTATTTTATTTGTTATTTCTCGTAAAAATATAAAAAATTTACAATACACATGAACACAGAGGACATGAGGCGTAAATGATCCCTGGCTCATATGTTATATAAGATATATATTATGTGCTTTCATATGAAATTGCATGAAACACGAAAAATAATTGTGCACATTTGTATGAAATTAAACAACATTAAGCTTATAATGATGTTTAAAAATAAATACAATGTTATATCATTTTATACACACACGCTCACACATATTTTAAATGCAAAATAATACAAAAAAAAATCTATAATACATTTTATAAAATTCATATTAACTCTTATAAACATTTAAAAGGATTCACATTTCACAATGTATTATGGGTTCCTTGTATATTCTTTGTTTGTTTTTCCATATAATGATATTGAATGTGACAAAAATATGTGTGTATGTTGTGTACTTTGATACTAAAATAATATTAAATGTATTAAATAAAAAAAAAAAATTAAATGTACACACAGAGTCAACTCCCTCTTCCTTTTTCTCTTTTGTATTTTCTTGTTTCTTTTTAATTTTTTTTTTGTATTCAATCGTTTTAAGTCAGTAGACATACAGTAGTTTAGTTGAATATTATTTTATTACATTATCAAGATATAACACAAATGTACACAAACGCAAAAAGTGATTATAATCCATGTTGTATGTGTGGTATAAATGACATTGTTGTAAGAGGGTTGAATTAAAGATGAAAAAAAAAATAACTGTGAAAGAACCCTTTTAGAAATGTGTGTTTTCAAATTTAATTGAATGAATTTTTATTTTATTTGTGAAATGTTTTTTTTCAATTTTAATTGAATTATGAATTTATTTGTAGATTAAACTTAACTGTCAAATTCATCTCAGGTGCTAGAGGAAGAACTTACTTGAAATTTTCGAATTGAAGAGACGTTACTAAAAGAATGTTATAATCTAAGTTGAAACGTCCCGCACACCACCCGCATAATATGCATAGACTAAAAGACTGCTCATAATACTCGAATTCTTGTTCCAAATTAACCGGAAATGCGGTAAAAATTTCATTCATTAAATTTCCTGTAAGCGTCAATCAAAGTTCTCCGTCTGCGGACCAAGTCACATTGTACTGCGGGGCGTTTTCAGCTTTCATTATAATGTCGTTGATTTTAATTCAGTTTTTTGATAGCTCGCATGGTCTTGAAGTCAAAATACCAACCTTACAATTGTTTTTTATGTAAAATCGACAAAACAAACAAGGTTGATTTACATCTCAAAAGTTAATGTATGGATAATTTATCCTAAAAGTATGCAAAACGTACTGATAGTTATACCTTTAGTTGTATTAAGGTTTACGAAGCGTTTTCCTTTAAAGGCAAATTCACCAGATTATTTTTTACAATAAAAATGATTCGCCGATCTAAAAAATGCTGCAAACCTATGCTATTCAAAAATACTTCAAGTTTCCTAAAAGTATGCAATCAACACTAATATTTGGTACTTAATCAAAATTTAAGCATCAACTTACTTACGTTTTGGATTATTAAGAAAAGATAAAAACTGAATTGAGTGTCTCAAAGTCTTAAATGTATGTTTTGAATGCCTTTGTCGTACGATTTTCCTAAAAGTATGCAATTCACATTCAACATGGACCTTACAATAATTGGATTGGTCCTTACAAATCATATCGATCGGTTCACTTAAAACAATTGCACTCCTAGAAAAACATCTGGATCACAAACGCCCTCTAACAAATAATGAAACAAAAGAATATTCGTTAAAAATTAATATGCTCACCTTTCACATTAAACTTCCTTATCCACAAGCCATTTATTTCACCACACCTGCACTCCAGCCGTCACTTTCCTTTCTTTTCCTGAATTCCCAAAGGGCACTTTTATGCGTAATATGCCAGAAATATTACTGTATCGTGTCTTTGTACTTAGCAGTTAATATTTAACCGGGAATGGAAACATTTTATCTGATGTATTCTCAGTATCGCACAAACACACATGCCTTAAATTTTGCTTTGAATTTTGATTGTAGAGAGAATTTTTGGTATGATGATTATAATAATAGTAATAAGTAAACGAACAACATTGAATAGAGAATAGTGCTAATATAATAGTTAATTTACACTGTTTGTGTTGTAATTTTGTAGTGTGTGTATAACCGAGTGAAAGGGGTCCTTTTTTGATTTTAACATGAAAATAACAAAAATCTGACACAAATTAAAGATACACACTTTCATGTATCAGTGTGAGTCATAATTTTTTATCCCAATAATTATCTCTTCACCATAATTGGATTTGTGTACGTTGATTTTATGATTATAACAATAATGATGATTATAATCATATATGGTTCTTTAAAAAAAAAATATTTAAAGTTAAATCCATAGAATTCCAAATTGCTACTTTAAAAATTAATGCGTTATTGTTATGCGAGAAAAATTGATTCCCCGAAATTTCTGAAATTATACTAAAGATGCCTCGGGGGCAAATAAAATACCTTAAACACACACATACACACACACACGCACATATTCAAAATAAACATTTCATGTGATATTACATCTCGATAATATTTAGTTGAAAATCGTGAAATGAGATGAATGAATGTTTCAATTTGAACTCCTCGAGGAGTTTTTGAATTTACATATTATTGAATCAAATATAGTGCTTACTCACTGCTTTTTAGCATGCATTATTGAGCAAAGTAATTTATAATATAAATTTATAAATCAACTGGTTGTCAATTGATTTTATACTCATTTAGGTAGAAATTATCAAGCAATAATTTGCATTTGAAAATATGTTTGTTTAAATATATCACAAGTAAATGATAAAATATTTGTTGTCTGTGTTATTGACTAATATTTGCTGACATATGTTAGTTACTGTGAGGAACTACTTTGAATTTTTAAGGTAAATAATTTTATATTGAAATACCAGAATTAATATTTCATATAAGTTTTTTAACATAGAACTTTCAATTCCAAAGGATTCCTTTAATTTAAATTCATGTTTTAACTCCCAAAGTTATGCAATACACTTTGAAAATGTCTTAAAAATTAATTATTATTAATATTGAGAAGTATTTTCATTAATTGCAACATTGATCTACTTATTATTTGATAAATCTTGATTTAAAAGACCAACAAAAGGCCAAAAGGAAGCCCAATGATTCAAAAACGTTGTTGATTGCATAGCTTTAGGAGGAAAAAAATTAAAGTCACATGAATTCCATATAAGTTTCATTATCTTGATTTCGTTTATTGATTCCTTGCCATCTGTTCTCAGTTTGTAACATAATAATAATATATTTAAATTCGATAAGGATTCTCTTCTTTCATATTGATTCTAATTGCTTCCAGATAAAGATGTGTCTTAAAATTATTTCATTGTAAAAATAAATTTCTATTATTTTCAAATAATCTCAAAAAAAGATCAAAAGAGGGATTTTCTGAACCAAAATATGTTTCTTATCTTTAAAAACAATTTCCATACAGAAGAATTCAACCTTTTGAACTCTTTTCTCATACCATCATTTTTCTTTCTTTTCTAATCTCATTGTGGGGAATTTAGACAGCAATTAAAAGGGAGCCACCATGTAATAGAATCATCCAATTTTTAATCTAAACAGTAGTCGTTCTTTCATCTTCTATAGTCAAATGATATCAGTATCGTTTAACATTTACTTAGCTCATAACTTTTCATACACACAAATAGAATTATTATTATTATTAGACTGGGAGAGAAGAAAAAAAGGGGACAACAATTACATTATTGTATTGTGTCATACAGTGAAAGGAAGTAATTTATATAGAAAGATGATTATTACATATCAGAGAATCTGTCTAAACGGATCACATCATAAAATAAACTTTAATAACATTTCATTTATTTATTATAAATCGATTCATTTAGTACACACACACACACACACACACACACCCAAGCACACTTTGAATATATATATATAATAATCATATAATGTGATTTTCTTGTATATAAATAAAATAGTACATAGCTATTGATATAATCGTGGTATCAATTAATCGATTATCCGCTTGAAAATAGATATTCATTTCAGATATCACTAGTTAAAGCATACACGTGTCCTTATAAGAACGTGTGTGTGTCTGTGTGTTTGTACCTTAAACAAATAAATTGTGTACGATGCTAAAATACAAATGAAATGCCTGCTTAATGATAAAATACACATACACACACACACGTGGAAGTGTGTCGTTGATTTTCTAGTTGAATTCTGATAAAACATTATAATTTCAGTTTAGCAGCATATAAAATCATACTGTGCGTAATAATAATAACAATAAAATACAAAAAGGAATACGAGAATACTGTGAATACATTTTTGGTTGAAATTGATACGCGAACTCTGGCTCTTTTAGCATTATATTTTGTCATAAGTAGCTAAATAGTAATGAAAATGATAATAATTCTAACATTATTTGTGTGTGTGTTCGTGTGTGTCTGTGTGTATGTTAATGAAATTTCTGGTGTTGCTTTTCACTGGCTATTTAATATGCTTGAATCGAAGTGTGTTGCTTTATTAAATGCGAATATAGAGCACTTACTTTTATTTTCTCCTGGAAAAAGGTACTTAGTTTCTATTGTTATATCATTTTGATCACACACATTTCTCGTTATAACGATTTTGAGTGTGAGTCAGTTTGTGTGATATAATGATATAAAGGAGGGTGTCATCATAATACAAAAATGGTCATTACATCTATATCGCTTTTATCATTCCAGTAACGCTTAGAGTTAATTTGGTTATTTTTATGCTACGTTGTGGCTTTACGAATGTAATTAAGATGAATTTCATTTAAAGAGAGTTTCAATATTGAATGAAATCTAGTTCACCTTAAATTATGCAATGGACATTTCAAATGTCTAAAATAATTAATTTTTGATATATTTTCATCAAAATTTTATTGAATCAAGTCAAACTATAGCGTTTATTGATTTCGTCTCAATATTCTGTTCATTCGAATTTAATAAAAGAGCAAAGTTGGTCAATATTCGGAATTTATTGCATACTTTAGGGTGATCCATTAAATATTTCGTATGGAAGTCTTATGTGTTGAGAATTATATATTTTTTTTTTGAATTTCTTAATATGAAAATTTCTTGTCTGATTCTTGGAATATTTCACACATAAATGGTAAAATTACATACTTTCAGGAGCATAAACAAAATTAAATCACTTACAAAATATTCAGATTCTTGAATTTACAAGTAAACAATTTAAAATCTTACTTTGTTTGCTCATCCGCAAACCTCTTTTCCTTAAACATATTTATTCTCATCGTTACTTAACCACACACTTATCTTTGTCCAATCATTTTGAAATTGATTTCTCACACATTACATGCCTTACCCTGGCTAGTTTAGATAATAATTCTAAATTTTTTATACTCAAAGCCACACTCAACCAAATTATCTAACATGATGCGGTTTCATTTGAACAACACTCTTAAAATAGGCCAAACATGTATAAATTGCATGATACACTCAAATATCGTAGTAAACATAAAACAGGACACTATCACCCGTTAAAGTTGAGTGTAACACGGTTGACCGATCAAGCGCAAGCATACTTACCCAAAATAAAGACCACTTTTGATGATGTAACATGATAATTTAAAAAAAAAGTAATTATACAGAAAAAAAAATATTTAAATACTTTTTCATGAACAAATAAAACAGAAAGTGGCGATCAAAATTAATGAGGAATAGAAAAAGATAGGAAATGCATTTTTACGATTAATTGATGCCATTAATCGTAAAAATAATGTGAAAATGGAAGTCAAAGTGTAACAAAAAAAAAACATGGAGTAAGATAAATTTTATAAGATTTTGATTGAAAAACTTTTTATCGAATTAGATTTACTATTAAAAGTGACAATGATGGATGAAGTTTTAAAAGAATAAAATCTTTGAAAAACAAATTGCATCGGCCATGACAGTCTGTCATTGATCCTATTTAGTGAATGAATTTGAATGAAATTGAATAAAAATAAAGAAAACAATTAATTGTAGAGTCTTAAAAAGACCCGCACGACTTTATCGACCTATTTCATATAATCTATTAACTACCGTTTCTTGTTCCTTTTTATAATTCCTTATCTAAGCTTATTATTAAAACGCATTCAAAATGGTTTTATAAATGCGTTATATTGGGTAATCATTTATTATAAAATAAAATATGTATCTCTGAATGTGTGTGATATAAAACGATAAAACAATAATAATAACAAGGGTCGGGTCGACTAATGAATGATTAAATGAAACACAAGAGTGAACACACCGCGTTAGAAATTTATTCTCATTCTCTTAGGTCTACGAGTTTTTTTTTCATAATTCCAGGTTTTATATTAATAACATTAAAATCCATTTTATATGTAATTTAGTAATATGCGTTCATTTAAAGTCCAATCTAATGCAAGCAACATTCGAGTCTCATAGAAAATTGTCTATGAATTATTAGGGGTGATCAGTAATAGGCGTGATCTTGCAATGGCAACTTTCGCTTTTGATTTGAAGAATGGTAGTATAAGAGTGAATGAATTGATTGAACGAATCAACCTGAGAAGTCTAGGGTATCCTCTTAGAAATGCTATATTAATTAGAGAAGATTCAAGTAACAACGATTTTACTTTCAATGAGGCCATAACTAAATGTATTAGATTATTTAATTCACATGCTGATGTATTTCAAAATGATATTAGTAGGAATACTTTTAAAACTAGAATTAATAATAAATTTAAGAAACTATGTACATAATTTATGTAACCGACTTTATTTGTCGTATAAATAAATATGTAATAATAAATAAATAATAAAAATATGTAATTCTTACATCATTTCTGTTGTTCTAAACAAAAGACAATCTGAATGAGTACAATAAAAATAGCTTGTTGAAGATTGAACAGTTAAATCAATGCTATCCACAACTACTGTACAAGGCAATCCACTGCTTACTGTCCAGTCATCTTCATTTGTGACAATGGTACTCTCACACCGTAAGAGGCCGATTGAAACAACATCTTTTTTTGTGAAAAATTTCTTATTTTCCGAAAACGCAGACAATAACCAACTATTATTAGAATCGGTATATTTCCAAAGTTTCAGATTTCCATTTTGGATTTTATAAAGATTTATCTTACCTTCACTTAAATCTTTTTTGACATCTTCTGTCGTATTTAAGGTTTCGTTATTTTCTACTTCATTAGAATTCTGTTTAGAAGAAAATAGTGGAACTCCAAAATCGCTTTCTAATTCACTAGCATACAGATCAGTTTTTAACCCTCTGATTGACTTATTTTTTCTAACGTCCGACATTTTCCTCAAACTTGAATAACAGTACTTACCACAATGACCTAAGAGTTTGTTAAAAAGGAAAAGCATTGCAAGCTCTGATTTTAGAGTTAATGAATGCTCACTCATGATACGAATCATTGTCATTTGATGTTTTCTCGTATAATTGCGAGTGTATACTCCACAAATAAAACATAAGCGTATGTCTGGCATCTGACCCTCTCCATGATGATTTATACTGGCAAACCCTACATATGTATCTAATATTGATACATTGCTGTCATCATTATCGTCGATCTCTGATTTTTTTTCGAGCAATTCTTTTTGCATTCTTACCAATCTTAAGAAATGAAACAGCATTTTCTTCTGCTATTTGCTGTTCAAGGAAAGCATTACAAAATTTTTCCAATGTCATTTTTTTAACCCTCTGATTGACTTATTTTTTCTAACGTCTGACATTTTCCTGAAACTTGAATAACAATACTTACCACAATGACCTAAGAGTTTGTTAAAAAAGAAAAGCATTAATTTTTAAATTAAATGATTAGTTTTTTTAAGAAACACTTAAAGTATTCCCGATAACGAAACCTATGTTACTGTATGATAAACTCCCCGATAATGAATTAAAAAATTAATCACAAAGCGAATAAAAAAGTAAGTAAAATTGTATGACTTATGTATTAATTTGTAATTTTATCAAGGTAAGGTTAGACAGCTGAAACCAACACGACTAGTAAGCTAGAAAAATTTCCGTCACATACGTGATCTCCGATCACAAATGTAATATAAATATAAGGCAAATTACAATGTTTTTCTATTGACAATTTTAACTAATATAATAAAAAGTCTACTCTTGGTCGTTCTTTTTAGTACTAATAGAAGTAATTATAAAATTAAAAATAATTTTTTTCACTATCACTATGCAATAAAATGTGAGTACCCCTAATAACAAACAGTGAACACTTTCATTCAGCAGAACAGTAGAATATTCGAATATTTTATCGTAATAATGTGTAATGTGTTTTATTTATATGACATGATGATTAAATATTATTACATTATTCCTTTTTCACATACACATACACACAAACACACGCAATAATATTCTTGATACAGAAAAGTTTTTTGAGTACTTTTGGCTTTCAAATATAGTTTTGTGTATTTAATCATAAAATAACTTTTGTCAGTCAAATAAATAAATTGTATGTTGTAATGTTTACACATTTAACTTAAGCAATCCATTAATAATTATTATTATGATTTTATTTTCAGTTCATCATTAATTTAATATATTTCTTTTTCTTTTTATGAAAATTATTTTTAGTGTTTTTTTTTTTATTAAAAGAACTAGGATGAACAGAAATGACTCAATAAAATTTCATACATAATTTAATTTTAAAAGGTCAATAGTCTTTTTATTCAAATTTTATTGTTTTAATTTTGAAAAGTGGAAAAAATGAACATTGAATGGAGGGTGTTTTTAATTAAATATTAAACGGTGAATGAAATATATGCAAGAAAAACCACTGGATCCATATCCTGCTTCTATTCTAGCTGACATTTATTTTAAAATGTTATTTTTATATTTTTTATTATTATTATTATTTATCCTTTGTCACAAACAACGTTTCCACCCTTCAACTTGTCATTAAAATTTCTAGGATGTTTTCATTTAGTTTTATTTTTTTTTTTGTAATTTATTGTGTTATATTCAAAAGTTTATGCAATATTAAACATTCTATGGCACTCGATAGATTGCGAACAATTTTGAAGTGCGTCATTGTTGTCATTGAATATTGTCTTGACGCTTCTTCTATTTTGGTTAAATGGAAATAATATTTTTGATTAAAGCAATTTTTGGTAGCGAAATTATCACATTAACGAAGATATTTTGATTTCAAATGACTTGATTGGACAAAATGGAAATACAAGCCCGAATTGACATTATTGATTTCAAAAACTTGTATGCTAGGCTTACTGACTTAAGTCAGACAAATTGACTGTTATAGCGTTTTTTAAGCGCATTTCTGCCGGTTTAAAAAAATGCGAACTTGAAAGCACTCGTAATGTCCGTCCATCTTTGTCTACTGCTATATTAATGTCAAATGGTTTTAAAATGATATTTATTGATATATTTTTAAGGGAAAAATTTTAAATTTTCTTTATTTGAAAATTCAGTTGTTTTACAGTGATCCAATATCTTTGTTTACATGATAACGCTTAATGACAGTTATCAGCATAACCCAAAAAAATAGAGAATTGTCCACCCTACTCACCTATTTCAATTTACCATTAAAAAAAAAACCGATTATAATTTCAAAAACCCTGACATGTGTACAGAGACATTTTTTTTACATTTTTTATGTATTTATTTATTTTATCAACATTAGAGATTGATTGCTTACTCACACTTAATAAATATCATCATGCATTCCTTTTACATTTTACACGACAATCTGTACAACGTACACACCGCACTTTCCACTTAAACTACAACTCATGCATAATGAAATTTATTATTTGATGAAGGATATATAAAGTTGTTTTTTGATTGTCAGTCAGTCACTCTCTCGCTCTCTGTAATACACTTTTTTTTTGAAAAAACATTTGTTACAAATCATCATCATATCAAATAATATATCAAAAAACACAAGGAATATTCAAAAAAAAATCAACAACAAACACAAAGTGACTACTATAAATATGAATTATTTCTAAAAAGGGAAAGCAAAGCGAATCAAATTTATGAATAGTGGAATAATTGTATGTTTAACATAAAATATTTTTTGGTATGTTATAAATTTGAAATATGTTTGTAAGTTTGAATTTGAGTGTTAGTGTAAGCGGGACTAATAACATTGAACGATGGATCATCACTTACAGAAAAAAGATGAAATAATAATAATAATGAAAGGGCTCTTTCTTTGTAAAAATAATATTCAGTTTTTTTTTTATTATTTTATTATATTTGTGTGTGTGTGTCTGCTTTATATTATTTTATATTATTATGACATGACAAGTGTGTCTCTACAACGCACTCGACTAATGTTAAATTTATATATGATGATAAAAACATGCATCTATTCCTTTACATTTTAGATGCTTTGCCTGCGGTAATTTTATTCATCGTCATCTTTTTAAATGAGGTCTTTTACCCCCGTAGCAACATTGTATTTTAACAGCATAACAACACTAACGGCAATACATTTTGACGAACGTACATACATGAAATATTTTATAATTTTCAAAAGCACACACACACACTCACACACACTGAAATTTTTGGGGGTGATTTTACTCAAAAAATTTCCTTGTGAAATTATTAAAATGAGTATATGATATGTGTGTTTGTGTGTGTGTAAATAAATGGAAAATGATATCAAAAACTATTACAGTAACACAGTAAAAAAAATTACATTTAAGTCAAAACAGTAGTGATTGAATATTTTTGGGGGCATAATTTACATGCGAAATGTTGTCTAGTAATAATTTTCAAAGATGTTCAGTTTTTTTTCATTCCTTTAAAGAAATATTACTTTTACTCCAAAAAAAAAAAAAACAAATTGAATATTTGCTATGAGAAGGAGTAAACTGAGATGAGATGAAATGAAATGAAAAAGGATATATGTAAATTTTTTTTTCACAGTCTTCTTTGAAATCGGTTGCTGAAAAAAAAAATGAAGTATTAAAAAATAATCATAATAAGATGGGTGTTTCAAAGACTGAACTTCATACCAAAGTAATAGCGATATGGAATAACGCTTTTCTTTACAGACATATTTTATTCATATCAAGTCTTAATGCAAAAAAAAAATGAATGGAACATTTCCCATTTTTATTAAAAAGTTTTTTTTTTGACTCTTCATCAATTTTTTTGTATGAATTTTTTTCGTCCTATATGTGTTTACTTAGACCTTTTTTTATGAATGTAACATTTTTTGGGAGGAATAACTTCATCGTAACACAGGATAAAGAAAGAATGACTTTTAAATGGATGAATGGATTATTTAAATAAGTAAACGACTAATGGGATGCATTAGTGATGTCATTCCTGAATAATAAATTAAATAATGAAAGGATAATAAATTGACACGGAAATTGTTTTTTTTCCTTGCATTTATTTTACTGGGTTCTTTCTCTTATATGTTTTTGAAGAAGAAAAAATTAATGAAAATTATGCGAGTCCCATGAGCAGGAGAAATTATAAGGAAATGTATTTCTTTGGAATTACAATTAATGTATTTCTAAGGAGACGAAAGGAGAAAACTCTTAATGGCCGTGGGACTAGAAAGTTTTTATAATTTTAATTCTCCTACTGAGCTCTCACTGGCCTAAGTTGTTCTAATGACCTCCCACTAGTTATCAGTGATCCTAAAGAGTAAAGTGGGGCCAGTGGAACAATGCAACTGACATTTCAGACTAGCATGAAGTTCCGGGTTCAGGTACCGAAGCTCTTTGCTACGAGTCTAAGTCCTCCTTCAGTAGGCACTGTTAAGCAAACTTTAAACTGTCTGAAAAAGATTTCCCTCAGAATCAAACCATTACATCTCCACAAGATTGATACAGTAAATTTAAGAATACACAAGAGAAAGTAAAAAGGCAAAAGCCATCGAAAAAATAATGGTAATTTCAAGAGAAAAACTGTACAAACTGGTCCAAAAAGATTATTCATCTATCTAGGATAGTAGATAAAGAATCACGAGTCAGTAAAAAATATTTTATTTCTTTGGTGAAACTTCTTGTGTCTGTAATTGTTCTTAAGGAAGCTGGAAGCTAAATCATTAAACA
Source organism: Culicoides sonorensis (assembly GCA_900002565.1). NCBI lineage: Eukaryota > Metazoa > Arthropoda > Insecta > Diptera > Ceratopogonidae > Culicoides > Culicoides sonorensis. Next base: position 39,702 of record LN483637.1, on the reverse strand, counting down.
ATTCTGGTCCCAGACTAGCGATTTGGCGTGAGCCAAGAAGAGTCCTCACAGCGGGTCTATGAAGAAGCTTTCTGCAGCGTAAAGATCCCATAATTGCTCTCCAATGAAACTCCGTTTGATGCAGCACTTCATCGTTCAAAACTTGTCTCACATACTTCAATATCTGATGTCTCTGAATGTCTCTTATCGGCAAAATCGATTTCACATGAGTAGAGTTCCTGTCAGTCGTAGAAGTTCAAAATGAGTTTCATAGCCCTATTTTGCATGATCGGTAATAGTTTAAAGTGAATCAGAAAGGTGTTAGCCCAAATCAGGGAAAAATATATCTTGATCAATGCCACTTGGAGTAAAAAAGCTCTGACTTTGTACATTAATGCAATGACACTTGAAATTCGTTTACACAACACATTGACATGGTTTTTAAAGGTCAGTTGTGTTTGAATCAGCTTAAATTATCCTAGTTCAAAATATCTATGTCGATACATTTTGGTTGAACTGAATTTCTATTGCAAAATAAGTGAATCAATAAATCGATTAAAAATTTTAAAACCCACAGATTCCCTTGAATTTTGTTTTTCATAGAATAGATCCTTCATTTTGATATAAAATGATACGAACAGTAATTTTCCAGTAATGCACTCAATCAAAAAAAATTAAATCACATTCAAGTAACTCCATTAAGGCGTCACTAATCTTCTTTTCTGTTGACATCAATCAACAGCTTATAAAAAGAAGTAAAAACACACAAAAAAAATTGTAAACGATACTCTTTGTCACCTTAGATTATATCAAAAATTATATCAAACAAAAAAAAGATTCTAATTCACCCTTGAAAAAAAAACATTGTATAATCGACATTTGAGACGAAAATAGGTCGTCGGTCTTTATAATCGTTGAAATTATTGATGAAAATAAAAGTGAAAATAAAATTAGGGGTAATTTTCAAGTCATTTAAACGTCTCAAATTCATCATTCTAATTTTTCCGTTTTCTAGATCATATCGAATTTCTATCATTCAAAAATTTTGAAATTCAAAACACGTCAAAGGATTCCTATCTAACATGACACACTTTTCTCAATATTTGCTTTTAATTCTACATGAATACATATTTTTTATGTTTTTTTTTTTATTTTATTTTATTCACGACTATATTGAATTGAAAAATTACGCGTTTTCAAGTCACAGCCTGTTTTTTTTTTGAACATGTATTGCAAAAAAAGTTTGATTGATTGATTCTATCGATTCAATTTTTTTTTACAATTCAGTTCATTCTATTTTCTATCAAAAATACCCATTGAACAAGTACTGTTAAAAAAAAATCATATTCATAATAATAATTTTTCTCATTTTTTACATATATTTATTTTTCAAGCACACACATATCAACTTATTATTTTTATATGATTTCCCCGAAAAATGAAATTTCACATTATAGACACACAGTTGTATCGCCTCCAGCGTCTTACAGGATGATTTTATTTGCTTTACATTTTTTTTTGTTCGTTTAATACATTATTGGATTGAATCATTGGCAACACATTTGCCCATTTTCCATCTCACATGTATATCATATTTATATTTGCTTGGATGCTTTTCTTCAAAAAAACATTTTTTTGTGTCGGTTGATATTGGTTGACATATAGCACATAAGATGCAATATCAAGTAAAATGGACTAATGTGGCACTGAATTGAACAAAACATGAAAATATGGATATAATATTATTGTATTTTTATATTTGTGTAGCATAATAAATAAATAATCTGATATGTGCGCTTTTTGCTACTTTTTTTTACAAGTAATTCGTTTTTTTTTTTATTTATTTCAATATATTTTCATAAATTTTGTATGTAAACAATATTTTTTTTATTTTTTTTTATATTTTGATCAGTTTTCATGTATTTTACAAAGTGGTTTTTGATTTCCTTTCAATGAGGCTTTATTGTATTTGTGCCTGGATAAAATGGATTATAATCAAAATTGATGTATATTTTCTACGTAAAAGAGTGGTTTTATGTTTGGGTTTGAAGCTTAATGTGATTTTATTTTAATAATATAATTTGTCATATCATTGTCTATGAAAATTCAAGCAAATTCTTGATAATTTTATTGTTCAATTTTTTTTTTCTCTTTATTGAAATTGAACATCATACCAATTCGGAAATTTTGATCAGATATGGAAAATTTTCATACTATTTTTTTCATGAATATTTAAAATGCGTCAATCTATGTCAAAATAACCAAATAAAAGTCACAATATTTTTGTGAAATGAGAATCAATTTATGCGTATTTACTTGGTTGAATTTGTTTTTACACTGTAAAAGGCCATACCAAATTTTGATAGCCCTTTTTTGCGGAAAAAGGAGAGCATCAAATCAAAATAAGCGCCACCTTGCGGTGATTTTCAGCGCCATTATGATATACGGTGAAATTTAGCATACACAATTTTTTCTCAATTCTCATCGTATCACGTCTAACAAGATAATCTTTTTGATAACTTTAATCAGCCTTGATATAAAAATAAAAGTAAAAAAATTACATTATAATGCAAATTTTTCTGTTGATGGAATAAATTATGAACGTCTGACAATAAACTTTGAAATTAACTTTTGAAACGTCTCATTGTAACTTTTATTTTTTTTTTTTGAATTTAACACAAAAAACATCATGAGAGGAAAAATGTTCATAATTCGTGATTTAACTAAAATATTTGAGTTTTCATTTAAGAATCACAATGAATGAATGAAAAAATGTGAGTGAGAAGAAAAAGCGAATGATAGTTTTTAATTAAATATTCCTCATATAAATTTTCATCTTTAAACATATTCGTATTCAATTCTAACATGGTTACCAAGAGAATAAGCAAGCAAGTAAAAAAACGAATAATATTGAGATAGTCCTGGTATATTTTACTTATTTAAAAGATTTTAATTAACGAATGAGGATATATATACTCAACCAACCAAGAAATCAGTATTCTATTTTTATAACATACATAAACTTACAAAAACATTCCATTCATTTATAAGGGAGAAAAATAATAAAATAAAATGCAGGAAGCCTAGATTTATAATTGCTTTCCATGAAAAATGCTAAGTAAACATTTCATTTTATCATTTTTAACGTTAAATTAAAGTGAAATTTAGCTTTTCAAGCACTGTCTGTTTATATCGTTGATCAGTTTAGATTTCTAGGGTGGTTCCCACAGAAGAGAACCAGCACTCACGCCAACAGACGAGTCCATTATGCAAACCCATTTATCATCATTTCTGATAACAAAGCAATCAAATCTAGTGTGACAACTAAAAACAACTAACTAGCAAATCCACTAGACATGGTTCAGTTCAGAAACATGTCCACACCTTTTGAGAAAACTAAACAGAGCAGACACCGTGAAGGTGTTATTATGGAATCATGATTTGAAAAATACTCACCGTTTGCTTTAAAATACTCACTTAATTCGACCACCGAGGAAGCTGCACAACTGGTTCTGGTGAATAATCTTGGAAGGTTGTCGTAAATTGACCTAGGAAACGGCAAAGTCCTTAGAGTAGAGCCCGCTGCAGCAATACCGTGCATTAGTGATCCGTGAGTGAAGCAGGCCTTCCAGTCTCCAGCTAAAGCTGGTGGTAATGAGCCATATGGTCGTTAACGTGGGTCCAAATCCTGTGACAGGCTTAAAGTTCTTAACGGAATAGAACAAACAGCTAGAATAGCTCTCAAGGCAGCTCACATTTTGAATTGAATTTTAAAATACGCTCATACATTGCAAGTCATCGAACTTTACTTAAATTTTTCCACAATTCACTGTCTCTCACAATTTAGTTTTAAATATATAAGTAGCTTCATGTTGATTTTCAACTATAATGCCATATAATTATATTGCATATACAGGAAAAAGGAAAGGCAAATAAATAAAGGAGAGGAAAGAAAAATTTATTTTTACCTTAATATTACCATTCAACATGTCTATCCGTCTATTTTTTCACATATTAAACTATCTATCTGGTATCATACCAACAACAAAAAAAGGTATATGTGTGAGTTCAACTAACTATACAATTTTTATATACATATAAATAGAAAAACTTATCATTATGTAAGTTAGCCATCTGTTACGTGTCTAACAAGAGTGAAGGGATTTTATGAGTCATGATTTATTTGTAGGAGGGATTTGATATGAAACGAACAAAAAAAAAAGATGAAAACTATATTAGTGAAGTGTTTATTTAACCTGGACACTTATGATTATCACAAAATTGACCACAAATTTAGTTTAAAAAAAATTGTCTTTGATGTGAAATTTAGCTTAAAACTATTTTTTAGAATCTTTAATTAAAACACAAAAACAAACTTTCTCGTCCCAAATAAAAAGTTTGAATGCACAGATTATTGCCAGACGATTAATCTTATGAATTTTACATAAGTTACTCGAGTTTTTCTTTGTTTTTAATTCCATACAACAACACAATGAAATGAGAAAGAAAATCCGGAAACTTTGATCACTCAACCCACTAAAAAAAATGACCAACATCCATTTTTTTACGATTTAGCATGACAAAAAAATATAAATTTATTCAACATAAGTAAAACCAATAAAAATAAAAAAATCCTTGATATTTTATTTGAAATTTGTTTCTCTTTAAACGTAACCAAGAGGGGATCTTTTAATATTTTATGTGGTCATCCCACTAATAAAAAAAAATCATTCATTCAATCTAAATTTTGAGGTTAAATAAAACATGGTACTAAAATACATAGAAATAGAAAAATTCTGAATCACATCAATGTTTTATTACATTAATGTTGAATTGTGCAGGTGAATGAATGTGGATGGATAATAATAGGTAAGAAAACTGCATATTAAGATAGATAAGTAAATAATTCTTTGAAATTACACGGAAAATAAATTCAAATAAAAACTTAACATTTATCTGTATAGACAAATGTGGTTCATACATCATATGAATAAAAGATACAAAACAAAATAAGGGAAACAGATCAATATTTTTTTATTTTTTGAAATTGAAAGGTTGCAATGTGATGCTAAGAACTGTTTCAGCTTTATCTGAACCTGGAAAATGGGGTCTCAAAGTAATTGCCTCGTCATTTCAGCCCTTCAATTTAACATTAGAATTGGTCATTTCATTGAAATGAACTTTTTGAAAATAAAATAGAAATTTAATCCAGCCAACAAAAGGATTTTTTCCGTCTCCCCTAATAGAAAAAATAAAATTATAAGCTACAGGTAAAACGTGAAACATACAACATGTATTTTCTTCACCTTTATTTTTCCTGTATATTTTTTTTATTATTTTATTTTTCTGGTATGTAATAAAATAGTTTATTACTTTTTCCTTTTATTTCCCATAGTACTAATAACGGAGTGTGATAGAACCAGAGTGTATATTTACGAGGAACATTAAAAGCAATAGATATTATTATGGATTGGTTTAAGTGGATGCAGCATATACTAGTTTATGACCTAATTTTTTTTTGATCATTTGAATCTATCCTGTGACCTACAAAAAAACTGAATCGTTATTGAATTTAAGATCATTTAAAAATTTGTTTGATTTAAATGATATTTAAAAAAATGAGGTTTTAATTTCATTTCACTGTCAGTTGATATAAAATATTTTCAGGACAGAAACTGTTACATTGCATAAAACTATAATAATAGAAGGATTAAATAAAAAATAATCTTCTGAGTAAACAATAAGCGTCTTGGAAATATTTATTTATTTTTATTCTATCCAAGGAAAATAAATATAAAAACAAAACATGATACAATTATCTACAAATATACATCACAACATCTTCCTGTACTTTTAATACTTTTTCAAACTGTATCATCAAGTAATTAATTCTTTCTTTTTCCGATGCTGATCTAATAGATAGAAAAAAAAAAGATTTAAGAGAGTAATGGAAACGTTTTAATAAGTGAAAGGGGTGTAAAATTGTGCAGAAAAGAAGAAACAATAAATCCTTAAAATTAAATCTGATTTTTTAAGGATGGGTAAATATAAATTAGAAATTGATGTGTTGTCAAGATTTGATTTTTACTTAAGATATGTCTGAAATAGAGAATGTTTTAAATGTTCTTTTAATAACATAATTGGATCTTGAATATCTAAATTGGTGAAAACATTTTTGAAATTCTTCAACAAACTGGCAAAACATCATCGGATGATCACATTGTTGTGGGTCCCAAGTCACGAAGGTAATGAAATGGCGAATGAACTGGCAAGGAAGGGAGCTGAAGGGAAGTTTATTTGCCCTGAGCCCTTTTGCGGAGTAAGTCTGACCTTTTTCAAAAACTCATATCGGAATGAGTGGAAAAACAGATGAAAATATACCATCAAAGTAAACCAGCAGCTTCACAATCCAAAGAGTTTGTGAATTGAACAGAAAAGATCAGAAATGATCTTAAAAAAGACATCAGAAAACTGACGGGTTTCCTAACACGACACTGCCTCTTGCGCAACCATCTTAAAAGGATAGGAAGGAGTGATTCAAGCACCTGTAGGCTCTGCCTAGAAGAGGATGAAACATCAAAGCACATCCCCTGTGAGTGTGAAGCATTGGCTAGAGTGTGGATTCGCTACTTCATGGAGGGCTTTCCATCTCTTTTTACTGTAGTTAACACAGAAGTAATCTTAATCTTTTTTGTGTATGTGTATGTAATTGTATGTGTTGAAGGAGAACTAAGAGCCCTTCGTAAGGACAACTATCAAAATTTGCACTCAGTCTAAATACCTCCAAACGGAGTCTTACCTGATGTCCTATCATCTTAAGCAGTTCCTATGGTTATTTAGCCTTTAACCTACATTAAGGAGCCAAAACCTTAAGAAGCTGAAAGTATTAAAACGGAAAAATCTTGATTCACTATCGCAGAATTTTAAGAAACCGCAGTATTTCCAATTTCGCATAAAATTTCAAAATCCCAGAAAACCAACGAAATTTGATAATCACAATACTTTCTAGAGTCAGGGAAGACTACAGTATTTACAAAATCGCCGATAAATTCTAAACCACGAAAAACCGCGAAATTTAAATCGATATCAAACTATTTATCGGCTAAAATACACAAACTGTTCAACAGCACAAACAATAATAAACAAAAAACTTTGCTCAAGTTTTTAAAAGCAAAAGATAATTAATTGAAAAACGCATTAACGCCTTAAACAAATAAGATTATTTCCTTCAATAATAAATTAATATAATAATCATCGTAATTATGAATATTATTTATTAAATAAAATATTTTGCAAGATGCGACCTCATTTACGTAAGCGCGTGAATATCTAATCAATCCTTTTTCTCTTATTAAAACTGCTCTTGAAATTAATTATATCTTAATATAATTTTTTTTTCCTTGAACTGGGTAAACAAAAATTTGAAATATGATCCACTTCAAATTTATTATAAAAAAAATTAAATAAAAAAATCAAAAATCATTTCTAGAAAATTGTTCATGTCAAGAGCAGATTCGTTCAAATATTTTGTGTATACAATTTTTTACTTGAGCTACATTGAATTGAAAAAAAACAACACCCTTTTACATAAAATAAAATCACTAATAATAAATAAATAATCAAAAAAAAAGGTATATCGATACACTAAATATTTGTTATGAGATCATGCTCAAGTAAAATGGAAAAAAAATCAAAACATGAAAAAAAAGGTTTTCTTGTCTTCATCGTCAATTCATGAAAAATTAATGCCAATTATTTCAAAGCTAATCCTCTTAATATAATAATCGACAACGACAAGAGGATAATAGATGAAAAAAAATATTTAAGAGTGGAAATTTTTAACACAGGAAAACGATTTTCTTCATTTATTTAATGTTTTCTTGTCTTTTCTATTTAAAAACACTTTTCAGTCTTATTTTAGAATTTATGTCATGTAACTATTATTTTATGTATATCACTTTTTACTCTCATTTCTTGTTATGTCTTGTCTTGTGTCGCGTTGTTATTATTGTTTGTTAACTCGCTTTATGTTGTCAATTGTGAGTTATACTGTTACTAGCAGCAGCAAAAAAATTGAAAATGAAAATGGATAGAAATTTTAGCATTATTGTGTATTGACATTTATATGTAGGTATTGATTAGCTGCCATTTCACAATATAAATAGACCAGAAACAGAGATTGATGTAGTCAAGTTAAAATATAAAATGAGAGTGTAGGATGTCTCAAAAATATGATTTCTTTGAGTGACTTTTATAAGACAAATAATGAATTTGAGTCCTTGATCAGCCTATTGAAAGTTATTCAGCTCATTTTTATTGATAAAATAGACACAAAGAACAGGAGACAGAAAAATATAAGTAGCACGTAACTTATAAACGTGTGTAAATACAGGTAAGAGTGTGCTAGTCATCGTGTTATTGCTAAGTCAAGCTGAATGTAAGGAAAAGTGCTGGAAGAATAATAAGAAATGGCAAAAAATATAAATAAATAGATATTCTCTTAACAAAGTGCTTTTATTCTGATTCAATTCTCCTTTTTTTTGCTTCTCACAAGTGTAGTTGGAACGTTTGCTGATAACATTGCTTTTGTTGTTTCCTATATATTTATTAAACTGAACATTGATATCAAATTCAAACATTGCCCACGTTTCATCTTGAATTTCTCGTCCTTGTTCATTTGACTCGAAACATTGAACATTTTATTTGTGATATTCAATCGTTCACCATGACTGATATTTGGAATATTTATACACATTTTATACAGAAAATAATAATCAAGTTAAAAAGGATGTGATAATCGTGTCAAATTTCTTCACAACATCTGTGTGTCGTCTTTCGATCACTATTTTTTTTTATTTGTAGTTCTGTCTTATTCCATTTACGTGTTTCATCAGTTTCAGGTTTTTTTTTCTTATATTTTCTCTTTATTTTGTATTAATTTAATTTTTATAACAAAAAAAAAGGCTTAGATGGTGTGTCTATTATTCTATTAAAAAGTTTTTCTTATGATTTTTCTCGTGCGTTTTTGCTTTGTTATCATTATTTTATTTTGAGAAAAAACTTTCCTTTTGAACAAAAGTAATAATAACAATAATAATATTGTTTTTCTAATCCACCTCTAACCTGGCAACGCCCTTTGTGTCTTTTTTCTGCATCATCCTCTGTCTTGTGTGTTTGTGCTTCCTTTCTTTTGTCAGCACACTGTTTTTCACTTCTTTGAATCTATTGTATTTTTCAATTTCTTTTTTTCTTCGTATTTTGAAACTTTATCAACTCATAACCAGTAAAACATACACATTTCTATTATGCGTGTGATCCCTCCGCAAAATACCAACAAAAAAAATTAAGCAAAAGAAAAAGACATTATTCTGCATCATACACACACACACACATAAAATTTAAGCTTATATAGAAAAAAAAAAAACTTTATTTTTCTCCTATTAGCTGCAACAAAGCTTTCATGCCTTAAATGAAGAGTGAGTTTCTATGACTATCCCTATGCTGAATTTCGTTTTTGATATAAATATAAAAATAATGAAAAACAAGAAAACAACACGAAATCACAGTACAAAAGAGAAAGAGGATTCTAACCATATTTTTAACCTTTTATTCATGGATCATCCAACAATACGTTTATATTTATTATTAGTATTATTTTTTGATGTAATCCGATATAGGGCATCGTTTTTCTTATGTTTTCAACAGTTTTTGGTTTATTTTTTTTTACATTCACTTTGAACATCTTTTGAAATATTATACATTCAATTCAATTCAATGATAATGAGTTATACGTGTGTTTTTTACCGATTTTATATTGATCAGACAACATTGTACATGAAAAAAATTTAAGTAATAAGTACTGAGTGTGAAATTTGCACTTGCGAGTCATATAAATGCGAACAAGGAAATAGGGTGCAACGCAGAAGTTCAATGAAATTAACAAATTTTAAATTAAAATTTTAGTCACTTGAACAGTCCAGTAAAATAAAAAGTTGTACCAAACATTGTCACTTTTAAATTTATTACAATTGCAGGATTTTGTGTTGACACGTATCTAAATTTTTATGGATGACATCGTATATCCATTGAATAGCAAACATATGTCTTTCAAGGTGAGTTTTTCTTCTCTTATCGATTAAAAAATAATTATCAGTTTTTAATTTTCATCAAGTCTCATTATATTTTTTCCGATAAGTACTTTTACTAGCAATGAATTTAGGTCAATTTTAATTGACAACGGATCAGTGTGGTTTTTATTCTGATATTTTATATTGAAAATATCTGGACATATTAAATTAATTTAAGTATGACCCTTTCAAGACTTTTTAAAGAAGAAACATATGATCAAATGATGGAAATAATACAACAACAACAACAAAAATATTAACACGTAAATTAGAGATTGATCAGATGATCAATTGAACGGACTAGACAAACCTTATGCTGCATAAAATTGTGAAATGTCTATAGAATGGTACGCAATCTGTCCTGGATGAAATATATTTAAATAAGTAGATTCGGATTCTGGAGGCATTACGATTGGAAACAACATGAACATTATGGCAATGTTTGCACCGGGCAGTACACTTTTGTCAAAACCCTAAATCAAACAACTATTACTATTTTCAAAATTTATTGAGAAGTTTATGTGCTTTTAATTCGAAAAATATATAATAAGAATTAATTAAATTGACTTATTAAATAAAGATTATGAGTTAAAAATGAACAATGTTTTATTATATTTTAATCATTCTGCCGGGTATTTTACACCAAAATCATATACTTTGCATCATCATTTTTGAAGTTGACTTTTGTATGGGATCAATTTGATAAAACCACTACGAAAAAATTAACAACAGTTAATACACACTTTTTACAAAATATGACTAAAATTAAAAAATCTTAAAAAAATTCTGCAAAACTTTAATTGCACTTCTTAGATTTTGATTTTTATTGGTCTGAAATCCTTGAAAATTGTACTTCAAAACCCAATCATTCCAAATATATATTTTTTAATTGAAATCGCTCAAAAACAAACTCTGAGCTTCTCTGGAGCAAACAGCTCAATTTTTCTGCTGTGAGTCGACAACGTCTCATATGAAAAAATAATTCACCTCTTGAATGGTAATTGTATCTCAATTACCTCAAAAGACAACAAAATGATTCAAAGGTATCAAAATTCCAAAGTCAATTTCAACATACTGAAAAATGAATTTGAAAATTTATTTTGGCCGAAGTTGGATTCATTTTTCAATGTAAATTTTTTCTTAGTAATGGGATGGAACATATTACAATTAAGACATATTTATAATAAAACAGCAAAATTATATTAAATATTTTTATAAAACTTTCACAGTGAATTTTTGTTAAATTTTAAAGTTCCATGTCTCTTACAATAAGCACACACTCAAAAACTTCACACTCATATGTAATTTTTTTCGCACATAAAAATAAGAATAAAGTATGAATAAGTAAAATACTTACATTTTCCTTCAAATATTTTTATTTTGCCAATTCAATTCAGTGAAGAAAGAAAAAAAATATATGAAAATCATCTCTTATCTATATTATTATTAAAAATACACCTTTCTTACAAATATAAAAAAGAAAAATACTGTAATTTTTATATATTTTTCCAAGAAGAAACAAAATTTCATGTGAAGAAAAAAAGAAAAACATTTTTTTAAACAAAATATTATAAGTTGGAGCGCGATGAAAAACGATCCGAAAACAAAATCATCAATAGATAAAATATTATGATATGGAGAAAAGCCTTATCTTGACTCATTCTTCTTTATATCCGGATGTTTATGTCTGTGTATATCTTTATCTCTGATACATTTATGCAAATAATATTATTATATTTTTTTCTGTTCCTTTTTTTTCTCTTCAGATGTGAATTTTTTATTTTGGAAAATGTATGTAAAATACAGGTGAGTAAACGAATGAACGGTAAAAGAGGATGTCAGGAAAGCCAAGACATAATTTATTACGATAAATATTTTTTATTGTAAAGCAATTTTGATACGTATTTTAGAAATAAATAAAAGAATTTCATAGAAAAGGAAATTTTCAGTTGAACTTCATATTTTTAACACTCAAAAATATGCTTAATTTTACCGGTTATACTACAAAAACATTTGAAATTCACTTATTCTAGTTTCTTTGATCTACATTTTCTGTAACTTCTAATTATTAGTTGATTTTTCCCCTACATAACGAATTTCAATCTCTATTTGAATAGAAAGTTACAATTTTTACTTAATTTTTTTTCGTATATTGCATAAGACAACAAAGAAAAACATATTTAAAATTATAAAAACAAAAGATGCTTATCTTTATCTCTCTCGAGTCATTTTCTATTAGAATTTGGTCGGGTTACTTTTTTTTATTTCCATTTTTCACCATTTTCCATTTATATAAACAGAATAAATGATACGGATAAGCAAAAATGATGGTGGTAATGGAAGTCATCTGGTCCTAGGTTGACAAAAACAGACAAAAACACATACAATTGAAATGGGTCCAATGATTTTTTTCTTGTGTTTTGATTTTGTTTGTGTGTGAATATACAGTAAATTTCTCTTGTATCTGAGTGAAATCAAGAAAAAGGTCAAAAATTCAAATATTTTAGTTTGTCTCGTCTTCCATACCTTTACATTTAGTCATTTTCCATAAAAAAAATATTTTTCATTTCATTTTTGTAGAGATATGAAAAAGGCAATTTCAAGAAACATATTAAAGAGATTCGTTATTCAAGATAGGAGCCTGGTAGACATGAAGAGCAAATAAGTGTTTATGCAACTGATAGACATCAGCAATATAAGTGTCGTGAAATGCGAGGAAAAAAAATGAAAAATTTTCTTATTTCCTCAATGTTGTCTACATTATTTATCTATGCTAAAATTGCACATGTTTTTTAATGGCATAAAATTTTAGGAACAGCACACACACACACACACACTTGCATACAAAATAGAGATACACGTTAAAAGTAGATGCCACATGGGGTTTTTGTTGTCCCTCTTTTTGGTGTCTACCATAAAAGCCAATTTGTGCACCAAGCATTTTATGATGGTTTTAATTTTGTTGTGACTAAAACACATATATATATTTATTGAAGGAGGCATGTCGATGTATGTTTATATGAATATAAAAAAAAATTAACAGGTTAGTTTGAGGAAAATTTGCATTTTCCAAGCAACTGGTAGACAAAAAAAATTGAAAAGATACAAAATTCTATTTATTTTTCTATACTTTATGTCTGTACAATTATGTATATGAATTCATGCATAAATACTTAGCACGTACTTTCTGTTTTTCGAATCCAGTTACTTTTTTTTGTATGTCGAACAAGTTGAATGTATCTCTTCTAGAATTTTTAATGGGATTCCAGGCAAAACATCAAACACAGACAAAAAAATTATATAAATATGGAAAAACTCCTCATTACACTCACGTACCGTTCAAAAACTCCTGCCGTCGTTAACGTTTGTCGCATACAAGGCTCTTCAATAATGCAAGAATCGTCGAGTCATACACACACATTGAAAAAAACTGATAAAAATACAACAACAAAATTGAATTTCAGATTCAAAATTCATTGTATATTAACAAAAAAAAAAGCTAACACGATATTGCTCCAAATGGGATAATATTCAGGGAAAAAATTTACACAATTTCACGTTATATTTGCTTATTTTCTTCTAAATAACAGTTATAATAAATAATCCATATTTTTTTCTGTTTTTGGCAAAACAACACCAACATCGAATCAGCATCAAAATACGTGCCTATATTTATTTATTATTATCATTAAATAAACGCGTTGCGCGTTCATGTTTTAAAAAGAATATCATATCTGCTAGTTTTTATGCAAAAACCAACAAAAAAAAAATTTTTAAGAAGAAGAAATAACATGTGAAAGTGAGAGTCGAGGGGACTCTAATAACCTAGACAGGACATTTCAGTAATAGCTTACTAAAGAGCTCGGAGCTGTCGATACGACCTAACAATAAAGACACAAAAAGTCTTGTAGAATGATTCCTTCTCATCAATAAGTTAACGTAATTGAGCTGATGGATGAAGTGAGGAGTTTTACTGAAGAATTGGGCATTGTACAGTGCAGTGTTTAGCATGTTGGATTATCAATCTTAAAGTTGGCAATTCGATTCTCGCTCCAGCCATTAAACTTTACAATCTCAAATGTCCCTTTTTCCGGCTACTCAATTTGAGTTAAAGGCTAGAAAATGGTGGTGACTACTTGGGATGACAGGATAACGCTTATTCCATCGAATGATGATAACGGATTGGACAATGGGCCCGACTGCTGGCCTGAGTGCAGACTTAATAGCCGCCCTACAAATCTGATCTGATCTGTTCACTGAAATCGGACGAACGTGGCATTCAAATCACATCTTTGTATAGAAATTCCAAAAATTAAGGTTCAAAGTCGTAGAACAGACTCTGCCAGCTATCAGTAAAATTATTTTTATTTCTATTCTGAATTTTCCACCGACTCGATGATGTGTGAAATTTCAAAAACCTCGTTTTTAATTTTCTTTAATTGAAAAGTCAATCAAGAGAATTTTGTTATCTTATTTTTATCTCTTGATAAATATTTTAAATTGAATTTAAATTGTTTAATGTTAAATCTGGTATTGAGGTTATTCTTTATTACATCATCTTTAAAATAAATTTTACTTTATTAGATTAGGCATTTTATCAAAATAAGTCTAACTACAAAAAAAAAGTAACAATCCAAGAAAGAAAATGAGGAAACAAATCGTTTGATTGGACAAACTGAAAACCTCTTTTTTAATTGGTTCAAAAGACGGTTCTCATACATTTGTGTGTTTGGACTCTGTTCGCACAAATCAATAATTTGCCTCTTACGGACTTAAATTGAAAATCATTGTATTTGAGAGGATTTGAAACTTAATGTTTGTGTATTGGAGTGCCTTTCTATTGTTCAATTAATTTAATTCAGCAAAATATGTTTAAACAGATTAAGTTTTTAAACAAAAGAAAAATAGGTAAGTAAACTTAACTTTTATATTTTCATTTTTTTGTGTTTTTTGTTGAAAAAATGAATATAAGATGAAAATTCAAATAAATAACTATAACGATAAGGAGAAAAATAAATAGCAAAAATAAATAAATACAAAAAGTTGTTGATCTCTTCCTATTAATTTAAATGGAGTTGTTTATTTTTTCGTGCTGCTTGTCTTGTTCTCTTGTCTCTTATAATTTCTGTTCTTTAACTTTGAATAAAAACTTATTTAGTTTATACCTTTTTTTTCTTGAAAATGAATATTTACAGTTAAAATATCTTTGAAAAGTTAAATTTTTTGTTGCCTTTCCGTTTTTGATTGTTTTTAAAATTAAAAAATGAAGAATTCCATTCTCTCATCTACGACTATCAAGTTTTTTATTCTTTATCCT
Source organism: Culicoides sonorensis (assembly GCA_900002565.1). Taxonomy (NCBI): domain Eukaryota; kingdom Metazoa; phylum Arthropoda; class Insecta; order Diptera; family Ceratopogonidae; genus Culicoides; species Culicoides sonorensis. The sequence goes on along the minus strand of LN483637.1, from coordinate 24,279 downwards.
AGCGAAAGGTAGGAATTTGAATATTTATCAAAAAAAAAGTCAAATATTAAAATTGATCAACTTCAAATGATTAACTGTCACATTTTAAGTAAATAATAGTTGAAACCACATCTGGGAAATGTACATTTCATATCTCGCTAAATAAATATTTTCCATTATTTGCAGCTAATATGAGCGAAAAAAAAAGATTGATTGCAATTATGCATCTGGCTGATTTTTTTTTTGTGTTGTTTTGTCTTCTCATATCTAAATACTAAAACCAGGGGAAAAAATATTCACTTCAATTAGACTCATCACCCACAGATGACGAACATTTTTCATTTCATCATCAAATACACACACACACAAAAATGTGGCATGAAAGGAAGACAATATACATTTCAATTGTTCATTATTTTTCATAAATGACACACAATCAAAACAGAAAAAAAAAATATTGAAATGAAAACTAGATTTGAATTTTTTTTCGTGGAAAATTGAATTAGAGGCGGAAAAATTTTTTGAGTGGTGAAAGAGATTTATTTGAGTGTGACGTAACAAACAAATTTTCGATTTGATGTAATTTTTTTTTTATTTAAAATAATTTAACAGTGAAATCAAACAAAGCAAATTTGTTATTTTTTGTTTTACAACGAAAATATAGTTTTTTTTTTATATTCAAAATTCATTACGTTAACATGAGAATACATGGAATGATACTAATTGAATCAAATTTTTTCTCCATAGTGATTTTTTGTTTGAGGTTTTAAAGGGATTCAGAGTATTTACCGGTTCTGTACACAATTAGAGACACATGTTTGCGGAATATTATGTAAATTTCTAGTTTAAAAAATGCTTAGATAATTTCTTGTGCGTTGTTCAAAGTGGCTGATTTTCTCTTGTCCATATTTAAAAGACCAACTTATTCAAAGTGGTCAACAAAGTAAATTGATCAATTAATTTATCATGGCGGTTCTACGTTCATTTTCTATTAGGGTTCATAGAAGAAGAAATAACTGCTTTACACTGTTACAGGCTGGTAAGAAATCACCCAATCGAACGATGAAACAAAGCGTCCTACAGGGATCTGTGTTGCCCCAACCTTATTTAGTCTTTACCTGAATGACATTCTACCAGCACCATCCAACACTCACACTCGTCGCTCAACTCTGTGTAGAATTGAACTTATACTTGGCAATAATTATTGGTTAACCAGCAGACACGCACTGGAACAATTTGCAAGCAACGCAAAATGGTGCTTTACGTATCGCCACTGGTTGTCATCTGATGTCTCACCCAGATCACTTACAAGCAGAAACAAAAGTCCTTCCAATTTAAACCCACAACGAACTACTCACGAAACAATTCGTGACTGCTTGTCACAAATCAGAGCACCCTAGTAAAAACATAATCAACTCAGATAAACTTCGTAGAAATATACAAAAACCGCAGCAAACTAGAACATCTCTAGCTTAACTTCGTTCTGGTTACTCAAGACTACTGAATCGACTCGATCCGACAATATCAGATGCTTGGCCCAGATGTAACGGTACACCACATGACACAGGACACCTTTTCGAGTGTCCGCAGCAATCAACTACACTGATAGCTTTGGATCTTTGGCTACAACCAATGAAAGCAGTTAAATTCTTAGGATAAGAAACGGAGAACTTATGAGTAGCCAATATCGCTACAACAACAACAACATTACAAACTGGTCCATCGGAGCAAGGTCACTTTTTTCTGTTGCATAGAGGAGTCCTTTTCAAAATGGCCTTTTTTTGACTACCGTTTACCAAAATGTACTTTACTTGTGGTTAGAATTTCAAGGGTTTTCTAAGATTTCATTTAAAATGATACCAGCAGATTAAATTTCACAACATCATCACTACTTTTCAACTCTTATTTATTTAAAACATACATCAAATACAAATACAAAAAAATGTTTGAAGCCTTAATTTACAGTCAATATAAGTCAATTAACATGAATTTGATTGAAATTGAATTTGATGAAAAAAATATTTTTAAATAAAATTGAAATTGGCATACTTGAATATTTTATGAGCCTGGGAAATACTGTTAGTCGATAAAATCATTTCTATTGTGTATTCAAATAATATTAATGCTTGTTCCGTGCATGTAAGTCACAAAACCTATGCTTGGCACGGAGCGATAAGAGGAGAAAAAAGAAGTTTTGATATTTCGCTGAGATTCATTTAAATTTAGTAATTTCAAGACGATTTTCTTTGAATTTTGGCTTTATAAGAAAAAATGGTTCGAAATGTCATCAACTCTCGCTATATTTCAATTTCAAGCTCATTATTTTATTTAATCTGAATAACATTGTTAAGTCTTATGAGAGAGTCTTACGAGACGAGATTAAAACCATACGCTATTACCAATAAATTCTGTAAACCAATAAAGTACTTATTCATGAACGTTAACAGCCAACTTCGTATCACACACATAAAAATGAATGCATTATTATTACATATATACATTCCGATTGGACATATGTGTTTCATACAATCATAAATAAAAAAAAAAATATTAAACACATACCACCAACAAGCAAAACATGACCATGATGTTCAGTCAAGACGAGTAAGCTACTAAACTATTTCAAATGAAGCAAAAGAGACTATTTGTGGCTTTTTGTCATTTTTTTCCTCATCCATTCGAACAAGAACATACACAAAAAAAAACACAACATATATCTCATGTGCGCACGAAAATAATGTTTTGTTTTGAGTGCAACTATTGTAGTTGATGCTGCTTCTACTTATATAATCATAAGTGGTATTGTTATGTTTGAAAATATCAAAATCCCATGCATGCTGTATATTTTAGAATTAGTCTCTTTTTTATGTATTAAAATGAAAATAATACAAAAAAATAAACAGTAAAAAAGAATAGGAGATCTGTTCTCAATGTATTTCTATGAGGAATGCACTACAAACACTTAAAAATGTTGTTGTTGCAGTGTTGCAGGCTCATTAAGATAAGTGGCAATGATTTGAAAGTAATTTAAATTTCATTGAAATTTTTCATATTGACAAAATTTATCATATTGCATTGATTTAAAAAAAAATTCTTCGTAAAATTCATTGATTTTAAATTCCATCCCTGTATATATAAAAAAAACATCACTTTAATAAAAATTAAAAACACACAAAACGAATGGAATTATATTTTGAACTAACATATCTCCACATATAGGATTTGTGCTTTTTTTATTATTATTATTATACTATTATTTTAAAAATACATATAAAATGCCATGAAAAAGCTTGTTTTGGCTTGAATGTGTACAGAATATCACTTGAATTTTGTTCTGCTTGTTTAACTATTGTTATATATTTCATTCCATGCAATTGAAGCGTTCAGAGGACAATCAAAGAGAAAAAAAACGAGAGATGTGTGATTCTGAAGATAGATTTTTAAAATAAGGAAAAATATTGTGCATGTCTGTATGTGTGTGTGCATATAAAATATAACAATATAATATAATAATAAAAAGTACACACAATTGCACACACACACACACACACACACACACACAAAAGATTGGATATGAATATATAGAATCTGATAACACAAAAAAATGATAGTATATGCATTTTTTTATTATTATTCGATCTGTATTTTCTCTGGCATTATTTTTCTCCAACTAGTTGGAAAATGGAAAATTGTGGCACATTTATTTTTTGTTGTTGTTGTTGTCATTGCTTCGTTCATTTAACGTTATTTTCTTCACATTGCCTTCTGTTCTCTGATTTCAAATTATTTTTCTATAAATTTAGACGAGAAATTGGCATGGTAGCAAGTAGATTGAAATTGAATGAAAAAAAGCAATATTATTATGTTATGTGTGTGTGTGTATATGCGTTTGGAGGTAATATGATGCAGTTAGAATTCGATTTTATGAATTCAATCATCCATGAACAAATAATAATAAATGTGACATAAATGTCCTATATATTATAGCTTGTATCTTTCTATGTCTACTTTTATTTCTGCTTCTAATATGAAAAATTAAATTTGTTTAAGGGTACAGATTTGAAGTGATTTTGTTCCTGATATAGCTTCGAAGATGAGTCCTCAAAAAAACTTCTGTGCTTTTAAACGAAGTCTTGGTCGATTTGAAAAAATGCGATATTTTTTAAAATCAACAACATTCACGGTGTTCATTTTAAGCACATTGTTGCCAATCGTACAAAAGTCGCCAATCATATAAAAGCTGACAATCATACAAATGTCACCAATCATACAAAGGCAACCAATCATACAAAAGTCGCCAATTATACAAAAGTCGTCAATCATACAAAGGCTGCCTATGATGCAAAAGTCGCCAATCATACAAAAGTCGTCAATAATACAAAAGTCGTCAATCATACAAAAGTCGCAAATGATGCAAAAGTCGCCAATCATACAAAAGTCGCCAATCATGCAAAAGTCGACAATCATGCAAAAGTCGCCAATGATACAAAAGTCGTCAATCATACAAAGGCTGCCAATGATGCAAAAGTCGCCAATCATGCAAAAGTCGTCAATAATACAAAAGTCGTCAATCATACAAAAGTGGCCAATCGTACAAAAGGCGCCAATGATACAAAAGTCACCAATCAAGAAAAAGTCGAAAAATGATCAAAATCTATCTATTTCTACACCCCTCAAATCAAACAAGTGCCTATTTATTTGATTTTAAATGTAGTGACATACGAGCCAATCAATTTTTTTCCAGATTTCAATTTTATCAGAATTAAATGAAAATGCAGTGTTGAAGCAGAAAATAGGTCAATAATCTTTTTACTGTTAAAACATATGATAAAATCCAATAAATTATTTATAATAAAATGTATCAAATATGATGTGATTCTATTCCGAAGAAATTATTATTATTATACAATCTAGAATTATTTCACACAAATTCATTCGATTTCTATTCAATATTTTCATTTATAAATACGTCTGAATCGAACTGATTATTTATTATTACTTATTCATTCCTGTTTTAGCTGTTCTCAGTAACAGAGAATATTTAATTCATTATAAATATTTATTGTACACACACACACACATAAACACAAAAGTATAAATTTATCCTAGAGCATTTTCTGCCATTAATAATTTCCTATTAATTTTCATCATACACTTTCAAACAATAACATGACATATTTTCCAACATCTAACTGATTATTATTTGTAAAAATTTGTTTGTTAAAGATGAAAAGTTGGAAAAACATATTTACCCTATTATTTAAACACACACATATACACACACAAAAAAACATTTACTCTCACAATATTTACTTATAATTGTTGTCAGTATTCCACAAATAAACCACTCAATTTTTTGTAGCGAGGCTTCCCTCTGAAAGTGTGTTCATAATTGAATGTTTAGATATACATTTTTTTGTGCTTTAATCACCCATTTATATTTATCATCATCATGATTGTCGATAACTGTTGTTGTTACATTTTCCAATTGTTTGCAAATACAAAAAAAATAAAAAAAATCTATAATAAAAATAATACAAAAGCCAAAGCAATGAATGAATCAATAAATGTATAAATGAATGAATGAAGAAAAAATTTCGAGAGAAAGGGACCCATCATCATCATCATCACAATTCTTATTCTTATTATTCTTGATCATATTTCCTCCTACATTCGTTCCATTATTCTATCAATACCAATTTTTCTTTGGTTTTTATTATAATACAAATAAATGGAAAAATGAATCTCAGTCCTACAATTTTTTCTTCTTGTATCCAGTGCAATACTCTTTAAAGAAAGAATACAACAACAACAAAAAAAAATGTAAAGAAAAAAGCAATTGTGATTCTGACTCAATGTTTTTATTGATACAATTCATCCAGAATCCTATTAAAGACACACACAGAAAAAAATTATATTTTCATTTTTTGTTTTTTTGCTTTTTTCATGTTCACATATGAGAGAAAAGAAAATGAAGAAGAAAAAAGGTCTTGAATAATGGCAGTGTGTCAGTTAAATGCGTTAAAAGCGGGTTAAAGCATCAAGATGATATGAAATAAAATAATAAAGAAAATAATGTTATAGCTCACAACTGGCATTCACTTGGGAAAATGTGAATGAATTCTGCTATAAATGTGGTTTTTCTGTTGTTGTTGTTGTGCTGCTAATTCAATGTCTGTCTCTACATTTACTCGTGTATGAATTTGGTTAGTAATAATAATAACGTAAAACAATTTTCATAAAAAAAGGAAAAAGTTTTTCACAACATTAGAAAGTGTGTGTAAATTTCTTTGATTTAGCTTTAATTTTTGTTAAAGAGAATATTAATTAAAGCGAGGTTATATACTGGAGTTACAGAACAGTACTCTTACTTACTCTACAGTGCTTTTTGGCAGACTCGCCTCATTATCAAGGAACCTGATTCAGGTTTATCTAGACAACTGATCAGATTGAACCGTACTGAGCTCAGAATTATAGTTGGTATGTTCACTGGTCATTGAACTCTACGCTATCATCTCAGTCATTTTGACTCGAGAGATCCAATGTGCAAATGCTGATCTGAATAAGAGGAGACTACTGCACATCTACTTTGTGTATGCCCCAAACATGCCAGATTGCGTGGTATCACGCTAAGTGAGTACTTCCCCAGTAAATTAAGGTGTCTGACCTGCTTAGCTTTCTGAGAAGGTGTGGTCACTTACCTGAACTGGACCAGGTTTAGTGGACTTCTTTCTTTAGATGTTTCTCTAGTTTTGGTTCCTTCTTCGTCAGATATGATGATAATGGAAATGCACAATAGACCAGTCTGCATGCCTGAATGCTGGTTCTCTTCTAAGACTGCCCTAGAAATCTGATCTGATCTACAGAAATTTAAACTCAACGAGGTGTTTGAGAATCCAAATGTCAGATCAGTTTATAGGTCTTTAAGGCTCAGGTAAGAAATGGCACCTAGTAACCAGGTGCAGATTTTTGAATAATTGACATGTTCCGGAGGTGGTGGTTTTCTTTATTTCGATCCTCCAGAGCATGAAAAACCTTTAAAAAACGGTTCAAATTTTTTTAAAATTGATGATTTGTTTTGTTGGATGGAGAAGTTTGCTAAAATGAACTTTAACTCATTAGCTCTGATGTTAGGCTCAGGGATTAGACTCCAGAGCCTGAAATCGATCAAAAGGCCAAAATGGCGGAAAAATATAAAACTGTAATAAAAATATCATCAAGCTAATCAATACAGTCCCAATGAGACACCAGTTTGAAAGGTAAACAAATTTTCATATCAAACAATAAAACTATATATTTAAGTACATTAAGAAAAAAATGTAGAACTTCATCATAAACGATAAGCACGAGCGCATTTTAACACAAGCGGTAATTTTGTGAAATTTCCGAAAATCTCATGATTTTAAGAAGTTCGGAAATATTTCGATGATTTTCAAAAAATCAAAATTTCGATGCTTTTGAAAAATTTTATGTTTTTTTTTAAATTGTTGACACTAACCGACAGTATAAATGCCCACAATTCACATAATTTTTTAAATCGACGGAAATGCGCTAAAAACTTTGAGTTATTCACTTTAAAAAAATTTTGTTTTATACTTTATTATACAATGTAAACAGAAACTTTGTAACGAGAATTTATATATTTTCACCACTCTTATATGATCCTTAAGGACTTAACTTTTTCATAACAATTCTTTTAAATAAAAATAAAATAAATATGAAATATGAACAAAAATAAATATGTATAACAAAACAGAATGATTTGATGAATTTTTTTTGCTGTTATTATTTTTTCAGTATGAAATAAATTCTACTGTTAGATTTTCCCTATTTTCACTTTATTCATAATGATTCTAAATGGTAGACAGTGTAATACTATTAGTGTTTGTATATTTATACATTTATTAAAAGTTTGTTGATGCGTATTTATATAAGTTGAGTGAAGAACAAAATTCGCTTTATTTTATATTTTTATTTACGAGGGACGGATGGAAAGTGAAAGAAAATCACGCAAAAGTATCATAATAGACATTGTTATGCAGACAAGTATTGGGTCTCTTATGTCTATTAAGTATTTTTACAACTTACAATTGTGGTGTGTGTTGGAAAGAGAAAAATTGTTGAACAAATTACAAAACATGCTTCACTACTAAAATTATATCATACATTTTTCATTTTTTTTTAGGGTTTTATACTGAAACTGCATCTTAATAATAAAAACAAAAAAAATGTTTTATTTTATTGTTATGATTTTACTGTGGGCCAAACAAAATAGCTTGAACCTTCAACATTCATAAAGGGAAAACGGGAATTGCTCTTTATTATTCCACTTGCCGTGTATGCATGAATTTTATGAAATGAAGCGTTTTTTTTTTTCATTTTAAGTAGAAGTGGATATTTTTCATCCAATTTTATTATTATTGTATATGTCTTGCCATCACTCCTATTTGTTGTTGTTGTTATTTTTGATATAACGGAACACACACACACACACAGACAAAACATTTCTTAGAAAATATCATTCTGATGATTATGATGATGATATTTATTTGTATTTTTATGGGAAAAACACAGAAATTGTGTGTCTTTGTCGGATGGAAAATGAAAAGCAAAGAATAATAATAATAATAAAAAATAAATATGTATTTTTTTTCTACTGTGTTTGCGTTATTATAAGGCTTCTCACATTTTTCACAAAATTTTATATATCCTTATATTTTTGTATTGACCATGGTTTTATATTTTTTTTTTATTTGCTGTATTTTGTCGCAGAGAAATTTAAGTCTCTGTTTCTCGTCATCGTTGTCATTCTCGTAACCATGATGAGTTTGAGGGATTTCGCATTGAAAAATGAAAATAAAAAAAAATATAATGAACAAAAAAAATGAGGAAAAACGAAATATAAGCTTATTTATTTTTGATGCTTCAATTCACACACAAGCGTTTCTTGTTTATTTTAGGTTTTTTTTTTGTATTTCATTTTTTTTAGTTCTCTTGTTTTTTATTTTTCTTTGAATTATTCCATTTGAAGATTGGGTTTTTATGTGGCTTTTCTTGGTATTTGAAATTGAATTTTTAATATTTTTGGTTCACCGATTCAGTTGAAAATGAGCGAGTACCTGACTTCCGTTTAATGGAAAATATATCAATGTTCCATTTTTGATAGTGTTCTTCGCAATTAAGTCCACTTTATTTTTAAACTACGAGTCTTGTATTAAAATTAAGGAACCTGTCCCCTGTTATTCCTGTTTCTTCAAGTAGCTGTTTGATTGAACTGTACTGAGCTCAAAGTTGTAGTTGGTATCTTCACTGGTCATTGTTATCTATACTATCATCTTAATACGGGAGGTGATTTTAGGGTTCATTGGTTAGGTCGGACTATCAATCTTAAGGATATTGGGTTCACTTGATATCCTGAGTGTAGCCTTAATAGTAAACTGATCTTTCTCCTTGCTTTGTTAATGAATTATGCACTACATATAAAACATGAATTTTCTAATAAAAATTCATTAGAGTTAGAATTCGTCCTATTGTCTATACGAAATCAGTATCGCCCTCTATTTTGAATTACGACTTCTCTTATTCCATATGTATTAAGTTAATCCTGCATCTGTTTATACCATGGATTTGGTTTCCTTCCACGTCTAGGCTGTAATTGTCCAGATGTAATTGTTGCTGTTATAGATTTAGTTACTAAATAATTTGGGTCATCTTTTCACCGCTGTACGTGTCCATGCCATTTAAGTTGATTTTCTTCTACTTTCTAAGTAAGTAATTGCTTCTTTTTTTCCAAGGTTTACTTTTATCCTTTCACTTAGAATCATGTCCAATTTGGTAACACTTAAAGCGGTGCATTTTCATCTCTGTTGTATTTAGTTTTGCTCATATGCTTTTTTCATCGTCCAACACTGTGAAGAGTACAAAATTGCTGGACGAATACAAGTGTTGTGTAATCTCCCTTTCAATTTGTGAGGCATCCATTTGACTGCCACTTTAACCAGCCAATTTGTGTACGATGATTTACATCATTCACAAGTTGCTTTTTTGAGAAATTCTTTTTGTAACCTGACAATAACCTTATCTGATCATGTTAGTCATTTTAACTCTGCTCCTAAGAGAAGAAGGCTACTACACATTTTTTTTTGCATATATGCATGCGAAGTCAGACGATTGTTGAACACTTTTCTAATCATTATTCTATCAAAAATGTGAAGTTGTCTGCCCTGATCAGTCTTTTAAAGAAGATGTGAACACTTTCCTCCATGATTAGTCATATTTTCGATTCAAAAAATGTAATTCACTCGAAGCCTTTCTAAGAGAATTTTCACTCAATTTAATGTTTAACAAACATTTTACATCGAAAAAGTATAAGCAAACACATGTTTACCAACATCTTTGCTCTTTCTGACCCCATCATGTAATTTTATTGTTATGTTTAAACATTAGCATGATAAAATAACAAATCTGACGGCTGTTAATCCAATCATTTCAAAACATAATTTAAAGTTTAATTGATGTTGTTTAGATTAAAATTATTTTGTTTAACAAGATCAAATGTAAAGAAAACATTTCTTTTGTTTGAATTGACTACCGATATATGTAGTGGCGACAAAAAAATAAACCATTGAGTGAAAGAATAAAAGTTTTCAATTCAGATTTATTTTTCTTTTTTGTAACAATAATAATAATAAAATAACCCAAACACACTATAAATATTAACTATTACAAATATACAAATTTTAAAACATAAATTTATTTTATTTTTTATGTTTTGTTTACAGTTTTTATTATTATCACTTTGGTATATTTATGATAGGCGTCTGCAAATAGACTTTACTTTAATAATACAACACACATGACTTTGGCCTTTTACAATTTACATTTTTTTTTGTAGTAATGCATTTTTGTTTTAAATGTGTGGCGAGGCATATTAACAGTTTTAAATGCTTTATGTATTTACAAACATGCATCTGTGTTCCATTTCATAGTTACAAAATTTCAATTTTTTTATTGTATGATTTTTTTTTCATGTGTGTACAACAAGTGCATTTCATTTCAACACATAAATAAAAATGAATGAATATAAACATTTATTCTGAATTTGAATATGTGCATTCATATTCACAAAATATCAAGCAGACTATCAAAAAAAACATATAAAATGGTTTTATTTTCACTGAAAAGCATGCGGTTAAAATTTACGATGTGAGATTTAAAAGCCAGAGCATCAAAGGTCGTAATTGCTTTTAAATATATTTCTAAATCACTCTTTCACTCTCGACTCTGTTGATTTACATTTTGAGCTTATCATTTTAAATGTTTTTTTTGGTAGTAGTAGTTGTTGATGGTAGTGTGTAATGATAAGCTCAGTGACACGTGATATGATTTTATATTTATAGGAAATGAATTTGAAACTGTTGAGTTATGTGCATCAGGTTGCGTTTTATAATCGAAAATTGTGTCATGTGGTCTCTCATTAAAAGTTTTATATTATTTCACTGGAATTTAAGCTCATAAATAAATATGATCATCACTTGATTTATTTGTTCATTAAAATGTATAAAATTTGATCCATCTCATATTTTTCTCTTCTTTTTTTTGTATTTTTTTATTTTAAATATAAAAAGCACGTTCAAACGATTTGCATTAAAGTCAATCAAAATCAATAAACATCTCGATAAATTCATACATATAATCAACAAATATGTCGCGTTCTCTTAATCCAATCGAGTACAAAAAATAAAATAAAATACATAAAAAAAATATTAAACGCATATTTTATTTCATTTATAAAAAAAAATATAAGAGAAGGTAATCCAGATAAAATATAATAATAAGATACAAAAATTCCACAATTCATGTCAATTTGTAACCGACACAATATTCTTCTGTTCAAACAAGACGATTTATTTATTTACTTTTATTATGTGTGTGCGTTGATGTTGTTGTTGTCATACCTTGATTACCACATCTCTTGTGGTGCAATGCCGCAAATAGCAAGGTAGTAGGATGTCCATGGTGTGACGAACTTAATCGGTGTGAATCTCCTTTGAAAAAGTCGCAACATGATTAGAAAAAAAGACGGCTCCGAAGTACTTCTATCGTTAAACACCGTCTCCTTTAATTTTAAGTAGATCAGTATTGCACTTAAAGTCAGGGGCATATCAACCAGAGTTAGCTTGGCTACCCCTGACATTTGGGCAATGCATATTTCTGAGCCGTAGTGATTGGTCTGATTCCTGGTTCCTTACCACCAATTTTAGCTAGAGGCTGGAAGGCCTGCTTCTAGGACTGGAGAACTTTGGCCCCTCCTCGAGTGCATACTTAGGTCAATTTGCGAAATCTAATGTACAAATGCTGCTCGGAACAAGAAGAGACTGCTGCACATCTGCTTTGTGTATGTCCAAAGCATGCCAGATTACGTGGTAGCATGCCGGGTAAGTACTTCACCAGTATTGATTTCATAATAAAAGTGAAGGTGTCTGCCTTGAGCTTTCTGAGAAGGTGTGGTAACTTTCCTGAACTGAACCAGGTCTAGTGGACTTCTTTCTTTAGTTGTTTTCCTAGAATCGGTTCTTCTTCTTCAGATATGATGATAAATGGGTGCATACCAATGGACCCGTTTGTAGGTCTGAGTCCTTGTCCAGGATCCTGGCAACTGTTTCATCTATTCATCAGTCTATTTCCCAAGAGTTCTTAGGAATAAGATTTTTTTTCCTTAATTTTTAACAAATAGACACCCTAATTACCACAATCACAGGTACTTATGATTCAATAATAACAAGAATAATAATGATAAAATTGTGATATGAAGCGGCATTATTAATGTACTAACATTTTACATCATTTCACATAAAAATGATTCAAATTGCAAAAACGTAGACGTAGATACACATACACATAAGACAACAACAGACAATTACAGAAAAAGAGAGAAAACAAAACTAATAATTCTTAATAACTTTTTGTATGTTTTCGCTTTTTATTATTATGATCATTTATTATTACAAAAGGCACTATCACTGTGTGTATGTGTGATCTACACAACTAAAACAACAATTTTTTTTATGATTTCTTAGCAAAGCATCTATATTTTTCTTTTAATTCCTTACCCATATCTTTTGAAAACTCATTTTTTATTTATATCATTTTATTATTTATTATTATTCATCAATTGAAATTATAAGTATTTTATGTTTTATTATTTTTTGTGTACTTTTTCGGCTCTATTTGTGTGAGAAGAAACAGAAGAAGAGCGCAAGATTTTTCCTCTTACATTATCATTATCATTTTCAGGCTCATATCTGTAATTCTTTACTTTTCTGTGTTATTTTCATCAATAAAGCAAAAATAATAAAATAAAAAAAAAACAACAACAAGCAGATAATAAATAAAGTGTACAAAGTGAAACAAGATATAACTATAGTGATATGATATTATTTTATATATTTTTTTTAAAGTACATCTTAAATCCATTGAAACGCAAACTAAATAAATAAATAAGTCTTTTATGTATTTGCGATGCGTACAAATGAATAGTGTGAAAGCTATCAATGAGCTTGTTATTTTTCTTGCTCTTCACTCTGTTTTGTATGATTTTGTATCTTTTATGGATAAAAGCAAATGTTTTTCATTTTTTTTTTCTTTATTTATAAATAAAATGTTTATTTTATACTTTTTTTTTTTTGCAAAATAATCGAGAACAAAAATAAGGATTTGCTTTTTATTAATGCAGTAAAAGGAAAATATTACAAGTCATTATTCTAACTAAACAGAAGTTATTATAATACGCCTGTATTATTATTATTATTATTTTTATTATAGTGTGATGTATTAGTTTATTGTATGCTAAATAAGGAATCTAATCCACAAGCAAATATTAGATTTATTTTTTTTCCTTTTTAAAAAAAATATTGCAGATGTGTTTGTTAATAGGATAAAGCATGTTTACTGAAAATGAAAAAAAAATATTAACAAGAGATTATATTTTTTTAAAGAATTGAAGATAATCTTGTTAAATTTCATACTTTTTTTATTTAGGAAAACTTTGAATTTGCTGTAATTGAACATTGTGGTTATGGTATTTTTTAGCATATTACGCTATCAATTTAAAGGTTGAAAATTTGATCCTTCAGAGAAAAATTGAAAGAGTACATTTTCAGAGAAAAATCTACATATGAGCATGTTCAGAATTTTTTATGCCACTCTATTTTACCGACTTCTTTAAAAAAATGACAATATAGCCAAGCTTCGCTATTTATTATTAGATTTACATCCTTGATTATGGTATCCGGTTCATTAAGTTACACGACTCATTAAATATTTTACCACTTCTGTAACCATAAAGCTGCTAAAATTTGATAGTTTTTGGCAGCTTTCATACGTTTTCTAAGGTTTCCCTTCACCAGGGCCCAATTAACTTCAACTGGTCTTATGTGTGGCGTATTAGGTGGATTCGCATTCTTTGGCACATCCATTGACTCCCTCCACTGCACTAATTCAGACTCATACCACTGCAACACATCTTTACAGTAATGGATGCAAAATAGTGTAGGAACATTATGCGGACGTATAAACGGAAGAGCAATTCTTCAATTCTTCAAGCAATATTTGAGGTAAATAGAGCCAGTGATTGATCCATTTGCGATTTGTAGATATGTAGACCCTGTTAGTTTTTAACTAAAGATTTAAAACCAAATAAATCATCCTTCAAGGCATTCAAAATAAATTCTAGTTAAATTATTTTCCATATTAAAATTGAAATTTAAATGACATTTAATACTAAAACCTAATCAAGAATTTTATTCAAGTGGTTTTTTTATATTCTTCAATTTTTTTTCAAAACAAAAAAAAATGTTAAATTCTTCATTCATTTTGATGAATAGATTAACATAATCTTCACTTTCATTCAAATTGTATTCATTCATTAGAACATAGAAAACAAAAAAATTCTTTATTCTCATCCATTCTGACAGGTATCCCATTAAAACAACTCATAAATATGAAATTAGATGCTTTTGACTAAAAACAAGACAAGATGAGAAAAAAAACAAATAATAATTTACATATGGCCCATGTTATTACATATCTCAAATTTTTTTCAAAACTTCTCATTATTTGAACAAAATCTTAGCTCATATCACACAGAAAAAAAGTATAAATTTACAAATAAACTCATAGAAATATTGAAAAAAACTCATAAGGTTAAACTTTGTGGGTTTTCGTGTGAAAAAAAAGATAAAGTCAATAAAGTATTTGTGTATGTGAAAGAAAGTTAAAACAAAAAACAGACTAAAAACAATTTTGTAAAACAAATACCTTCATTATTTTATCTTCTATTACGAACCAACAAACATATTTTGCAAAAAAAAATAACTTGGAAGAAGAAAAGTGCGCTTGAAGTGAAAACAATCAAATTTAGTCAGAATGCTTTTACACTTGGTGTGAACGCATTTACATTTAACAAGACATTTTTTTTCTCACTTCTTTATTATTATTATTTTTGTGTGCTTCATGGAAAATTTAACTTCGTTCCTTTTAATATTATTATGCTATTATGATATGATGCCGTAATACTTTTTTTTTATTAAACATGTTGAACAAACAAACTTTTAACAAAAACAGATTGACTTTTAAAGTATCGTCAAGTTGAATCCGATCACTTACTTCCTAGTCAGAAAAAAAATTACCAATTTTTATCTTAATTCCCTTTGCTATATTTTTTTGTTGCTGTGCGTTTTACATTTACACGAAAACAAAAAAAAAAATTATAAAATATATGGTAAAACTTTCATCTCCAATATTGTGAATATATTTTGCGTACATATATCTGTTAGGAAAATGTGACATAAAAATCTATGTATATTTGAACGTTTTTTTAGTATTATTATTATTTCAATGGAATAAAAAAATATTAAAAAATAAAAAAAATTTGAACATCTAGTGTCACATAGAAGAGGTTTTATGTGTTGGTTAAATCTATATGGAATTTTATTCTTAAAAATTTATTCTTTTTTGTTGTTGTTTGTTCACAGCCTGGTGTTGTTGTTGATGGTGTTATTCTGCTTATAAAATGAAAGCTTACGCTTTAAATTCGTACTTTTTTTGTATTATTATTTTTTTTTCAAATGGAAAAACATGAAACAGAAAAATTCAGTAATAATATTATATGTGTAGGAATTTAACACATCTCCATATTAAACATATCAGAATATATTTTTTTATTTTATTTAAAAAAAAAACAGTAAAACACAGTAAAAATCTATTCATTCATTCATACTAGGATGGTAAAAAATAAGTATTGTAAAAAAAATGTATAGAATAACAATGCACGGATATATGAAATTTGATAGTGAATCTATTTGTTATTATTAGGCAGGTAATTAAAGATATTGTTTGTAATTTTGTCAAAAAAACGCGGTTTGTTTGACAGTTTTTTTCAGAAAAAAGAAATCATATTTTTATAAGTTTTTAGGTTAAAAATAACTTGGTGTACTTCAATCTGAAATATGATTTTATACTGCAAGGAAGACAAAAAATGGCATTATACAGAAGTTTAAGCTCATTTTCGGTTTTTGAGTAAAAATATTTGTGTTGGAAAATGTATTATTTTTGTAGGAGCAAAAATTGAAGAACATTGCAAAAACCATAAGTGGTCAGAACGTGTTTAGTTAACAAGGTGACATTAAAATTAATTAAAAATTTGAATAAAATAATAAAAGGAATGGTGAAATCTAATAATAATTCATAACTAAGATAAGAAAATTTATAAGAAAAAACAAAACAGATAAAAAAACAAATAAAAAAGAAAGTGTTAACTGTCATGTATCAAAGGACTCGTTTTACAACTGACATCCCTTGCGGGGATAGAACCCGCGACCTTTTGATTATAAAAAAATTCAATTCACAATTTCTGAAACTCCTTTAATCTTACATACAAATCACCTCTCTCAAACACAACATAAATTAAAAATAAGTACGATCTTACATTGTCAAAAAACAATTTTATTACAGATGAAGGTGTACACGCAAAAACTACCCCGAATATACAAAGAGGAGGAAGCCAAATTGAAATATTATGCCAAAACCGTTAACCTGTAAAGATACTTAACTGAAGAACTGGAAAATATAGTACAGAAAAACGCGATTGCAGTAATAAAAGGGCAAGTCAAAGGCTTACATCAGCTAGAAGAGGGCAATGTGGAAAAAGAGAGGAAAAGAATCAATGAACTGTTTGACTATTATAGAACATCAACACGTACCAACTTATTCGATGGTACAACAACTCAAAGTCAAAATACTTATTTAATAGAAAATCAGAGAAAAGAGTCAGATATGTTAGTAAAAAGCATTGTTAGTAGCTCAATGATTTTCTCAAAAATATGGAATCGATTATGAAGAGGTTTAGTAATTAAATCAAATTCTTGATTAAAATGAATTAATACGTTCTGTGAAAATATTTAAAGGAACAATTGATTTTAAATTGAGACCGCTTATTACCGTCTCTCAAGCTTCTATCAATGGATTAACTAAATTAAATGTATTAATTTTCTCCGAACTTTACACTGAGTTAACCAATATCAACTAACAGAGTTTTACCCACCTTAGCCACAGTTCAGCATTGTAAGCCACCCACTCACTATCAGAAAGTGCTTCTATCCAAAAGAATTGCTCATGTGCTCCTGCCTAATTCAATTGAAAAAAAAATATATCTATTTGATACTTTCTACATATAAAGTGCACACACTCACTCACACATTATTTCGTGTTAATGTAAAGAGAGTTCACATTTATTTTAGTGCTAAACATTTACCTGAGCATTTTGAGCTTCATCGCATCAGTAAATGTTTGAATAACATCCATTTATATGCAGGAGTAAAAAAATATACACATAAGATAAAAAAACAGACATACATTTTAAAGTAGAATATATGTGTAATATAATAAAATACTAAATAAAGAGCAAAGTGAAAGAAAGATAGAAACATTTTCTATAATAAAATCCAAAAAAAGTTTGTATCGTAATACAGAAGTAAAGAAGAAAAAAATTATTAAAAAAAAAGAATTTACACAAATGTATTATTGTTCTGCACAGTTACTTACATTATTATATTATTACCTTTTACCGTGAATTTTATTTTATGTATCTCTTTTACCTTTAAAAAAAAATTATACTTTATAGAAACCTGTATTATTTTAATACTGATGATGATGATAGAAAATATGTGTTTCAATACACTACAAAAAAAAAATTGAAAGAATGTACGATAAAATTCAGAATAAAAAGCGTGGAATTAATAGAGTGAGAGTTGCTTTGAATTACATTAGACACACTCTTATGCACGTACCATTTAATTCGCAATTTCAAATTGTTTCATACATGAATATAAAATTCGTCGTCATTGTCGTTGCTCCTTGCCTACAATTACATTTAAAATAAAACATACAATCATTTTATTATTTTTTATTTTTATAAAAAGTTCTTTCCATGCAACAACAATGCTTCTTCCCGATATAGTTTTACATGGAGAAAGAAAATTTTTAAAAAAAAAATAAAATGTATATTAAAAGTAAAATATATGAATAAAATAAAATAAAAAAGCAAATAGCGAAATGTATTATTATAGCTTTTTTTTCTCTTATACCATCTTTCTTACACACAAAATGTTCACAAATCGTATTGTAAACACTCTGTTGCTATTATTCGCGTTTTGTAATATTATATATTCACATTTAAAAATTGTATAAAAAGAGGAAAGGGTGTGAAGAGTCAAGTACATCAGGTATTATGTCAATGATCTAGCTAAGTTGAAAAAAATAATGCAATATTATTATGATTATTATTTACTTTAGTTCACTCAGATATTGGTTCAAAACAATGTTCATGCGGAATGAAAGGAAAAAAAAACAATAAGTTTTTTTGTGTGAAAATAAAAGAGAGGTACTTTATTAAGTATTTTATAAGTGTAATTATTAGGCTTTACCTTGTTTTCACTCTTTTAAAATATTCAACTTGATAGGCTTTAGAAAAATAACCATTTTTTTTCAATATCTAAGTAGTGTTAATTGTTAGTGATTGTATGAACATTATTTTTTTTTACAAGAGAGCAGGGAGCAAAGTGATTTAAATACGGTACAAGGTCTTCTAAATGTGTTATGTAAAAAACATAAATCTATCAACACGTTTTTTTTTTTAAATACTAACTGGTTCACTTCTGCCATTACATGGGTAATCTCAACTAATGGACTTCAATTAATTTTCGGGTTGTAATATTTTGGGGATTAAATACTCATAATTATGTTCACTAATGACTCAGGTTGTTGTTACATTGAATTTTAAGTATTTTAATTTGATTGATTTAAATTAAAAGTTAAAACAAAATAAGAGCATATAACAAGTTTTTTTTTATAAATCGTTTGCTTTGATTAGTCAATGTCAATAAAAAGTGAAATTGAAAAATGTTTGCATTTAATTCAAAGTCATCAATTAATAGATTGAGAATTTGTATTTTAATGGAATCAAAAAATGAAACAGTTTGCAGGAATTATTATCTACTGACAAATTGTAAGAGTACTTTTTTCCATTCTTATGCAACTCTTTAATTTCAATCAAGAACAAATTAAGGTGGTAGATTAGATTAGATATGAACAAGCTCCACCGATCGTAGTATTGTTAGATCTACTTCTATACTATTAGCCCATCTCGCTTAAGGTTGGCTCAGGGAGATGGAAAGCTCTCCATGGAGTAGCGAATCCTCACACTTTATGCTTTACACTCATAGAGAATGTACTTTAATGTTTCATCCTCTTCTAGACAAAGCCTAGAGGTGCTTGAATCACTCCTTTCTATTATTTTAAGATGGCTGCGCAAAAGGCAGTGTTCTGTTAGGAGACCGATCAGTTTTCTGATGTCTTTTTTGTCGAATTGTAAGATCATTTCTGATCTTTTCTTTGAACAGTTCACAAACTCTTTGGATTGTGAAGATGCTGGTATACATTGATAGTATAATTTCATTTGTTTTTCCACGCATTCCGAGATGAGCTTTTTGAAATAGCTCAGATTTACTCCGCAAAAGGGCTCAGAGCCGATAAATTTCCCTGCAGCTTCCTTCCAATGACACTCACATTGAATTTAAACCATTAAGTCCAACAAGAACCAAATAGACAAAGGAAATAGTTCTTGAAATTTATATTTTAATGAACATTTCATTAATAATATTTACAAATTCCAAGAAATTTCGATTTATTACTCATTCTACATAAATAGAAACAGATAAAATCAATTTATAACAATTTCCAACTTTTGAGTTATTTTGCTCCATGTTCAAATTCCATGTAAAATCTGATACAATTTTTCACAGTCACATACCACGAAGAACACATTTCATGCTTCATGTAACACATCCAGGAGGCAACTAATGACGATGATTTACAATAATTTTAATTTTTCAAATGAAATTAAAAACAAAAAAAAAATAAAGTTCTCTCACAGATCCATATCGAATCACACATCGCCCTTTTGTTTTTATACTTTTACAGTTAAATTCCTAGTCCGTTTTCTGAGTGATTTTTAAGTCTGAATTCAAGGCGTGTCTCATTCCTACTTTTTTTTCTCTACAATATTTGATCCACTTTTAAACGGTAAACATCTGTGTAACATGATACCTAAACTAAACTACATATTTTTTTTGCTTATTGCTTTTAAACAACAAAATGAAAAGGGAAGACGTATCGACAAGACAATTTATTACCTTACAATATTTTTTTTATTTATTTTTTTAAAAATACAAAAAAAAAGAAGAAGAACTACAATATATTTTGTATATTTTCAGAAAAAAATGTATAATTTTACATGAAATCCAATTTTTTCTGAACATATCGAATAAACATCATTGTAAACATAAATTTTTAAATTCACTTTTCAAAAATCCGAATGATAATAAAATACAAAAAAAAAATCAGGGAAAAAGATAAATAAAAATTTTTTATTTTATGATTTAATTATAATCCTCTCAGTTAATTTGATTATTTTATCATGGGTATTAATTTTATACATTTTATTTTATCATTCATGGAAATGTGTGAATATGGGTCGCATCATTAGTCAGTTAATTAATCCATTATTATTGAATAAGCAAGCAAACAAAAATGTAAAATAAAAGCAACCACAATCCATTTATGTTACAAAAAACAAAAAACAAAAATTGTATAAAAAAGATCATTTTTTGTGTAAATTTGTTTAAATTTAATTTAAAATTCACGCGTGAAAAGTAAATCAGGGCAATTTCAAGTCTATTATATTAAATTTTTATAAAAAATAGTATCAATTTTGCATTTGATTCATTGAAATGAGGTTCACTAATAATAATAATAAAATGAATGGCAAATAAATAAATAAATCGAAAGAAATATGACCTAACCATATAAATATAATAAAAAAAAAGTATGTAGGAAAAAAAATTCATTTGAATATATATTTGCGTTTGTTTTGTTGAGTAGGTGTACAAGTGTATATACAACACATTAGATAAAAAAAATATATTCACATAAAAAAAAACAAAAATATTTTTCTCTTAAAACACTCTTTTATTAAGTGTGTGTGTATGTTGCTGTAAAATAAAGAACAGACCATATAGATAAACAAACAAACAACATTCAAATTTTATATTTTATTTATGTTCAATAGGCTTTCTTTGCATCTTTTTTATAATAACGATGTGTATTAGTATGTAGATTTGTTTGAAAATGGAAGAAATATCCATCTTTAGTTAGAAAAATGTGGTGTAAAAATGTTAGGCATGACAATAAATTTGGTTAATATTGAATTTGGTTTGTCAAAAAAGGTTGTTAAGGTTCCAAAATTAGAGAGTGGCAACTAAAGTTAGAATTCACTGTATATATTCAATAGAATCATCTTCCTCGATTTTTATGGAGGAGACCACAATAGGACTCTTTGAGACCGCGGTGGTGCCCTTGTAAAACCTAACCTAACCTAGAATCATCTTGACGCAGTATTGAATGAGGATATACGAACTACCAAAGCGGTGAGTGAGCTCAATCATGATACAGTCAAACTTCTATATAATAAAAAATAAGCAGTACGTAATAATTCTATATAGTGACAAGTCAGTATCTATAGAAACTGTAGATCCATAGAAACTGACTTGTCACTATATAGAATTATTACGTACAGCATATTTTTTACTATATGGAAGTTA
Source organism: Culicoides sonorensis (assembly GCA_900002565.1). Lineage (NCBI taxonomy): Eukaryota > Metazoa > Arthropoda > Insecta > Diptera > Ceratopogonidae > Culicoides > Culicoides sonorensis. The sequence continues at coordinate 2,083 of LN483637.1, read as the reverse complement.
GACTGTATTTCTGATGAGGTCGTTGTCCCTCCCCCAACACGTCAGTAAACTCTAGAGAGTATACACTCACTCAAGGATAACAAAGCTGCTGGTCTTGATGACATAACTGCTGAATTATTGAAGAGCGGAAGTGAAGCGATACAGAGGAATGAGCGTCTTACCAGTAGCATACATTGCAAGGATCCTGTACAACAGACTTATATCTCATGCAGAGACCTTTATTGGTGAATTATCGACTTAAAATCAATCTACGACTATTTTAAATGTAGAGAGCTATTGGTGGTAATGTGAAAATTGAGCTTGAACTCAAGCTCAAACGAGTGACCATGACTTTAAAAGAATTTAGGGTCGAATAAGATAAAAGACGGGTTCAGACAAGGTTACGCAGTGATCACACTTCTGTTCAACATAGCCTTGGAGGAATCAATAAGACGTGCTGGCATCCAAACATCTCGCACACTGGTTATACATATGGTGCAAATTACGATTTGCAAACGACCTGGATATAGTCGGCCGTAGGCACGCGAACATCATCGATACATACAATAGCCGGAAAGAAGAACATCTTGATATATATTGAGCAATTACGTGAGTTGCCTGAATTTGCAGTACATTTGTGTGAAATCATCTCATCCTTATCAATCTCTTGAAGTTTTATTCGGAGCTTTTTGCAGTTCAGCTTAATGAGCATTGTGTTCTGGATTACCCACCTGAATTTTCATCTTATCTTCATTTGCTCTTCAGAAAGCTAAAGTAAGCAAAGTAAAGTAAAGAAAATCAATTAAATGAAATTGGCTAGTGGAAAAACCGGCTCTCTGTCTCCTCACACGCATCAATTTTTTTTTGCGAAACACGTTGTGGTACTTTTGCAATTTGAATTGAATTCCATTAGATATCATGCCTAAAGAACTGCATACAAAGCATCATCATCTTGACTTTGTTCAGATGTAAAATGTACTTTATTGAAGAATTTTTTATTTAATATTATTTCGATGGTTTTTATCATCAAACAATGTATATAAACCACACTCTTAATACATATTTATACTATAAATCGCGTAAACAAAGCAACATCATTATACAAAAAGTATTGATGTTATAAGGCTAAGAATTGGAGGAAAGGAACAGAAAAGTTAAAAGCTATATCAATTTTTTTTCTTAACTTCAAGAATATCATCTGATGCAGTTAAAATAAAATGAAACGATACCTCTCAATATTTTTCAGTCGTTTTAACCTTTACAAAACATATCACACAGTGTTTGTTGTTAAAAGTAACTTATTTTAGCATTTTTAAACAGATTCACATATTCATTTGATTATAAAATATATTATATACCAATATTCTCACCCTGTCGGGAGTAAACTCCTGAATTTCAGGAGCTAAACTCCTGAAGAATAGGAGTTAACTCCTGAAATTCAGGAGTTAACTCCTGATGATTAGGAGTTAACTCCTATTTGTCAGGAGTTAACTCCTACTTTTCAGGAGTTAACTCCTAATATTCAGGAGTTTAGCTCCTTCTGAAATTCAGGAGTTATAAAAAATTGTTTTATAAAATTTAAAACGTAGAAATTAAACATAAACAAAATATAAATCAACAAATTAATTTATGGAAATAAAAAATCTTAAAACTTAAAATTTTAAAAAAAGTCAAAATTTTCAAAAAAAATCAAAATATTCAAAATTTCAAAAATGTCAAAAACTCAAAAATTTCAAAAAAAAAAATAAATAAAATTCAAAAAAATACAAAATTTTAAAAAAAAAAAAAAAATACAAAAATTTAAAAAAAAACTAAAAATTTTAAAAAAACTCAAATATAACAAAGTCAAACATTTCAAAAAAAACTCAAAAATTTCAAAAAACTTAAAAATTTTGAAAAATTTCAAAAAACTCAAAAACTTTCCAAAAACCTCAAAATTTCAAAAAAGTCATTATTTTGAAAATTTTCAAAAAAGTCATAATTTTCAAAAAATTTAAAAAAGTTATGATTTTCAGAAAAGTTAAAACTTTCAAAAAACTCAAAATTTTAAGTTTTAAATATTATTAGTTTTTTGAAAATATTATTTTTTTTGACATTTATGAGT
>LN483638.1:62207-212178 GCA_900002565.1 Culicoides sonorensis | reverse complement strand
TAGTTGAAACTGAATGATGTGCTTCTCATTTATGAAATGTTCGGTGTCAGTTTTTTGTTTTGTATGATGGGTGTGTGTGTGTGTGTATGTACGTGCATACACATGTGCATATGACGTGTGTTTGTTATTATTATTATTTTTGTCTCTCATTGTACACACATTTCTCGTACTGCGTGTATGTGTGTATGTATGTGACGACAGTCTTTTAAAGTGAGTAGATGAGGTTGTCAGCGGATTGGCCAATGATTCACATTTATATATGAATATATTTGTATATTTTCCCTGTATTATGAATGAAATGGGGAATAAATTGAGACACAATACAATACAAAAAAAAAATGAAAAGAGAAATTGAGCATGAGAGAGTGTATTTGGATTGAATTGAATTGGAGGGGATTTCATGCTCACATTTCATATTGTGTTGGTATGAGGTGTGAAGGTGTTATTCCTCCCTAAAAACATACTCATCGTACTTGTTTCATGGAATCATACAAGTAAAATTTTTAAGTATGTTAAATGAATAAAAATAATATTTACGTTAGATGCATGTACGTTGTACGTATGCAGTAACATGCATCATTTAAGCATAGAAATGCACGAAAAATTTTACGAGATTTCTTTTAAGAATTTTTATACACACATTTCTTTCTTTGAAACCTTTCTAAACAACATTGAAACAAGGTAATTTTAATAGACACACACACACACAAGACAAAAAAATACCCCCATGTTTGTTAAAATCTTGAGATTTCTGTGTATGATCGACACATTCTTTGATGTGATGAGATTTTGTTTGTTTTTCTTCCTCATATTAAATTTTCTACCCTTTCTTCTCTTCTTTTTTCTTTTTTTTTCCTTTGAAAGAAAGTCACACAATTAAAAGCGCGATATCATAAAAAAAGAACAAAAGTAACATGGAGAGACCACAAGGGACCAATATTGTCTATGTCAGTCATTTCTTTATTTTTTTTCTGCTATTATTTTACAAAACACTCATTATTTCTGTTTAAAAAACAAGCTAAATTAAGAAGAAAAAAAAGTATTGTTATTATCAAAACAGGCAGCACAAGCAAAAAAAGGGTTATTAAAATGTGTATGTTTGCATGTGATTTTTTTTTCTTTTACATTTAGGATTTATTTTAATATTGTATTATCCTTATAAATTCATACAATTTTTTTAACGTGAATCTGTATCATTTCATAGGACAGGTACAGACACACACATAAGATAAGTAATGTAAAGAAATTCATAGGCACATTTTTATGGGTAATTAGTTCCTAATTTATTACAAGTGTACCACACTGAATTAGTAATAAATGTTAAAAGCATCATTTTTTCTTCGTTTTGTGGTGATATTGTTTTTTTTGTTACTTTACTTGTAATATTAGAATTGAAAGGGGTATTTTGATGAAAATTATAAACAATATAATTATGTTTTTTTTTTTTTGGAAAGATGGATATTTGGTATTCAGTCTGTGAGTCACCTTTGAATGAAAATTATCAAGATATTTTTCGTATGGCAAAGTAGCATGAATGGATAACGGTCAAAATTCAAGTAACGTGACTGTCTCTGAGCACGAATGTACCAGGGCTGTGCCAAACAACGTCCTTCAGAAACAGACGTAAAATGAGATGAATCGATGGCAGAATTCCGGACGCTACAACTTGGAAAGAAAAAGCGCAGAATAAGCAACACTAGAATTCACTTTTCGATCAGCCCAAGTCTAGCAAATGGTTGAAAGGTCGGTTAAGGAAGTTAGTATGACGGCCCCAAAAAGTCGATTAAGTCCAATATTTTTGACTCTGAGTGAAAGAGGGAAAGCTGCCAGGAAATCGGCGAGGCTGAAAAATCACACTCCATAAAAACTATGATGCAGTTGCTTTGGCACTTCAAAACTCCTTGAACTGCAATGCATATTTTTATTCAAGGAAAAAAAATTGAGATGAAAAAAATCCTTTAAACAAGTGGCATTAAATTTGATTGATACCAAAATATTGAATACTGATGGCGGCACATTTTGCATTACTCCTCAATCATGTTTTTCATTTTATTTATTTTCAATAATAATTCATAATAATAAAATTGTATCAAAATATGCAGTAAAGTGTCGTTTCTTATAATAAACTGCACTACACACACATGCAATGGAATATACTTCATAAGAATAACGGTGAAAACGTGAGTATCATAAATAAAATAAATACATATTGACTATTTTCTTCTTGTATAAAATAAATGATTGATGGAAACAATTTTTCAACGGAAAACGTTGCTACTGAGGCTACAGGAAAAAGGAAAGGATTACAAGTTCCAGTATGTGCCTTGTGTGTGTGTGGATCTCATTCACTTAAAGTTTCCTTTTTTGTGATGATGACAATGATGGAAAATATTTCAATTTTTGATCAAAAATAACCTTCCTTTTGTGTGTGTGTGAGTGATATTTTAACACCCATTGAACAATACAAGGAACGAAAAAAAACACATAAATTATAAAATAGTGTCGTGTTTTAATATAATAATAAATAAAATGAATAGATCTCCTTCTTTTTGTGTATGTGAATGTGTATCGTCTTCTATTTAATAATAATAATACCATGAAAAGTAATCAGAGGGTATTAGTTGATTTATAGCTTTCATATCAATAAGATGTCGTTGCATTCTTTCCATATTTTTACGAAGGTATAAATTTTTCAGCGTTGGTCGTCATCAGTTTATAACTATTTATTTAATAATATTATTATAAAGCATTTAAAAAAGTGTGTGATGGCACCCTATGAAATTTTTGCCCTCAACTATACAATACATGAATAGAATCAAGTTAATATTTGTCTGATAGTCGTCTGATGTGTTTTATTACTAATTTTAATCTTGCTTAAATGTTACATTTTGAAAGATTTATGGACTTAATGTCTTTTTTTTCCATTTCATATCACTTTTAATGGGTTCAAACATTTGAATGCTTTCCTCGAGAATATTTTTCGTGTGTGTATGTGTGTGTTGTAATAATGATGACTATTTACAAATATGTCACGTAAATTAAACGTTATTTTTTCCATCATTTCTTTGCAAATTCAGACACAAAACATACACACACATAAAAGACAATGGATTGTTATTTTTCTGATTGAATTCTGTCTTGTCTTCTTGTTTAATGCATTTATCCAAAAAATATATAAATGTAAAATACTGACAGAATCGTGTAAATGATGTAGAAAAGATGTTAAAACTCATTTTCACCCCCTTTTTTATTGTTGTTGTACTGCATTTGTATATCATGCTACAGAGACAAGACATGGATTTTTTTAACATAATATAACATAATCGTCGTTTTTGTAGTATTTTACAATCATAACTTTACTTTTATTACATTTTACTCTCGCTCTTTTTAGAAAAATTTAGCCATATTACAATGAATTAGTCTTAAAAATGTTTTTTTTTGTCATTAGACAGGATCGCGTTTGTCCGATTTTACATAAAATTTAAATCTTACGTAGTGTTTTTTTTAAATTTCCTGTAAATTTGAAAATTTTCCGGGTAAAAACTAAAACGAATTTTCGGGACTTAGCCCCTAGATTTGTCGAAAAAACGAGTTTTTAAAATAATGAATGTTTCAAAAAAAAATGTAAGATAATAATTTCCAGATATGCAATCCGACTTCTGTGAGTACTCGCTTCGGTAAAATTGCATAAAAAACTTGTGTCTAAAATTGTAGTTCGATTTTTTAGAAGTCATCGAAATTTTCGGTAAAAACGTGTTCTAAAAATCTCTTGACTGAAAAAAACGGTACAGATGCATTCATCGGGCCATAGTTGTTGACTGATGTCAATTCTGATATCGACTCCAGTACATCAAAGCATCTGAGGCCATTTCAGAGAAATATCTCCAGGAAAAAAAAATATTTGATCAGAAAAGAAATTTTCTTTACATATTTTGACAGTTAGCAAAATTGAAGTCGATTGTTCCTGTCTAATAACTTTAACCATAGAATAAAAGGGACTCATCTCTAGAAAAAAAACATAAAAAAAAATAAATATTCCTTCAAATTAGTCCCTTATGATATCACAAAAATATGGATAATTTATATGAATTTTATGTATTTAATTGGATTTTATTACATTAATGGTGAACCCACACACACACAGCATTAGCATACATTCACTCATACTTCCACTATTCATATTAAATATAGAAAAAAAAGGAGAAAAGAACAAGTGCAGAATAAATTCAGTCAGTTAGAAAAGATACCAAAAAAATTAAGATATTGTTGTTATGTTGCGTGTATGGATGTGAAATGTCTGATGAGCAATTATCGATGAACGGATCAAATTTTGAATATACCTTTAATGTGTGTGTGTGTGTGTGTATGACATATCTGTTGATGTGTTCCCGGTAACGAAAACCTCTTTCATAATCAAGTCAACTCATATTGACTTCACATAAAATTGACATGATGTTGACGATGTTTATGGAAGGAAATTTTTTTTTTTTGATAAAAATAACACACAACGACCTATAATTGCTTCAGTTTAAATAAAAATTCAAACTAAACGAAGGCAGCACAAAACTGTCAAGGTATATCAATTACACCTGAATGAAAGTTTAATATTCAGATAAAATGGTGACGAAAAGGAGCCACAATAAGTTTTTTTAAGCTGAAATTTGTATAATCAATATCTTGAAGAAGCAAGAAAAAAGGAAATTGCATGTCAAAAATTTTTTATTTTTTAAGTGTGCATGAATTTTAATTATTCCATCAAAATTAAATTAGTGCGTTATTTAAAGAGGATATCAAAATATCACATCATCCAAAATTTTGCAAACACATAAAATTAATTTACACGACAACCACACTTCACTTTTCATTCAACAAAATTCGCTCACTCAACGATTTGTTCCGGTGTTTCTTTTTTTTTTTTTTTAATATTTATTTATATAATTTTTTTTGTTCCTGTTTGTTTGGTTGTTCTACAAATAAAACAGTGAACCGTATGTTGATGATGATTATGATGCTGCTACTGCAATTTTTTATGATGTCCACAACATTCAACCAAACACGCAGACAACATCAAAAACATTCATCAGTCACTCGGTTAGTCATTTATATTTTTTAGCTATATATGGCTTGTTGCTTCACGATTTAACTATTTTTGCATTGCTTTTCCCTGCATGTGTGTAATTTAAGCACACACATGGTTTTTGTGACCATAATGACGAATTATACTGTGATACTGTGAGAATGGAACTTGAAATGTGTGTGACAGATAACTAAATACTGGTTGTTTTTTTCTGAGCTAGAATTGATTGACTTGACATATCATCAAGTTATTTTGTATGAATTTTGTATGCAGACACTAGCTAAATGGTGACATATTGTCTTAGTTGAGGCATGATAACATGTGTAATTAAAGTTCAATGCAAAATGACATTTTCAGGTTGATGTGCATAAGAAATTATCGTGGGAAATTCAATTCTTAGGTATATAACATCACACATTTCATCAAATTGGCCATTCTTCATTCGAATTTTTCAGTGAAATCATTTGAATTGCAATGAAGAAGACATTTAATTTAATAAAAGTATTTTCAAACACTTGTTTGGGAATAAATATCTTTGAAATTGAAGCATTTTCTTGCACTGATGTGGTTAAAATAATTTTTTACATTTCATTTCAATTTTTCATGACCGGTTTCAGCTTCTATTCCTTCATGTTTGGATCTAAACAGAAATTACTTGAAAAATTTATTCTTTCTTGTACGGCACCCGCTTGCACTGGGATTTTAGTCCAATATTGTGTCATTTTATGGAATAAAAAGGAAATTAACGAATTGATTAATTGGGTGAATCGAAGATATCAGAGACGAGAATTACAGTATTTGGATGATGAAGCGAGAGTGTCATATCTTCAACTTTCCCAATTAATTTGGAAGATTTCAAGGTAAGAAAATTGTATTTCAATATTCAAAAATAAAATTAATTTTCATTTCCAGGATTCTAGTCATGTTATTTTCATTGACTTTCATCATTTTCATGGCAGGACCATTCTTCATAGAAAACATAACTTTCATAGTGCCCATTGTATTGCCATCGACCGATGTGAATACAATCAAAGGATTTTCAATCAATTTCATTTTTGTCGCAATTTACAATGCACAGCTCATCACTTTTATGTTCCTGTTCATATCGCTTTTCGTTATGTTTACTGGACACATTTACATGGAAATGACCTTGGTGCATAAATTATGTGAAAAAATTGGTGAATTTGAAGAAAATTGTTATTTAATGTCAATTAAAAGGACTGTGGACACTTCAAATGATATACATTCATCGGAATTGTTGAAAAATATTATAATTTTGCATGAGGAAGTCATCTGGTAACTTAATTCAATGTAATCCTTATAAAAAAATTTATACAACTTCAAATTTCATTCAGGGCACTTGATAAAATATCACATTTATTTGCATTAGGGGTCCTCGTATGGGAATCCCATATGATTTTTATTCAGTGCATTTGTTTCGTCCTATTCAAAACAGATCACTCAACAATTTTGTTATTTTCAATGCCAACTCTCGTTTTTACCGTTCAATATCTCTTTGGATCAAGTGTTAGCACGGTTATTGAGGAAGGATATGAAAATATTGGAGATTCACTTTACAACTCACGGTGGTATTTTTTGTCAAAGGAGCAAAGAAAAATGTACTTGAATGTGATGATGATGGCACAAAGAAGTAAGACGTTGAAGGTTGGCATTCTGGGGGATTCGAATTTGAAGAGATTTACTGAGGTAAAGATTTTTATTGAATTTGAAATAATTTGATGAATCATTTTTACTTGTAGGCCGTCAAATTTTCTTACAATGTTTGTGTACTCATGAATTTCATGATGAAGAAACAGATTTAAACGCATCTCAATGATGACAGTTAAAGGACAGCGAAAATAATCTTAAAAATAACAATAATTATATTAAAGCACACTGAAATCACTTAGATTTCTTATATGTAAATAGAAGCACCCTTAGCTAGCACCTGAATATAAAACCGTTATCATTTTCAAGTTATGAAATGAAGGCTCACTACACTGAAGTTATCCACAACTTCATGTATGACCATGTCGAGGTGCTTTAAGGCTTTCTGAAGCCACTGAGCACTGATTAAGGACCTACAAGATTTTTTCTTTTACCGTGCAAAAGAAAATTCTAGTGTTAACCACTGCAGAATTGCATAAACTTTCGATTTCAGAAGGAAACCTTGATTTTGCAGGAAAGTGGGTGCCAAGTCCCGACCTTTCCAGTATCAGTCAAGTTTTTTTTAAATTTAACCCAACGATCCAACAGAGGCATCCAAACATCGTAAGGCAACCCAAAATTAAATAATCATATATGTCACAATTCAAAATACTCTTAATTCAGACTAAAAATTCATATCAATTAAAAATGATTAAGAATTTTACTCGTCAATATGATTGAATGAAAAAAAAACACAATATTCCATATGACATCAATATCGTCACACTTTTAATTAAGTTGCAAAACAAATATACTCAATGACACTTTACTATAAGAGCATCAATCATGTCACGAGAGCATCGTCATAATACCACCAATGTACAGCAGCATCATTCAACATTTTACGTATAAAGATCAAAACATAAATCAAATTGGTTGGTATTTAACAACAAAAACAACAGCAAAAAAAAACAACATTTGCAAACCATTTAAAACACTTTTTTCATCATTCATACAAGCCACTTTTTTATTTTTTTTTTCTCTTCTCTTCATTGAGGGTTTTTTTGTTGTTGTAGTGTCATCATACTCTATTTATTTAAATTTGCATTTCATTCATCATTCATGGAAGCACACACACACATTTTTTTTTCCTCACTATTCCTGTGAATATGTCACCAAATTGTGGCTCTGTTGCATCTCTCATAGTTTTGGTCAAATGTACGATTATGCACATACTACAAATGAAAACGCAAAAAATGACATGAATCATGATGTTGTTTACTCTTTTACTTTTATACACTCTTCAAATTCATATCATGCATTCATCATCGTTGTCGTGTATAGTGTTGACCAATATGATTCAAATGAATTTTGATGTGAGCTCGTTTTTTATGTCATTTTTTTATTTTAAATTTTTTTAATTTTTATATTCTGTTTGTCATATCACTTAAACACAGAGATATGAAAATTTGCTTGTTATCATACATAACTGCACTTTTGTTGATTGTTGTCTCTGTTGAACAGCATCATCATCATCACCATCAACATCAACATGATTTTGATCTGTTTGCTGAGAAGGTTTTTATACATGTTTTTTTTTTATTTATTCATTAAATACCATCCGAGTAGTGTTAAAGAAATAATAATAATAGTAATAAAAAAATTGTTGCATAAATGGACATTTATAAGAGAATTAATGGATAGAAATGGATGAGAATAAAAATGATGTACTTTTATAAAAAATTTGCATGTTATGATGATAAAAATAGTGTTATTAGGATTAAATGGTTGGTGATGGCTGGTGTTTGGTGTCAACTATCACTTAAATTTATATGATTTATTCAGTGATGATAGTTGACGGTTGACAGATGATGCTCATTTGAAGCATGCAATTTATTTAAATGTCTGGTTAAAATGATGATTGACAAATTAGCTGGATGGTAATTTGAGAGGTAATTGAATATGAAAATTTAAATTCATGGATTTTTTTTAAAATGTTTCAGGGTAAATTATTTGATTGTGAGGATCAGATTCAATTTTAAAGGTGGGCTCAGGCCATCAGACGATCCCATCGTGCATACCCGTTACCATCATCAGAGGGTCTTTATTCCTAAGGAGTAAACACCTTTATCAAGCCTTCAACTGAAATTGAGAAGCCGTTTCATCATATTCTGCACTGTCAATCATCAGATTGTCCAAAACGCTTACTACTGCATCGTGAGGGTATCACCTGAGCTTATGACCCAATGAAAAAGATACGTATTCAAAAAAATCAATCGTTAAGGAAATAATTTTTGTAAGTTATCACAAAATATTCAAGGATGATTCCGTACAAGGATCCTAGACACGAATTTTCACTTTGACAGATACTCCTTGAACCTTGTTCTCAATTGAGTTTGAAACTCACACCTACAGAATTATTTTCGTGTTAGTATATTGGTCAGTATCTCCTTTTCGATGCCATTTCAAAGCGAAATGTAATCACTCTGGATTTTCATTCAATTCTTTTTAAGTTACATCATTTCATCTCATCACTCTTTAATAAATATTGAAAATGTCTTAATTAAACAATGAAAACATCCCAAAATTTACCCCAAAATTACTTTGAAATACCAGCCATTTATACCAAATGGTTCATGGTATTTATTGTCCGTTTATCAAATCTCTCTAATTTCTTAATATTCCAACAAATAAAAACGATAACGCATATTTGACAGATGTTATCTCCGTATTTTCTTTATTTGAAACAATATGCAAGATATGGAAAAAAAAAGAAAACTTATACCCAAAAAATTATGATTAAGCTATCATTATATTATTATTATTATTGTCATCACAAGTTTTTCATCAAGCTGTCATTATCATCACTTTTGTCATTTAACGAAATAAATATACAAGAATATATAAAAGGAAAATTGATGCGTGTCCAAGAAGCGAATGTAATTATAATTCTTTTTCCATTGAAAGATGGTACTTTTTTGTGATGAAATAATAAAAGCAATCATCACAACTGTGTATGTGTTAACTTTAAGTATTTATCATTTATTACGATAATTATCAACATTAACGTTTTTGGAATTATAATTTCTTTACATATATTAATTATCTGTCTTTGTATGAATTGAATCAAACTTTTTCCCCTTAATATAAAATTTATTCGTTAATTTTCATCCTTTTTATTATTAAATTTGTTTGTTTTACGTATGATTGACTAAATTAAACAAATACTGTTTCGGCTTGTCCAGTCATCAGACAAAGTCATGTCATTCATTTATTTAATATTTTTTTTTTATTATAAATTGGATTTATTAAAAATGACAAGCACGTATCAAGTTTCCATCAACTTGTCGAAAAATTTTACGTTTTATGTTTTGTGTGATTTGCTGTATGAATAAAATTGATTTTTGGGATTTTATGGTTCAGTGATTTGGATTTTTAGTTTGTTGGGAGTTCAATCAAAGTATCAAACTTGAATATGAAATTTCTGTTAACTGAGATGTTTTAATGGTAATCTAATCAGGTGAATGATTATTTGACAAATTTTTTGGTTCCTTTGTGTTTTTTGGCTTTTAAAAAGAAAATAATGGAAAGCTTCGATGCACTTTAATCTGACTTTGACTGTATTTTCAAGAGGTTTGAATCAAATACCAGGGACGGATTGAAAATTATTAACGGCCCTGGCATTATGTATTGCCGTTTGGCCAATTCGACAAATATCACTGCACGTCATAAGACTGATGGATTTTTTTAATTTCAATGCAGTTTGATACCTGATTTCAAATCCATTCTCCTCTCAGTTTGCAAAACATTTTATTTCTATCATATTTTGTTGTAATGAACCATAATTTATAGTTCATATTTCATTTATCAATATATTAAAGTAAGTAAAAAACCTTATAAACTGTGTGAATCATGAATAATAAATAAACATTGCAGTACTAAAGAATATATTTTTTATTATCATGATACACTACACACATTCATACACATACGTAAGAAATGTCAGTTAATTCATCATAATCCATCTATCAAGTTATCAATCAATCCATCAATCAAAATCTATCAAGAGAGGTATTATTTTTATATTAATAATATATTTTTCTTCGTGTTCCTTTTGCATTATGATTAAAATAAATGTGGATGTGTATTAGCTTGAATTGTCAAAAGCAGTGAATAGTGTGTGTGTGTGAACATACGGTGTGGAGATTCTTCAAGTCCATTTGTTTTATTCTGGTTAGCATACATTTGGACAGCTGATGTATGAAGAATGATATGAATGAATGAAAAAAAAAATAATAATAATAATAAATGAAGGATGACTACTGCTGATGAATTATGTGTAAATATAGTAAAAATAGATTTTTTTTTTTGATTGAAAGGTTGTTGGTTTTTTGATTTTGTTATATTAATAATGCAGAAATAATAATGAAAGGAATTTTGAAACCAGGAGTGAGAGTGTATATTTAACCCGTCATGGCCTATGTAAGACACTGAAGGGTGAATCTTTTCTGAACTTTCTCCATTTGTTTATTGAAAAGTTGGTAATGAAGTGACCAGATCACACTGCAATACTCCAGCACAGAACGAAGTACTGACAAGTAAAACTAAAGAAGAGCTTTTGGATTGTGAAATTTTAACTTTCAACCCTTTAACTGCCTCTCCTAGAAATATTGAGTTTAGAGCAAAACTTTCTTCTAGGATAGTGCTTTGTGTAAAAGTGAATACTTTTCGTTTCGATGAAAATTTTGAGTTTTATACAAGCCAGAGAGAGCCAGTTGAAAGTGTCGCATAATAATGAACTCGGCTCAAAAGTTAATGGTCGAAAAATCGACTAGCGGCGGTTAATGGGTTAAAATAAAACCAAGCATCTATTTGCCGGAATCAAAGTTCTCACTTTGGATTTATGCCAGCTCAACTTAAATTCAGAACCCAGAACCTGATGAGTCTTCAAATTCAGCTAAAAATTATTTGGGTTGGTTCAATGAGGTGGTTAAGGGAGGTCCTTAAATGTTGATTGATGAAATGAAATTTAGCAGTATTTCATTTTCGTGATAAAAAGAAATTATCAATTTGAATTTGACTCATTTTTGACCATTTCAACATTGTAAAATAATCAACTACACCTCTTTTTTTCTTTTCATTTCATATTTGAACTTTATCACCTCCTTAGACAAATAAATCACTCGTCTCTATAAAAGAAAATGAATGTGTTTATTGATAGCATGATTCAAACTCGTATATCAATTCTTATACTTTGACTCATCGTTTTCATGTAAAATCCTGTATTTAATTCATGGATACGTACAAAGAACGTTATAAATGTTTTCCCAAACTACATATATCGATTATAACCGTACAATGTACGTGCATACATAGGGGGTTAGTTATATTTATTTGCTATTATCACTCATTCACAATAATAATAATAATAAAAATAATAATAACACTATAAATATTTCACCGTTTCATACGCTCATAGATAGTAAAATAATAATAATCGCATATCCATCCATCCATCAATCAATCTACATTATTATTATTATTTTGTGGTGAAATATACTCTCTTTTTCACTGTAAACACATGTCTGTAGTTACACTGAATTAAAATTTATATGATTCAATATAAAATAAAATATTTATATCAGTAAATGAGAAAATACGTACACACAGCAACACACACACACACACACAGAAAATACAAGAATATTGATAGATAGATGGATTGTGAAAGAAAATATTGTGGTGTTGTAATGAAATATAATAGACAAGAACACTGGTTGATTTATTTTGACTGCATTTTGAATTTCACTTTATATGTTTATGTGTATGTATGTATGTGTGTGTTAAATGCATTTTCCAGAGAAACAAAATTTATTGAGGTGAATATTTTGAAATGAAAATGAAAATAAAAAAAAAAAAAATAAAACAAAAATAATGGATTTTTATTGAAATTGAACTGTAATTGATTGACTAATGGTGTCAGACTTGGTTTTCTCTCCTTCATTTATTTACATTTATTGAAAATGTGTGGAAAACTTTGAAATTGCATCACAAAATTTTACCTTTTCTTCTACGTCCCATGACATTTCAAGTGCTAATAGCACCCCCTTTCAAAAAAAATCAATAAAGTCAAATTTATTTAAGGAATCAATTAATTCAAATCATTTCATGATTTTTGTTTCTGACATGTATAGTTACACACACACACAGTGTACACTTATCTTGTCTTCATTTCAAATGGAAAATATTTTATTACACCAGAAATACTTGAATTGATGTGTAAAGATAGATAATCATTTAATGTACTCAAAGATAGGGTATTTGAATGTAATACGCGTATATAGAAAACTGTTGAGGTTGATAGATTGATGGTTTGTTATTTGAATTATTATCTCTCTCTACGTTCTTGGTATAATGTGTGTTAATATGAATTTTCTTTGTATTGTGAAAGAGTTTTGTAAGATTTTATGTGTCTGTTAAATTAATGCGGGTCTAAGTTTATTGGTGTAACTTTCTTAGAAGAAATTTTCAATATGTGACTTACTTAATCGACCCTGCCATCAATTTCTAGCCTTGGCCTGGTCAATAATTGAATTCCTGAGTTGTCTATTCTACGCTTTTTCTTTCCAGCCTCTTACTCAAAACGCCCTTAGATCTGCATTGACACTGGACGTCTAGATCGTTTCTGAAAAGTGCCCTGAGACACAGCTTTGGTCGTTTTGTGCTAAGTGGCCTGCCCATGTAAGTGTATTTGACTATACCAGGATATGTCTGGTTTCAACACCCGCCCTTAAGAATAGTCAAAGATCAAATGTTATCCTACCCTAGCTTTATATGAAATTCACTGTAACTTAATTTATATTTATTGTACAACATCACCTTTCAACTTATTCACACACACATACAAAACTTCTTTGAATCGAAATGAAGAAGACATTGAAATGTGATGATAATAAAAGTTCTTCTTCATTTACATTTAAAGGATTGATTGATTCAGACAAATTTTCTACAATTATTTGTATATACACACGTAAATTTAACATTTAAAATCAAAGAGTATTGAAAATACATTAAATAAAATAAGACTTACCGTTCAACACTTGGATCCTGAATCAAATTTGCAGGTATACTGTGTTCAATATCATCTTGATTATGTACTGATGTGTCCATCAAATGTAAAGACGAAGTACGATGATGTTGTCTTCGATGATTTTGTTGAGATGATGCTACGAGTGGGATGATTGAGGGGATGACGGAAGATGGTGGTGGTGATGCTGCATTCTCTCGTTGTAATGCACGTTTATGATGAGGTGAATTTTGATTATTACTGTTTGTACGGTCTCGATGTAAAGTGGTAAGAATTGAAGTTGTTGTTGTTGGTGTTACCATTGTAGGTGCACCTTCAGATGAATCCTGGGACAATGGACTATCAGATCGACTTCTATCTTTGTTGGGCTCTTGATCTGCAGATACTTCATCACCATCATCTAAAATTACATGGAAGGAAATGAAATTTTAATGAAATATTATTGAAATCTCTTTTAAAATTATTTTTTTTTTGTATTTTTGATCAAAGATTCGTTTAATCGTTTAATAATAATTGCTGTAGGCCAATTTTAAGTTCATCAAAGTTAAAGATTTTATAATTAGTCTCTTTTAAAATTTTAATTAGATAATTCATTTTCTTTTGAGAACTTTCCTGTTAAATTTTTGATTGTATTTTCCTTTACATCACATACATCATTAAGATTT
Organism: Culicoides sonorensis; assembly: GCA_900002565.1. Lineage (NCBI taxonomy): Eukaryota > Metazoa > Arthropoda > Insecta > Diptera > Ceratopogonidae > Culicoides > Culicoides sonorensis. The sequence goes on along the minus strand of LN483638.1, from coordinate 197,702 downwards.
TCAATACCGATGAAATCTGCTTTGATTTTTTTTAACTCTTCCTGTATTATTTTAATAAGGCAATTTTGTAATATTCTTATTTTAATTGTTATGAAACCACAATTGATCAGCTCTTAGCATCTCGGTTTATTTTTATTTTTTAATATACAGTGTTATTCATTTGAAATGTGTCACGCTTTTACACATATCACCCCCTCCCCCTTCAAATTTTAGTTCCATGGCTCGGGTCAATAATATTTTTAAAAATTTAAGAGAAACGCTTCAACGGGATTCTTCCAAATAACATACAAAAGTCGTCAATCGAAATCAATATCGAATCAAAACGAATTGAAATTGCACTGAAAAGTCAAAAACAAAATGTCTCAAAAAATAAAATAACGGTCATCAGAAGCCTTGAGCTTATCAAGATGTTGCAACCCCTAAATAGTAAAATAGCTGATTTTCTTTTAAATTCAAGACCTTTGAAATCCCCCCTTAAAATGACACCCCTCCTTCATGGAATTAAAAAAAAATGACGAGTAATAATAAAATAATCACCCCTGTATGTGTTTAATTTAAATAATAAATATCTAAGGAAAAAGATAAAAAGATTTCCTAGATGATGTGTCAAATTCAGATGATGACGAATTGCCTTTGTAGTAAAAATTGTGTAACGTTCAAAATATTATTATTTTTATTTTAATATAAAATTCATGCCTTGTAGGTGATTTTTGATTTCATTTTTCACCAGAATTTCTTTAAAAGTAAAATTTTGTTTGTGTGCGTGTGTCTTTGAATGACAATTGAATTAATAATTTGTTCTAATGTGGTGATATTTTAATTTAATTTCGAATTTTTGACTTTGAATTACTGTTAAAACTTATTTTTTCATGTAAGGGACAAAAAAATATTATCATTTATCCTTGCACCACAAACCCATTCATATACAAAAGCAGTGAAGACAAAAACGAACAAATACAAAATAAAAAATGTTAACAAATTGACAGTAAACAGTAGCGATACATCTTCATATGTGTCTTCTTTACAATTTTGTGTGTTCGGGAAATCTCTCAATATATATTTATGTGATTTTTTTGGTGTAATACTCTCTGAATGATGTAAAGTAAAAGTAAAGGAGATAAAAAATCACACAAAACACGAAAAATAGACCGGTTTTAGTTAAGAGTCAATGTGATTTGTTTTTCACTGCACACAACAACACACACATACACACACATACACACACATGGACATCAATAAATTTTTCACCTTTGTCAAAGAAAATTCTTTTCATTCGATTCCTTACAGTTAAAAATATAAACACACACACACACATGGAACACTCTTTATCTATCTCATTATTCAAGTATTTGGTTTCATACATTTTTTTTTTATTTTGTTGCTATTTTTCTTTCTTTTTTTTTAAATATATGTCCTTTTTTTCCTTTTTGTCAATGAATTTCAGTTAGAATAAGGTGGAAAAAAATTCCAGTTTAACGGAAAAAAATTTAGATAAATGATGTTGGTTTACCACAGATGGACAAAGATAGGATCAGGGAAATTTGTCTTATTTTGTGTCGTTTGATGCTCTTTTTCATATGAATCAATCTCTAATTCAGTGATTTATGAAAAGAATTTTACTGTATTTTACTAAACAACAAGGTAACAAATCCATTGAAAAATATTATAAAATGCAGTCATATTTTAAGTTAACTGATAAAAAAATTGAAACATTTCTTTTCCATTATCATCAGTTTTAACATTAAAATTCTTTGTAAATCATATAATTTAATTATTACCAGCAACGTGCCAAAGGCTTTTAAAATTGTGTATCAATGAACAATTATCATTAATTTAACACCAGGCTCACTATTTGCTTTATTTAATGATTAAAAGTCATGCGTTATATATGCCTTTAAAAGCAGGTTAAATTTAATACAAACAGGTGTTTATTGCCTTTTCACTCAATTTGCTTACATTTACAGAAAAAAATAATAAAAAAAGTAAATTTGCACAAGAATTAAATAATAAAAATTAAATGTAGATGAATAGAAAAAATATTCTTTTAATGAAATATTTTTGTTTAACTTCAAAAACACATGCAATGTTTGTTAATATTAAAAAAAATAATCATAAAAAAGGTATCAGTTTACTCACCGAAAAGCAATTAATATTAAAGTTTATTACATTTCATAATTACTTTAAAAGAGATTATAGATCGTAATTTTTTTTCGTTCTTATCTATTTTATTGGTTTAAAGTCTTATATTAAAAGATTTCTGTTTCAACTTTGTAAATAACTGAAAAATAAGTCGTGCGTTCTCTGTTTGATGTTGTAAATCAGGTAAAGTAAAGTAAATAACCATAAAATAGCGAGAAGATGATTTGAGATGGAGAATTGTGGAATTGCACCTTTATGTGGTAAAATTGAATTAAATTAACGTGAAATTTGAAATTTTACGTTAAAAACAAAAAAAAAACTACTAACGAAGAAAATTTGTATTAAAATCCTCATTTTACATTTAAATAATGTATGGGAAAGTTGTAGGATTCACAATTGAACACAATTTTGCTGAATAAACTATGATGAGCATCAGGGACGAATTAAATTTTTCTCTTTGGCTAATAATCAAAAACATTAAAGGTGCTGAGCCCCCTAATCCCTTGCCTCCCCCGTATATCCAGATTAGGGGCGGATTGAAAATTATTATTAACGGCCCTGACATTTGTATGATTTTCTTCAAAATTTACGCTAAACTTAACGTTTACAAGAGTATTCACTGCGGCCTTTCTGGCATTTTCCAGATTGCTCGTATGGCCAATCCACTACTGATCAAGTCCTGATATGCAAATAAAATCATTGAAGACCAAGCTCAAAAACTTAAATTAGCGAGGGGCAAGATTTTCAAAATATTGGAAGTTCTCAGTGAATTCCAAAAATCACATCATTTTCCGATGTAAAATTTGCTTCTAAATCCGATAAAAAAATAAAATTTGGGGGTTCCCATAGAAAAAACCTTGCGACTGACCGATATTCGAGTTTATTTTCAAGTTCTTTGAACTTTTTCATCAATTTGGATCATGAAAGTCCTCATCTAGATATTATTAAGCATTAAAATCAAAAAGGTGAGAATTTTCTGATGCGATTTAAGTATTTAAACTCTTCTGTAGCTTTCTTAGAATAAAAGTTATGACCATTTTTTGAAAAACGAGAATTTTAGCTAAAAAGTCGAGTTTTTTCATGATTTTTTTGTAGTAATGCGAGAAAAAGTAAAAAATTATACAGTTTTTTATAACTTTGCCAAATAAACTATCGATCTTTTTCGTAAATTCATTAGTTTTTGACCAAAATTCAAATTTTCTTTGAAAAATCAATTAAAATTGTTTAACCGACCTCTTTGAACAAATTTCATACTATTAAACCAAAAATACTTGTAACTTTTGATCTACAAAAGATACAAAAGTGGTTAGATACTTAAAACAGGTTAGAAAAATCTCAACTTTCCAATAAAAAAATAAAAAATTCAAAAAAAATTATAAATTGTATACTTTTTTGATGAAACATGATGCAAAGCCCTCAATAACACGAAATTCCTTAAAATGGTCGGTCGCAAAGATTTTTGTATGGGAACCCCCAAATTTTATTTTTTCATCGGTTTTAGGAGCGAATTTTACATCGGAAAAAGATGTGATTTTTGAATTTCATTAAGATCTTCCAATATTTTGAAAATCTTGCCCCTCGCTACTTAAATTGAATTAAAATAACGTGAAATTCGAAAGGCTTCGTTAAAAACAAATAAAAAATACTAACGAAGAAAATTTGTATTAAAATCTTAATTTTACATTAAAATGATGTATGGGAAAGTTGTAGGATTCAAAATTAAACAGACTTTTGTTAAACAAACTATGATGGTCATCAGGGACGAATTAAATTTTTCGTTTTGGACAAAAATCAAAAACATCATATAGACTGGGTGCCCCCGTACCCTTGCCCCCCACGTATATCCGTTCCTGATATGCAAATAAGACCATTGAAAACTAAACTATAAAAACTGTCTACGAAAGTTAAAAACTTAACCCAGATAAGGCGGCATGCTTTTCGACTTTTTATAAAAAACTTCAATTTTGAAATATAAAATTATTTTGTTCTTGTAAATTTTTATATTAATTTCATAAAAAACATTCTTAAGAACCATTTTGGACGGTTATCGATACTGTTCATTTGTCCAAAGTATGATTTTAAACGAATTTAAGTTAAACTTGCTTGGCCTTCTGGAAGGACTGTAGCCTAATCTGGGTTAAAAACAGTTTTTTCTCCCATTTAAATATAATCACCATTTAAAAAAAAATTAAAAACAATTGTATCAATTTAATATCAGCACACTTTTTTACCTTATACGGTTTTGAATGTGCTGATGCTTGACACGATATTTTTCTAACAACTTCTCCTACTCTCTTTGTTTCAATTCATTTCATTTTTATCACAAAATAATAACAATAAAATAAATATTCATTACAAAATTGTATGTAAATTACGTAAAATGTTGCAATAAATAAGTCATGTAAACAGCTGGAGAGTCCCAATAAATTGGAATATTTTATTATTTTATTTTATTCAATTAATACAGTTAAATTCTAATGTAACGTTACAGAATTGCTTAATTAAGAACATCATTCACAAAAATGTATTTTCCACTTTTCTATGAAATGCCATCAATTAACATCGTTCAAATTATTGGTTGTCAGTTAAAAGTCGAATTCCAATTTTATCTTGAAAAACTGAAACAAAACTTTTTACATTCAAAAAACTTGGCTAAACTAATTCAAAATTTATTTTAGTTTTCCTTGCGTTTGTTGCAATGAAATGTGTATGAAATGAAAAAAAAAATATAATAAAATTGTAACATTTGTGAAATTCTGTGACAGAAAAGTGCACAATTCAGAGTTGAGAATGACATATCAAAAAACTCTTCCACTTACTCTTAATTGTATGTGTAGGAATTGAAATCGTATAACAAGACAAGAGAACAGGAGAAAACAACAAAAGTGATCGATTTTAATTAGAAAACTGTAATAAAACGACGAATGAAACAAATGACTTCGACGTTTGGTTTAATAACATTGTGTCAATCAGAAGTTATGTGTGTACGTTTAATTTTTCCATTACACACACACACACACACACACACATATACACGTACACGTACATTGTATGGAGAATGATATAGATTTATATTTATATTAGACATTTATAGAGAAAAGTTAGATTGGTAGATTTCTATCTTTTTACCCGTTTATGTTAGAAATCCTGTCTAAAAAAGAGAAAATTAGTAGAAATTTATATATTTTATAAAAGGACATCGTATCTATATTTATATGACAAAAGGTAGAAAATTTTATATGTTTTTAGTCATTGTCTAACAAGCAAATGTTAGGCATCATGTCATGTCTTTGCCATATATGCCAATCTAACAAAAAAAAGGAATCTAGAATAGAAAGGTATCAAAATAAATGAACGGTTATTGTCTATAAAATGTTAATATTGTTGTTGTTGTTATTATTTTTGTGTTATTATTATTGTCATTGTGTCAATATATGAATAAATGAAGAACAAACAATTTTTGAATAGATCAATAAAATATATAAAATAAATTCACAACAATGAATCGTCCAAGTCTATGAAAGTATTTATTTCACAGAATTTCTATACAGTGAGTTGCAATTTCGATTCTAATCACACACAGACACAATTTCCCTGCACAACACAAATAATTTCGTCTTAATTTAAGTAAAAATTACTTGTATTGTGTACCTTTTTGCATTTTATTTCATGAAAATTACCCTGAAACACTACAAATTAAGATTGAATCAATTACAGTACAGTTGCAGAGTTGATTATGTTTCTATTTTTTATGTATATTTCAATATTAATTTTACTTGACATGACATAAAATTTTATACAACACAATACAAAATTTCTTTGAAAAAAAGTCAACAAAATTCTCTTATACTTGTGTTCCATTGAATTGATGATAAACGAAATTCGGAATAGTTTTAAAATAGTAAAGATTCAAATTGATATGTTTTTAAATTTTTAATTCGAAAAATGTCACGTGTGTGATATGCTCAAGTGTGATTTATGTACATGAAATTTGTAGAGCAAATGTTGTGTTAAGGATATGTAAAAAAAGGGACTTTTATGGACAAGTAGGAAAGGTTCTTAGTATTTTTTTTTATTTTAAAGTTTGGAAAGTTATTGATTATTTTTTGATAGAAAAAAGGGTTTTTTAAAGTTCTTTTTTTAATTGACAAGTGATTTTTACATTTTTGACATTCTTACTATGAGTGTCCTAAGCTGAAAACTGTGCAAAGCTGAAAAATGTCCAAAGCTGAAAAGTGTCCAAAGTGAAAAGTGTCCAAAGCTGAAAATTGTCTTAAGCTGAAAAGTGTTCAAAGCTGAAAAGTCTCTTAAGCTAAAAAGTGTCCAAAACTGAAAAGTGCTCAAAGCTGAAAACTGTCGAAAGCTGAAAACTGTCCAAAGCTGAAAAATGTCCAAAGCTGAAAAGTGTCTAAAGCTGAAAAGTGTCTAAAGCTGAAAAGTGTCCAAAGTGAAAAGTGTCCAAAGCTGAAAATTGTCTTAAGCTGAAAAGTGCCCAAAACTGAAAAGTGTCTTAAGCTGAAAATTTAATAAGCTGAAAATATGAAAAGCTGAAAAAATCGAAAGCTGTCAAGAGCTATCAAATCTACAGTCTCACCAATTTGATTGCGATACTGTGAGGCGTTTTCAACTTGCAGTGCAAATTTACTTGTAAATTTAAATTCAAGATATAAATCAATCGAACAAAGCACGATTACATTTCCAAGCTAACGATTGACCTAAAGCTGAAAAAAACTGAAACTTAAGCCTTTAACCATTTAAATAAATTATTATTTTATTTATAAAATTTTAAAACCATTCATCATCGTCGTCTATTCTTAATTCCAGTTCGAATCGTGTCAAACATTATTAATTTCTTTTACTTCACTAATAATAACAATAATTATAATGTTACGCAGTACAATTCACGAATCAATAAAAATTTATATCATTTTTTAATGTATTTTTTTTCACATAAATGGGCGGAGTATTGAAATAAACATAAGAATAAATTACAGATGAAAAAAAAATGTTTTTTGCCTTAAAGTCATAGAATTGGTTTTAATTTTGCAGATCAATCCTCCAATCAAAATATATGGCTGAGGCTTTATTGTAACAACCTCCAATATGACTATACATGAAAAGAAGAAAAAAAAATATTTCAAGCCTCGAATCAATGCATAATGCAATGGAATAAGAAACTAATTACACTGATTTATGTCCCTATTGTTTATTGTGTTTTTTTTTGTGTTGTTCCTTTTCCTTCAATTCAAGTTGAAATTTATTTTATTCTCATTTTTCTTTCAATATCATCTTATACAGACATACACACACACACACACACACACACACATGATGATCGTTTAAAGCAATTTATGTTCAATAATTTTCAATAAAGCTACTAACTGATGCATAATTTCATGCATTGCAGTTTTTTCCTTTACTTGTAAAAATTTCAAATAGCACTTGATTTGAATGGAATTTTGACTTAAAATACTCATTGTTTTCAATTTTTTTTTACAGGTATTTTATTTCATTGTGGTGTTTGATGACATTGACATTAGGCACGCCTCTGATGAACAGAAATTGTGTTTTACTGGAAAATATTGACGACCAGATCGAACGTAGTGAGCTGTACGTGGTATTGAGAGAATTTGGCTTTGAACAGACTAACGATTAAGGGCCAAGGCAATGAATGTATCGAATTTAAATGATTTGTGACAAGAGAAGGCCTTGGACTGTGGCCTTGTGATGCTTTTCAGAAAACCATCCGTCGCCCGGTCGTCGTGGTGTGAGCTCACCTAAATCAAATTAAATCCATGTCGTTAAAGCACATCTAAGGCCGTTACAAATAAGATACTGGAAAGAAAAGGAAACTTTGGAATTCAATTCTTGACCAAGCCAATACTAGGAAATGATTGTAGGGTCGATTAAGTAACCAAAACAAATTCCATCATAAAACACACATTTAACACACAAAAGTCACTTTCAATTCTCATTCTTCTTATAAATGTTATTTTGTTGGTTTTATTCAAATTTACATAAATGCAAACAAACACACACACACACATACAAACAATCATAATTGTAAAGTGTTAAATGTTATAAATCATTCATTTGTTACTAAATTATATCTGTTTTGTATATTTACACTATCATCATCATCATCATCATCACACACATACACATATTTTTCCCAAACAACATTACAAAACCATTTATAAATTTATAACATCACACACACACACACACACACACATCTCATAGCATTTTATTTAGAAAATTTATATATTTAAATGGTATATGTGTGAATGATATCATTTTTCTCGTAAAACGAATGAAACAAAATTCAAATCGCATTTATTTGAGCAAAATTTTGCATAAATACTCTTATGAGAGATAGATGAGTGATGTTGTTTATATGAAATAACTGATAGTGGTGGTCAATTCAATGCCCATTTAGATGCCTAATATTGCCTCTTTATTTTACATGTTATCATTGTTGTTGTTGTATCATTTATATGTCCGAATGTTTCAGGTTGTAATTCATAGGATGATGCATGCATCCATGCATCCTTCCACAATTTGATATGAATTACATATGATGATGCCTAGCTTTTGTTATGATGAATGCATGCAAATATATTCATACATGTGAAGTTAAGAGGAATCAAAAATGATTTGTTAGGCATTTTTTTTTTTGCTTGTTACTCGTTAAATTTTGATATGGCAGTGAGTGGAAACCAAATATCCATTCTAAACCATAGATATGTGGTTTTTCGTGGACGATTTGTGATTTAACATACTATCATAATATAAACTAACAAAAACTGTCATCATCATCGCGTCATATCATCCATGCATGGTGTCATATTATCATATATGGAGACACTTTTTACATGGAATTTGATCAGCTCATCCTGTGTTTATTTTACTTCTCTATATTTTTTTTTTGGTTTTTTGATATAATGGTGGACGATTTATTTGCATTCGATTCATCAGCATTTATGAGTTTTTGTTTAAACACCAAATGTGACTAGTTTTTTTTTTACCATCATCATCATCATTATTATTGTTGTTATTTAGTGTGTGTGTGTGTGTGCTATGTTTACATGGTTTGATTTTTGCGTGTTATATTTTCAAAATTTTCATAGAGATCTGGTTCATTTTTCACATTTGCACATAAGACAAGACAGGCGATAAATGGGTGAAATGTGCATTGTGTTTGATGAATTTATTTATTTGTTTTATGTGTGTGAGTGTGTTTGCGTATATTTTTGCAATATCATTGTTTTGCATCCAATGAATATATTATGAAAGACTATATTATTTCAAGCTTAGTTTCACAACTGATGAATGTTTGTTTGAATGACTGTTAGTGTATAAATCTACTTGGAAATTCATATTCTGTCTGTCCAATAATTGTGAATATTTGTTATATTTTTACTACTTGTTGGGCTTTGTGATAAATGTTTGTCTTTATTTTATTTTAAATTGTTTGTTTGTTTGTTGTTTAAAATGTTTGGTTAAAGTCTGTGTAAAAGTGAAGGGATGATTGAAACAGGGCATTAAAACAATTAAGAGTGGTATGTGATTGAATGGAGATAAGACCTTGATCATCATGGAATTTGTTAATTGTTTTCTAATTATATGCGGATATGAGGACTTAAATTTGATGATAAGAGAAAAATGTCCAATAAATTATTTGAGCTTAATAAAGAAAGAGGACTTGCAACGCTCTAGCTGGCTGTTCTCATTACGTGAGCTCTGTCGAAAGCATTAAAATTTTTGAAAAACGTTTCTATGACCAGAGCGATTCTGATTTAACGAGCCCCCACAAAAGCGGACTAACACTCTCACTTACAAACAAATCCAAAGTAGATTCATAATCAACTTTCGGTGGTTCTAAAATACCTTCATATGTTCAGGTGAGACGTAAGAAGATTTTCCTTATCTTTTTAATGTATCTAGCCCTTCGTTCTCCGTATTTTTTTTCATAGCAATCATTGTAATCGCTTTGAAATCGATATATCTGGAGAGCTTTTTCGATTTAAATCAATACGACATATTTCACTTGCATAAATGATCGTTAATGAAAAATCATTCATTGCAAAATTTCAGTGTCAGTTTTACGGGGCACCGATTTTCAAATGTCTATCAAATCAATTCCATTCATCACATAATTTTCAATCACAAATCCCTTCAGTGTCTCATTAACTATCCCATTTACATGAAACACATTTCATTAATTTATTTTTTTAATTACAATTGATCATCTTTGACATTCATCAAAACCTGAATTACCTATCAACGTCCTTTTATATCATTCTGCAAAGCAATCACTTTGTATGTGTGTGTGTATGTGTATGTATGAACAAACAGAAATTATTTACACAGAAAAGACAAAAATTTTATTAATTCTTCTGACATTTAATTAGTTCAATATTACATTTGTCTCGAAGTGTACATATAAAATGAAATGGAATGAAATGCACGTCGTTATTGATTCCATCATTTCATTTCATTTCAACTCACATTTTTATTTCTTGATTAAAATAATATTGAGGATTCAATAAAAATGAAATTTATATATATTTATTGTCACAATACCCTTTCGGAAAATTATCTTTTGGATTGTCTTACGTGAAATGATTTGAATTTCAAAAGGGCAGACTTTGGATTTCTTGTCCATACACAGATAAAAAAAAATTGCATAGAAAAGTTAAGAATGAAAATGTGAAGAGAGAAGGGAAAAAAATGAGAGAGAGAAGAAAAAATATTTAGATGGAAAACCTGTCAATCGATTGTCAGTTAAAATCAACCATATTCCCTCACTAATTAATATTCGATATTAATTAGATCTATCTTTATATTGCCTTCTTTCATTTTCATTTTATTTTTATTATATTTTATTTTTTTTTCCATTATTGTGCTCTGTATACACATACACACACACACACAGTGAATTGTACGATAAAAGAATGTTAAGTCAATAGGACATTGATGAGTTTGTTGTGAGTCCATCTACACTTTTCTTTCTATATCTGTGGAAAAATTAAATTCACAAGAGACGTGCACTTTGTCTTCCATTGTATGGGTGTGTGTGTGTGTACGTGAACATTTTGATAGACAGAACAAATCAGTCAGACAAGAAGATTGAAAGGAAAATACGTGTATGGACACACTCAATGTGCAGAAAACATTGAAAAGGAAAAAAAAAGTTTTTATTTTGTTTTATCTCGTCTGTCAATTCAATCTCCAGTTCTATCACCGGAGTTTCAAAAAAAAACAACAATAAATTTACACGAAAGTAGAAGGATGAAACAATACGACAACGAATTTTTATATCTTTCATTATTGACATTCATTCATTTACTCATCCCATTCAATTAGGGCACAAGGCCATCTCTCGTTGTCCGTAACACATCTCATCAAAGTGTAATTCTGTGTCTCATTCATTAGTTGATGTCATTATTTCATGTTCAAGTACTTCTCTACCACCCTGGAACATACACACAAAAAACACAAATAAATTTATTACGATCTTTCTTTAAACAACAAAAACCATTCCATTCCATCAACATCTCAAAACACAACAACGTAAAAAAAAGGAGAATTTAATATGACTGATATGTATTGTCATTCTTTTATGATATTATTATTACATTATTATCTTGCTCTTCGACAGGCATACACACACACACACTCATACACGCGTAACATAGAAATAAGTAAAAAAAAATTGAAACGAACAGAAGACGAAATGAAATGAATTTGATATTGATTGACATATTTCATATTGACATTGACAAGTTCATTGTAGTGTGTCTGTCTGTGTCTGTATAAGCGCGCGTTCCCTTAATATTTATTTTATTTTATTTTTTTTGTGTCTTAAAAAATCATGGATATGATTAAATTTCATATTTATTAAAGATTTAATTTAAATGGAAAGGTTAGATGAGTTGTTTACCGTTTTGGTTTAAATTTTTTTTTGTACTAATTGAAATGTGAGGTAAAAAAAACAAGAATTTTTGAGACAAAATTTAAATCGATTAACATTTTACTGAAATTGAATTGATCTTACCTGACAATACGAAAATTGAAGCCCAACAAAATTTCTATTGAAATCGAATTCTGGGGTGAATTTAAATCTAGTTTAAAACACTTTTCGATCAAGAAATAAATGATTATTTGAGTGAATTTAAAATTCATATATCAATCAAGTCTAAAATTGAGCACAAACATACACACACACAAATCACTCATATATGAAAAAGTGTTAAAGACCTAGAATAGTAGCACAAGTATATCATAAATAACCATGAAATAATAAAATTTATATTAAAAATCATTTTGAACCAAATTATGTGTGTTAAATTGCTTTGAATCCTAAAATTTGGTCAGGGTAAGCGATCAGTTAACAAAATTTTTCGTTCAAGCGGCCCTAATGGTCAATTGGCCCATTTGCAGATTGATCACACGCAGAAGTTTACTTTCATTGTCTGCTGCCCTCAAATGGACCAATTGAGTCAGATCAGATAAGATTTGTAGGGCGGCTATTAAGACTTCACTCAGTCGGGCCCATTGTGCATACCTGTTATCATCATGCGATGAAATTAGCTTTTATCCTGTCATCCCAAGCAGTCTCCACCTTTATCTAGCCTTTAACATTAATTGAGTAGCCGCAAAAAGAGACATTTGAGAACTGCCAACCTCAAGATTTATAGTCCAACACGCTAACAACTGCACCGTACAATCCACTAAATTCAAAATACAAAATCCTCAATGACCAACTTAGTCAATTTGGCACTTCCAGGGCCTTGCAACCACCCATCATTGTCATATCTGTGACTGCCAGGAGGCCCATTTCGCCCTTCATTGTAATTTTTTGCATTTCCACGTGCTACATTCAAAAATTGATCCATCACCCTATCAATTTTGATTTTAACATATTCATACCAATTTTTTTTTAGATTTTATTTTGCTAAACTCATTTTACTCAATCAACATGTAATTATATTTTGAATTGAACTTTTAACGTACATCAATCCACACACACACCACTAGTACATTTTATTTAAAGAGGAGAAAAAAAAATCATATTTGATGCTTGTCTATTGTCTGTGAGTGACATTTGAATTGGTGATTTCATTCACATTGAATCAAAATATGAAAAAAAATTATTTATATGATGAATCAAAAATAAATAATTGTTTACACAGACATTTTTAGGCATGTATGAGAGTGATTTGATATGAAATTTAACGTACACACACACACATTGAATAGGAAACACACATTTACGTTGATAAAAATAAAAATAAATAATAAAAAAAAAATTAGATTGACAAGTTGTCAAGTTTATTTTATTCTACATAAAGAATGTGAATGACTTGAAACATTAAACTTTATCAGTCATCATCAGACAACAACAACATCATCATCATTAAAATGTATATAGAAATTATTCCTTGTTCTGATGTTGAATGAATTGTATATTGAACGAAAAGACATCAAGGATCTATCAAATAATTGAGAGACTGAATATGTCACCATCAATCTATTTGGAAAAATTTATGTCTATGGCCACATTATATTGTGAGATTTTGCACATCATCATCATCAATACCTTAATCTTCATCCATCTATTTGATGTGAAAGAGCCTCTTTGCCAATGTGAATATGGTGCATTTTGTACCTTTTTTGTAAAAATGTGTTTTTCTAGTGATTCCCTGGACAGTAATTTGTTAGGAAGTAAGATCGTATTTCATTCCATTCTAATATGTGTGTTTCCTTATGGTCATACGTCCATATGAGTGTGTGTTTGTGTGTGTAAGTGTATGTTAAAAATGAAAAAAAAAATTAAATAAAAAGGAATTTTTATTTAAAGAGACAAAATCACAATCCTTTAATGTATCATGTGTTTTTAGGATTAAGGTATAACAATTTCGATCGATTACTAAAATTTTATATACAATGCAATGAAAGGAAATGTAACAAAATTTAGAATAAGTTACAATTTAGTTAATTTTTATCATTTAAGGTGAATATCTTGTCTTGTCATAAAAGTAAAATTTTATTTTTATCACAATCATAAATTTCTCAAACTTCTAATTTTTCTCATAACTTCCTTATTGTTATTATTTTCATCGGAATTTTCCTTGAATATGAGATAAAAATACGACTTTTGGGACTGAATTGAAGTAAGTTGAATATAAGAGGAGTCAAAAGAAGTTTGATGCTGTCTAGGAAAAGCCAACGAAGTGCATTTAAATCTAACTTCATCTAAATTCAGGAAAAAACGTTTCTGTGTAACGTTTTTTTAAACATTTAAAACATCCGAAGCGTTACCGGACGCAATCCGCAAACGAGGTCATTCACCTGCTCGGTTTTTCCATAACATTTGATTGCACTCCTTATCCATTTAAGGTAAAAATGCAAGGATTGCAGTCACCTTAGTGCCATTTCACGTGTCGTCTGCGGGATGTGAATCATGAATGAGGTATGGAGAGCGTTCAAGGGGTAAATGCACTTAAAACTCCATTCCAGGTAAATTTCTCCATAAATTTACAATATTTTTTTTATTTAATTTTACAGGACAAACAATACACACACACACATACACACATGTAAGCCCATAAACAGTATCACATAAAATGAAATGTGAAATGAAATCAACTGGACGGACAGGACACGTAATAATAATATGAACATGAAGGCATGAAAATTCACATAAATTAATTAAATACTTTGTCTTTTCTCTTACAGTGACACACAAACACACACACACACACACACACACAGGTTTTTCATGTCTTTTGATGAAAATAAACATGTCTATTGTTCAACATTTTGGTCACTTCTTCTCATATCCACAGACACACACACACACACACATGTGACTCATAATATAATTATTTGTATGAAAACCAGACAAGGAGACGAGTGGAGATGAAAGTAAATAATAAAAAAAATCATATATTAAAATACATATATTTTAAAAGGATACAAAGGAGCAAAAAAAATATTATATTTGCTTGACATGACAAAAAAAAGGGATAAAATTTATTTTTTTTTAGTATAATAATGACTGGTGTCTACATGCGGGTTGTCTAGGAAGGATTTATTTAGTGGATAGGTGTTTTAATTTAAAAGGATCAGATTTTTTTGGTGATTATTTTACATTAATTCCCATTTAAACTTATTTAAAATTGTATTGCAGTGCTCTAAAGATGAATTGATTAAAATTTGTTTGAATTGGTGACCCCGACTTAATTCTCCTAAAATCCTCTCTGTTGAATCAGGTTCAAAATTAAATTGTGAGAATTATTTTCGACAATTTTCAGCTTGAATTTCCATAAATTTTATTTATTTTAAAACAGTGACTTACTGATTCAATTCAATTCGTCTGACATTTGTCTATTATTTATTATTTGATTGTCTTCACAAATTGTTCAAAAAATACAAATTTCAATTTCTTGGATTTCATTTCATCAACATCATCACATACAAATTTTTTGTTGCTATGATCCAATGAATGAAATGTTTGAAAGATGAAGGATTATATTTTACATTAATATTTTCATTTGTCTTCTGTCTTTCAATTCTATTCTTGTCCCATTTCCTATTATAACATTTCATTTTTTCTTCATATTGGTATACGATCATCAGTCTTCTAGAGACATCTCCTTATAAATTGCTTCATATAACTTTTTCTTTTTTGCAGTAGCAACACAGAAAAGCACAAGTTTTACCATTGTCTCAACTCAATTGCAACGTCACTCATCATCATCATTGTGCTCTATTTCTGTTCATTCCGATGAGATGATTTACTCTTGTCCTTTTTTGTTGTATATGGGTATAAAATTATGTTATATGATGGATTAAATTTAAGATGATGTGACATTTGAGTGATGTCTGATTGTTCATTGTCTTCCTTTTCCAATTTTAATGTTCTTAATTTATATAGAACATGGAACAATGAATTGCAAAATTGAGTCAAAATGATGAATGATGAGTGTTAATTGACAAAATCCTGTTTTATATTTACTTGTATGTTACTTGAAGAAAGTTATTTGAAGGGTTACATTTCATCTGCTTGAATACTAATTGAATATTTTATCAATATAAATTCCAGTAATCTTACTTTAAGATAAATTTTCTTTTCAAAAAAAAATAATCAAAGAAAAGGACTAGACTACTAATAATGATATTGCATGGTTTGGACATTTGGCATTTGCACTTATACTAGATCATTATTCCAATTTTCAATTTCATACTACCTTAATACTACCTTAAAAATATAAATAAATAAATAATATTTTCTCAATAATTTTCTTCTTCGTTTTTGTGTAAATTTTGTGGGTTTTACTTGAAATTGATAAGTGCATTCAATTTTATTTTATTTATGGGAGAATGAACGAAATTGATTTTTTTTTATTTTTCAATAAATATACCAATGAAAAGAGATGAAAAGTTAAGAAAGTCAAGATGATGAGTAAATAATACACTATTCAGATGCATTCCTATTTGATTTTGTATTGAAAATGTAATTTTGAAAGGAATTAAGAAGATAAAAAATTTTCATCAATTATTCTAGTCGTCTTGAAAATCATTTATTTGCGTTTATTCGACCAGTGAAATAAAAAAATAATTTTTATTGAAAATTTGCGTTTATTTATGAATCGTTAATTTTCTATCGTTTACAGTCAATGTGTTTTGTTTGAGAACAATAGAAAGTCAATAAAATGTGACTTATGAAAATTTTGCGTAAATTTCTTTTTGAGAAAATATTTTTTTTTGTGTACGACATTAAAATATAAATTTTACTTTGATTGGACAAGTGTGCGAAATTTTCAAATGCACGAATATTACTGTATTGCGAAAACTTTCATAATCGTAGAAAACTGCGAAATTTTTAGATACCGCAATTTTTCCGTCCGGTACGTGGTATTTGAATGGCCATGAAACACAAAACCTTGAATTTGCCTTGAATTTTAATTGAATAGAATTTTTATCTATAAATTATCAATGAATTTTGCAAATATCAGACTATCTCCATTTTTTTTGTTCATTAATTGAAACCTTTTGTTTAATTAGTGAACCATAAAAATACAAAAAAAGTGTGTGGGAATTAAAAAGACATTTGTTGTCAAAATCACATTCATTTGTAAAATTACAACTGAATTGGAATTCAATGAAAAAACAAATAAAAAAAATTAAAATAATTGATTAAAATAAAATGGTTTGGTGTCTAGAAGAATTGTCCACACTCAATAATTAAATAATTGAATGTTATTTTGAGTTTAAATTTAATTTAGAAAAGTTCTGTGTGAGTTTTTCATTCAATTATAGTTTTTTTCAGCCATTTAATGGATGAAATTTTTTATTTTTAATTGTTTTAAATTACAAAACACACACGCTCATCAAGAATTCATTGTTTGTTGTCATCATCAAACTACTTTTTGATTTTCAAAATTGTCTCCATTAAAATATAACAACATTCAAATGAAACAAAAAGTTATTAAAATAATCTGGACATTTATATAACATAACAAAATGTAAAAAACTTGTGGAAACAGTTAACTAATTTTTATATCTCTCGCTTGTCTCACACTTGAAAAATGTACTTTTTTATTTTTATAACATTTATCATAAATTGTTAACAAAAATTATTATTTTTAATATTTAACACTGTTTTTATGTTTTTTTCATGCATGTGCAAAATCACATACATATTAATATGTCACGTATTTGTCATATCTGTGACAGGAATTGTTGGGAAAAATTATAATCGTAAATGTTTTGAATAATTTTTTTTATTTTTAGGAAAAATAATGGACTGAGTGGTTTAATGGAAATTATGGAATCATGACAGTTTTTTCTATTTTTTTGGAGCTTTGGTGATGAATTTTGGGAGTGTGCACCACCCTGTGGTAGAAAAATGAGCAATATTTACTGAGGTAAAATTTCAAATCTTGTTATCAGTAAAATTTATTTTGTGCTCTAATGACCTTTATAGTACATATTTGTAAGAAACCGTTCTAAACAGAGCCTTGAGTCAACTAAGTTCTTCGATAAAATATGAAAAAGACACATTTTTCAACGTCACACTGTATGGTTAAAGTAAGATATTTTGCCCAAGTAGGAATAACTTTTGAACCAAGAGTCCAATTTAACTGAAATTTTGAATAGAAGTCCAAACCATATTACTCTTTCAAAATAAATTGGGAAATTTAACTAAAGTAAGCCTTGTGAGCTACAATAAGCCTTCAAAGTAAGAGTAAAAAAAAACAAAGAAATTAGTGGAATTTATGACAAGAAAAACGTTCATTACTGGGAATAATAAAAAAAACCAATAAAAAAATATTTATTTTGTTTAATCAAGCTTACATAAAGCCTGATTTATTTCTAAAAGTAATATTATTAAAAAATTAAAAAAAAATGCTAAAATTAAAATTAAAAAAAAATAATGCTAAGCTAAAATGTTGTCTCAGACCACTTTTTGAGTTTTCATACAAAAATATTGTGAAATCATCCAAAGAGTTGAGCATGTTTAGAATGGCAAATACATGAAAAATCGATTATTTGTATGGGAACTGTAATATTTTTTATGAAAACATTGATACAATGTACGGAAAAGTTGTTTAAATTTAAATTTTTTTCTTGGAAAAAAAATTCCTATACAAATCAATAATTTTTCATATATTTGCCATTCTGAAAATGCTCTAATTTAAACAGTTTTTGGATGATTTCTCAATATTTTTGTATGAAAACTCAAAAATTGGTCTGAGACAACATTTTAGCTTATTTTATGCGCCACAACTTTGCAGAACAAAGTGAGCGATTTATTTGAACCAGAGTACCATAAAAATCCATTTTTCGAGTTCTATTTCATTACAAAATTTGAAAATGGTATAAAAAATTCGAATATCGAAAAAATATTTGGTCTTTTTTAATTAGGATCCACGAGATTCACCAATTTTGGACAAAAAAAACCGCGTTCAGAATCATTAACAGCAAAAAAAATAACCTTGTAAATGATGTACCACTTTGACATACAATCATTATGTAAATTTTGACGTTGAAAGAGATTTTTCGTACAGAAATAGCATTTTTTTGGTTTCAATCTTTTTTTGCTCATAAGTTACAATTTTCAATTTCTATAAACAAAGTGCTTACTGTAAAGTAGATAAATCTATATACGATGACCTTCCGTATATTGACGAAATAAGAAAATGAAAAACCGTATATTGACGAAAAAAACATTCAAATTTAGCGTTTATTGACGAAAAATAGAAGTTCAAAAATTTATTAGAAATTTGAGTAAAATTTATACATTGACAAACCTATTTTTGCTTTGAAATAAGTACATAAGTACAAAACATTTAAAATGCTAATATTAAGAAATGAATTTAGTGATCAGAAATGAAAATATATGAATTTTTCTTTATTTTTTATTCAAAAACATACATAATTTAATAGACGATTTCAGCGTATATTAAGTTCAAAATGACCGTCTATTAAATTATCTACGTTTTTAATGTTTATTCAAATTTTTTCCGTTACATCGTATATTACAATTATCTACGTTACAGTATTACAAATTAAAAATTCATATTTTCATACCTTACGTACGGGAAAACTGTTCCCAGAACTTAAAAAAAAAATTAAATCGCAAAACAACAAAAATAAAAAAAATGCAATGATGTTAAAATAAAATTTCATCCCCGAATCAGACTTTGAGAAAAATTAGTTCTTAATTCATATTTATTTATTAAAATAAAACAGTAAAATTGTGAAATATTTTACTTTTCATTTTACAATAGACAGTGTGCAACGCATATTTTCTATGCGTACTATACAATTAAATACCAATTCAACAAAATATTATACACAAATATGTAGGTATTAGTATGAGTCAACACAAAGCATACTCAAGTTCAATATTTATTTTAGAGAAATATTAGTGATTTTTGGGAACTTTGAGGGCTCGTAGCTCGCGGATTGGCAAGTTTTGGCATGATGTCTCTTCACAGCCTTTTAGGTATTAGCAAGACCTACATTTTAAGCCTAGTCCCAAACGTAAATAATGATAAATAATCTTTTCCGAGTCCAAAACGTTTTTCCATATAAAATCCCATATAAGAAAAAAAATTGCTCAACTTTGAAGGCTTGAAAGACTTAGAAAATGATAATTTTTTTTAAATTTTTTTTTTACATCTGAGGTCCTGCATATGTTTTCTTTACAATCATATAAAAAAAAAAATTAAAAAAATGAATTTCATTTTTACCTCTAATGAGCAAATATTTGTTCTAATAGCCCCATAGTGCATCAGGGCATCAAAACATTTTCATCCATGATGAGTATTCTTGTAAAAAGAAGAAGAAACAACAAAAAATCATGTTTATTATCAATAAATCTTCTTTCTTCAATACTAAACCATAATAAATTTTTCCCACTAATCATTTAAACTAAATCTGAATAACGAATAAGAAAATTTTTACGCATTTACAATCATCAAACAATAATCAGATATCTTATTTCACATTCGTACCAACACATTTTTCTTATTATTACTTCTATTAACAAAACTCACAGAAGCGGGTATAAAAAAAATATAAAATACCGATAATTCAAGCTCAAGTCAAGAGTCTCGTTGTTATTTGCTTGTTTGTGTTGATGTACCTTTTTTTTGTACAAGAAGACATAATTTAATCACATTTTCTTGTCTTAACTTTTATTTAAAGAATTTTATTCATATAAATATATAAAATGCTCACCTTACACAGTGGTGTGATGTTGTTTTGCGTTACTGATATATTTATTTAACATGTTTTATGCAACAAATCTCACTAGAAATGTAAAACAGATCGCGTGATGATATTTTGTATTGAAAAAAAAAATTATATTGCAACAAATATACACTTAAAAGAAAAAAAAACGAAGAAGAAGATGCATGTCAACAATTTATATATAATTTTTTTTGTGTAGTTTCATTTCAAATCGAACGTAGATCAAAAATTTGATCTGTGCTGAGTGATTTCAACTTTGCGACCTGTTACATGTGGTTCTCATGCAAGTGAAAAATTTACAGATGTGTAGTTTGAGAATGATGGTGGAAGGAGAAAAGATAAAATGTTTCTTTTCCAAGTAATCGCTTATCGTCACACTGCATTGTTTTTATTTTTTTAAATTATTTTCTTTTTTTTTTGGATTTTTTTTTCAATGTAAAATTAAATGGGAATGGAATTTCATTTCAGCAAAAATATTAAAATGCATAGAAATAACTTCAAAATGGTTCAATATTCGATCCCTCTCACTCTCTTCCAAAAAATCGTGGGAAGTGATGAGTTATCTAAAAGCCATGCTGATTTATTTCTTTTAAAATGGCTTAAAACCCTTCAATTTTTAAGATATTGTTTGTAATAAAATTAAAAGAAAAGAACAAGGTCATGAACGATATATACAAGCGCATTTGCATTCTTCTATTAAAATTTAAACAGACTCTCTCAACTGAATGAAATTTATGCTGGGAATTAGCGCTTTTAATCAAATTGACAGTAAATGCGCTTAGATAATGGGAGGACCATTGTTAATATTACAAGAAATAAAGGCTTACAAAAAAGAGAGGCTATATCTTGCTGTGTGTCAAGATCAGATGATGACTATGATATGATGTGCTTACAATCAACAATGAAGTTTGTCTCTACCTACACATACATGAAAATTTTACAGTAAAATAGTAAATGAGAAAGAAAAATACACGGTAATTTATAATCTAATATTCGATAATTTATCATAAATTGAAGTCATAACAAGTAAAAACTACTTACTTGAAGGAGGATCTTAATAAGATATTTCATTTAATTTTAGCACTGTGGGTTGCTTCAAAGGCGCACAAAGACTACTTTAGCCATCGAGATCTATAAGGGACATGTTCATATCTCTCCAAAGTTGAACCCTTGAATCGTGAACGTTAAGCTTACGCTTCATAAGATGGTAATGAAGTAATTACAATTTTCTATAATTGAAATTTATTTGAATCCATTCTTCCAAAACATTTCATTTTTTTTCCTTTTCGAACTACAAAAAACTGTTTAGTATTTACATGAAAAAAGTGAGCATCAGGTACTAGTACACTGTAGCAAGATAATCTGAATACTAGTACATAAGATTGAAAGGTAACATTCGTTAAAAGGTAGATGATAATAAATAATAACCGATTTATATTTACATGATATTCGCCATGATGTTGTTTTTAGCTTCATACGCTAAAGCACACAATAAATGATAAATTGAATACAATAGAGAAATAACCTTCCTTCAATATCTTCTTTTTTTAAATTCAATAAACTCTTATAATATTTTTTCTTCATATTTTTGCCATGACATATGAATTTATTAGCGTCATTATAGTTCACGACAAAATCAATTTTGTGATGGAGGAGATTTCAATCTTTTTTGTAAATTGTATAAAGTAAAACCAAATGAATTATGACTTGAATTGAAACTGAATAAAACAAAAAATGGATTTCCATTAGAGCTCATTATATGTAATGAGACCCAGAAAAAACTATCTCTTTGACAGTAAATGCCAATGACAAGGACATTTTTTAAGAGCTCAGAATATAGACCGGCCCGAACTTTCATGGGCCACAGTTTCCATTCCACCGAAAAGTATTAATTCCAGCAATTAGTGATCATTAATTTGTCTGTTGTATCACTCACGACAAAATATTACGACAAGAAAATTTTCAAACGTCATCAAATAAGTTTACACATATCCATCCATCTCGTAGTAAAACCTTCTTCTAATTATTATTAAACATATCTAGTAAAGCTAACTACACACATTGAATTGCTGACCAAATAAAATGAAAATGTTCATCATTATGATGATCGTTATGTGTGTTGAAGAAAAATTACTTAAACTCCCAACATTTTCCATGAAAGAACATGAAATAGCATATAAATGTATAAGACAAGACGAACAAACATCAATATTATAACTGTTATGTGTATTGAAACGTGATTAAAAGTTGTGAAGGCAAACTTTTTGATGGAAATATCCATTGGAACACACTGTTCACATGAAAATATAAGTCGAAATATTATTATTATTATTATATTGCTACTCAACTCAGGTCAACCAATATCAGAAAAGTTTTATTGCAATTTCAATGTATGTGTGTATGATGATGACACAATGCTTTCTAATTATTATTATGTAGAAAAGGGTATGAGATCTCTCATGTTTACTATGCCATTTTAAAGGAAAAGACGAAGAGAAATGATGATGTAAGATGGGAAATCTTATGTCTTAGTAACACACACACATATTGTAAGATGTTAAAAGTAGCAAGGTAAGCATAACTCTAAGGACGCACGTTCATTACATTAAATTTTGAATTCAGTTGAATAGTTTTTGGGATATGAAAGGTGATGCATATTGAATTTCAATTGCACAATTGTCTTATAGATTTATAAGATGTTGAGAAGTTAATTGATGCCCAAGTTCATTTCATCGATTAAGGTGACCATATTTAAAATACATTTTTTTTCCAGATCACTTATTGTTTTTATTGGTTAACGACCACATAATTTCCCAACTAATCAAGATCAGTAGCAACTTTAAATGATCCAATAATAACGCATAATTTTTGCCATTGTATATGCATTACATTAAATTTCAAACACAAAATCGATGGTGAATGTGAGTAAAAAGAAGGAAAAAATGTTGTTAAAAGAGTGATGTGTCACGATTTTTCTGCCAATACAATACAAACTATTTATTTATTTTTTTTTTCTTTAAATTGTATATTAAATTTATACTTTGCTACATTTTAAAAACAAAAATGGTAAAAACAAAACAAGATCAGCAGTAGCAGCAAATGAACAACAACAAAAAAAAAACGAGCATGATATTTTCAACAAAGATATAAAATTGTAATAAAAGTACAATAAACAGACTGTTGTAAATGTTGTAAATTGTATATAAATTTATATTTAATATTAAATTGAACAAACATACATATTTTATTGTAAAATAATGATAATGATGATACACATAAGATGTAAATCAGTTATTGTATGTTCGTGCACTGTTTTTACTGGATTTTTCAACCGTGGATTTGAAAGAAAAAAAATTGAAGTTATTGTTTCTTTTGTGCGTTATTTTAGTAAATTATATTTTTTTTAATCAAATTAGGATCAATTCTTCCTTTAAATCCTTCTCATTTCGTAAAAACACAATCCAACCTTATCACTCTAATTAAAAGTGTATCAACTTTCATCACCAGAACTCATTCTCACTTTTATTTCATTAAAAGAAATCCCATGATTTTGCATACACATTTTTTATTATGATTATTATTATTAAAAAAAAAATTAAATGACAGTGAAAAAATTATGCGGTGACAAACAAAAAAGTTGTAAATAAAACAATGGAGTTGAGATCAAATTAGAAGAAAAACAAACACAAATAAGAAACGTAATCACAGATAACAGTAAGAATAAATGAAAATTTTTTTTGACGTTCTTTATGAGGGTTGAACTTGTTTAAAAATCAGAATCAAGATGAAGAAAAGAAAAAAAAATGTGTTTCATAGAAATTTAATTGTCCTCACCAAAAATCCTTCAGTTAATTTGAAATTGATTTTTTTTCTTGTAATTTTTTTGTATGAGAAATGTGTAGGAGAAGTTACCTGTTCAGACAGAGAAGTGGGTTTTTTTGTATTATAATTTCATTGTATTTACTTAATCAAGCTTTTCTGTTATTTTAAAATTATAACTGTGAATGAAAATTTGCTGCTTCGACCTTTTCATGATATTTACAAGAAATTTGACGAAAATACGCCATTTTTCATTGTATGAATTTCATAAGTAAGCTACTACTCAGATTTCATTTAAATAATTTCTTGAAATTCCTGAGAAAAATACAAGAATTTTTGTTTTGATAATAAATCCTTGAAATGTGACTCAAAATCTGAAATACGCTTACTCGGATTACTTCAAAATTACTTTCCCTTTTTCTCAAAGATAATAACCATTGATTAAATTTACTTGAATAAAATATGTTTTACATTTTTTTTATTATTGTTTCAAAGAATGAGTCCTCATTTTTTTGCTTTTGTTCCTTTTGTAATTAGTAGATAAGACAATAAGAAGCTGATTCGTGGAGACGACATACAACCACGACACGATTCACAATTAGAATTACAATTCAAAGAAAATAAGAAAATTCATTGAGATAAAATAAAATACACGTGAAACTATTTACTTCTTTTTTTTTGTTTGAATTAGATAAGCAAATAAAATCAGGACACTGAAATGGGTCATTTTCCTAATCAAATAACAGATTATATCGTGAAATTGTTTTGTGATTTTAATGTGATTAAATTTTAACTCTTAATCGGGGTGTCTGTAATGAGAGAACGTGAGAGCAATAACCTACTGACGAAGAAGACCAAGCTTAGTATTTACAAGACGTTCAAAGCCAGTTCTATGGTAGGCTTGTTTGGGAAAGTGGTAAGCGTGATCAAGTTGGCTAACCGAATTTCAGTCGAAAAAAAGGCTTTTGATATTTTCTGATCGGGGACGTATTTACGAAAAGGGCAAAGTGAAGTCCAGTTTCTCAAAAAAAATTATATATAGCCCCCTCCCCAAAAATAAAATCTAGTTCCATTTCAATTGTTGAAATTCAATTCTTGACCAGAACATGACCAAAATAGGTATCGATATTCAAGAACATAAGGGTCAAGACCATCATAAGCCTTAAAGGATTGTATGGTGCAGTAGTTAGCAAGTTGTACTATCAATCTTAAGGTTGGCAGTTCGATTCTCGCTCCGTCCATTAAACTTTACAGTCTTAAATGTCCTTTTTTCCGGCTACTCAATTTGAGTTAAAGGCTAGATAAAGGTGGGGACTGTTTGAGATGACAGGATAAACGCTAAGTCCCTCGGATGATGATAACGGGTATGCAAAATGGGCCTGACTCAGGGCCAGAGTGGAGGCTTAATAGCCGCCATACAAATCTGATCTGATCATACGCACTTGTGGAGTGAAAGGGTTACAAAATCCAAAGAATTTTTTCACACGAATATCAAACTGCAAAGATTTATTGTTCAATAAATTCTCTTAAATATTTTAAATCACTATCATTATTATTATTAAAAAAGTGATGTGAATCAGCATTCCATAAATAATAAAAGACTGGTTGGAAATTATATGGTTGTAACAACGATATTTATTTCACTGATTTACAATTTATTGTAGAATTTATTTCTCCTAATATAAACAAGCTCTTATTAGTAACTAAATTAATTTCACTTAAATGGAATCATACCTTTTTTATAC
This sequence comes from Culicoides sonorensis, assembly GCA_900002565.1. Taxonomy (NCBI): domain Eukaryota; kingdom Metazoa; phylum Arthropoda; class Insecta; order Diptera; family Ceratopogonidae; genus Culicoides; species Culicoides sonorensis. Next base: position 171,228 of record LN483638.1, on the reverse strand, counting down.
AATTGATCACATTACAATCAATTTCAGGAGGAAATGCAAAGTGTGTGAGAGTGCGTGTGTGTAACTATGAGCGATGATGAGGTATCTGTTAAATCAAACATGAGTCATTTCAAATCTTTCTAATTAACACTCAAAAATTATATACCTTCAAATAGAACTTCAAATTTACGTGACTTTGAGACTTATTATGCGTTTGACTATCAACACGTGACTTGGTGAGACCGATATCTATCATAAAAATACATTTTAATTCTAATCTTGTTATTAAATCTTATTTTCTAGTCTCACCTGACTATCAATTGTAATATTTCTAGCTAAGCTACCACTGTATTTTTCAATTAATTTATAATTGGTAATTGCTAACTAAAATTAAATCAAAAATTAATTAATAAAAATTCACACGTGCAAACAATTTGCTTACTTCTTATATGATCTTTACTCATCCAGTGTTCTCTAAAGACTAAAACAAGATTCACTCTCAAAGGTATGATTCCTATTACTTTTTATCGTACATATCTTCTTCATATTCTTAGAATTCTATTGTACTTTCTTAAAACTAGTTTGTACATTTGTATGTGGTGATAAGAAATTTTAATATTTCATGTACATATATAAACTTTTTAATTAAATTTAAACTGTCGGACCAAATTTTTTGGCCATCCCGGGGCCTCCCAGCGGACAAAGTTGACTTATTCCTCTTTTGTAGATGCCAGTTTTTGTTTTGACACTCACTACTCGTACATGACCGTCACGACCTGGATTGACTTCAACTATACGACCGATTGACCACATCTTAGACGGTAAATTTTCATCAACTAGCAACACTAAATCATTAATTGCTACATTGTCTTTGTTGAGTTTCCATTTGTACCGACATTGTAATGATTGTAAGTACTCTCTGCTCCACCGTCGCCAAAATTCTTGTCGAATGGCTACAGCTTTGGACCATCGATAAATGTAATCATCTCCAAAGTCTGACGCAGTTGGTTCAGGTAAACAATTGAGCGGTTCACCGATCAAAAAATGTCCCGGAGTTAATGGCATATTGTCTTGAGGACTTATAGACAGTGGAACCAGTGGCCGAGAGTTCATTACACCTTCTACCATGGCTAAAACCGTCATCATTTCCCAGAGGCTTAGTTTTGCACATCCAACGACTTTGGTAAGGTGATTTTTCATGATTTTAACTGCGGATTCGTGGAGACCACCAAAATGTGGGGTTCGTGGCGGCATTAGATCCCAGGTGATCCTGTATTCATTCCGACACCATTTTTGAATCTTTTTACATTCAACTTCCTGACTTAGCAACTGTTGCATTTCATTTAATTTATTTCGAGTTCCAATAAAGTTTTTGCCATTGTCGGTATATAACTTCAACGGAACGCCACGTCGACCCACAAAACGTTGAAGACTTTGGAGGAACGCTTCCGTTGATAAATTCTCCACTAAATCCAAATGAACTGCCTTTGTGCTGAAGCACACATACACAGCAACATAATTTTTAGTAGTACGACTGCCACGTCCTTTATAATGCACTGTGTACGGTCCAGCAAAATCGACAGCCGTTACGACAAAGGGACGTTTTACTTCACTGACTCGATCCACCGGCAAATCGGCCATGACTTGACTTAATGGAATAGGTTTTAATCGACTACAACGCAAACAGGTACGAACTACTTTATTTGCCAGCACCTTTCCTTTGATAATCCAGAATTCTTGACGTATGAACGACAATAGTGATGATGGAGGTGCATGAAGGTTGTGTACATGATGCCATGAGACGATTATTTGCGACACAGGATGCTCATATGGTAAGACGACTTGAAACTTTTCTCCATATTCTAACTTAGGAGCGTTTTGTACTCTTCCACCAACTCTGATTACACCATTTTTGTCAACCATAGGTCCAAGTGTTGATAATTTTGATTGAGGCGAGACTGGTTTGCCTACGAGAAGATTTTTAAGTTCATTAGCAAGGTACTTACATTGGATAATTTTGACAATGCGTGTGACACCAGCTGCAATATCTGATGCACTTAGTACTTGAACGTTTTTAGAGAACACATTAATTTTGTTCACCGACCGCCACTTAGATTTGAGTCGAGAAATGAAACGGTCCACATATGCAAAAACTCGTTTCAATTTTGGCCAGACCATCCATTGAAGCAACGGCATTATTCGTGTGTATTTGCAAGCAGCAACCGGATCATCATTGGTTGTCATGTACAACGAAATTAATTTATGTTTCTCATCTGGCACGTTTGATGGCAATTCCGGTACTGGAGGCCAATACTTTTCATCTTCCCGTAAAAATGAAGGACCATTGAACCACAATTCACATTGTACCAACTCTGATGGCCATAAACCTCTTGAAGCAATATCGGCTGGATTCTGAGGCGATGGAACATGACGCCACTGTGCATTTTTTGTCAACTCTTGAATTTTTGTTACACGAGTACCCACATACGGTGTCCATTTGTGTGGTGAGCTAGTAATCCACTTCAAAGTGATAGTGGAATCCGACCAGAGATAACTTTTGCGTATTGTAACTGTATAATGACGCCTGACACAATCGTACAATTCCGCTAATAACAGGGCTCCTAGCAGTTCCAATCGCGGAAGTGATACGGTCTTGATTGGCGCCACCTTTGATTTGGCTATTAACAATCGCACTGTAACTTTTTTGTTGTCATCAATTGAACGAATATAGACACAAGCACTGTAAGCACGTTCACTTGCGTCACAAAAACCATGAACTTCTAACGGACTTCCAGTTATTTTTCCTACAAATCTCGGGAATTGTATTATTTCCACCTCTTTTAGTTCACCACGTAAACGATTCCATGTATCGATCGTGTCTGACGGGATCAAATCATCCCAGGCGAGAGACAACATCCATAATTGTTGCATAAATATTTTGGCTTTTATGACTACAGGAGTTACTAACCCAAGTGGATCGAACAAACGGCCAATTTCTGACAATACTGCACGTTTAGTGGCTTTGGTATGTGCACTTGGTTTATACGAAAATACAAAAACGTCTTCATTTGGCAGCCAATACATTCCGAGTGTCTTGATCACTTCCTTGTCACCAATCGTAACGAACTTCCCTTTCAAATCGTCTGGAATTGATTGCATAACCTCCGGGCAATTACTTTGTATTTTGCGCAATGTTAATTGACCACGTGACAACAACTCTTGTAACTGATTATGAATGTTGATTGCCTCGTTCGCGGTGTTAGCACCACCTAACCAATCATCCACGTAGAAATTATTTTGCAACGTTGTTGCACCTAACGGCAAGTCATGTCCTTCAATTTCAGCAAGCTCTTTTAGGCATCGTATGGCGGCAAAGGGAGCACTAGCAGTGCCGTAAGTGACAGTATTTAATCGGTAAGTACTAATTTTTTGGTCTTTGTACCACAATATCAACTGGAAATTTCTGTCTTCTTCTGCGACTTCAATGTTACGATACATTTTCGACAGGTCGCCTGTGATAGCAATAGCATTGGATCGAAATTTCAACAAATGTGCCATCAAGTCCAACTGAATCGTCGGTCCCACCATTAAAACATCATTCAACGAATATCCGGTACTAGTTTTGGCTGATGCATCAAAAACAACACGTGTTTTCGTTGTCGTACTTTCCAGATTATGAACAGCAAAGTGCGGGATGTAACAATGCGGTACATTACTTGGCGGTTGAGTTGTCAAACTACAGTGTCCCATGGAAATGTATTCGTCCATAAATTCATTGTATTGTATGCCATAATCTGGATCTGAGTCAATTTTCTTCTTGATGGTAATCAATCGTCTCAAAGCCATCGCGTAAGACGTTCCCAACAATGACGGTGATTTCAAAAAAGGTAATTTTACAATAAATTTTCCTTGCTCGTTCCGTGAATACGTTCTTTTAAAATGATCCTCACACTCTTTTTGCATTTCACTGACAGCATTTACTTCTGGCAGAGCCTCGGCCTCCCAAAATTTTTGAAATATTGTCTTCAAATCCTCTTGTGAAGAGAGCGTATCTGTAAGAAAATTAGTTACTGTATTGGTGCAAGAGGAAGGATTATTATTAGTATTATTATTTGAATTAACATTATCGCCCACCACGATCCATCCCAACAATGTGTTTTGTAATATAGGTCGGCCAGAACCCAAACTGTGCTGCTGTGGAAGCAAATATTGGTAAGTCTGGTTTGCATTTAATATTACATCAACTTCTTGTGGTACATTGAAATTACGATCAGCGAATGGGAGTTTAGGAATATTCCAGGATTTAATGTCTAACAAATGCGCTGGATGTACTTGATGCAACTTACGATGAATAACAAACGTCAATTGCTCTTGAAAATCATGGTGCATTGATTTGACATGTGCTGTAATTGTCCGATTAAGTGAGATGGACGAGTTAATTCCACGTAGCTGCAACGGAACTTGTAATTTTTGTTCGTGTAACCCGAGTAACTTCGCTGCTCTTTCGGAAATTAAATGAGACTGCGATCCACCATCGAAAAGAATTCGAAGTGTCACAAAATTACCCTCATTTGTTTTAAAAAGCGCCAAAGCTGTGGCTAGGAACGTATATTTTGAGGTATTTTCATCGACATTAGTGCCCATTGTGGTTGCATTGATCGAAGCTGACCCCATTAACGTTGCCTGTGTCTCCGGCGTATTATTATTTTTTGAATTTGATTGATTTGTGTCTACTTTTGATTCATCCGACTTTGGTGTTGAAGTTTTGACATTGGTTGTTTCAAAATGTAATAGCGTGTGATGTGCTTTGTGACACTTCTCACACAATGCTTTACACGAATGGCCTCGTACATCATTCAAACACCTGACACACCGGGATTTATTTTTCACCAAATTGTATCTATCTTTTGGATTGCTTTTCTTCAACACTTTACAATCAGAGAACAAATGATCAGATCTACATAAAGGACAATTTATTTGTTCAGTTGAAACAGCATTAGAGTGGGCCGTATTGGATTTACGAGATGATTTGGACTGATCTTGCGTATTTTGATTATATTTTAACGCATATTCGACCGTTTCTAATTTTGTACATCTCTTTTTTAGGAAATCTAAAAACTCCGTTGGTCCACACAATTCATCGGTTGATGCTGAGACTTCTTCCCAATTTTTTATTGTATCACGGTCGCACTTAGTTAAGACCAAATGATTCAATATACCAGTTGCGATTTGTTCCGGTGTGGCAATTAAATTTAATCCTCTCAAGACTGCTGTGATTGTGTCACACAAGTGTCGAAGTGAATTTGTGTCTTGAGCCACCGGTCGGTCACACAATCGTTTGATATAAGCTTCAAAAATCAAACGTTTTTTATCAAAACGATCTTTAAGTATACGGAGTGCTTCTTGATAATTTTCACTGGTCATGGGTAAGTTATTGATTGCGTCTTTTGCCTTATCAGCCACTGAATTTTTTAATATTCCAAACTTACATTTTTCAGTCATTCCTCTCACCCTTGAATTGTGTACCAATGCATTGAACGTGTCTATGAATTCAGGATAATCAGCGTAATCACCAGCAAATCTTGGAACTTTTGGATCTTCATTGCTGACTACGTCAACATTTACCGTGGCGCCATTCGTTTCATTTAAATTTACTGCATCAGGATGAATTGCCTTTAATTCTAATAAACGTGCTTTAACCGACGCCACTCTATCTTCGAAGTTTCCACGTTCGTTCGCATTCGGATCGCGTTCTTGAGGATCTTTCATCTCCAAGTCACATTGGACCTTGTCAAATTGCATTTCGTATCTGGTCAATTGTTCCAATTTAACTTCTAATTCATACAACGACGCTTGGACTCCATTTGCCCTGGTCCAATTTACAATTTTCGTAACAAGTCCTTTCGGAATGCCTCTTAAAGCCCGAAGTTGTTCAATTTCTTCACTCATTCTAAAGAGAAAAAATTTTGCACCAATAGCAGAACTAAGATACTTACTCTCCCACGTGCTCTTGTCGTCTGAGGTCACCAATGGTTGGAAATTATATGGTTGTAACAACGATATTTATTTCACTGATTTACAATTTATTGTAGAATTTATTTCTCCTAATATAAACAAGCTCTTATTAGTAACTAAATTAATTTCACTTAAATGGAATCATACCTTTTTTATACAATTGATCACATTACAATCAATTTCAGGAGGAAATGCAAAGTGTGTGAGAGTGCGTGTGTGTAACTATGAGCGATGATGAGGTATCTGTTAAATCAAACATGAGTCATTTCAAATCTTTCTAATTAACACTCAAAAATTATATACCTTCAAATAGAACTTCAAATTTACGTGACTTTGAGACTTATTATGCGTTTGACTATCAACACGTGACTTGGTGAGACCGATATCTATCATAAAAATACATTTTAATTCTAATCTTGTTATTAAATCTTATTTTCTAGTCTCACCTGACTATCAATTGTAATATTTCTAGCTAAGCTACCACTGTATTTTTCAATTAATTTATAATTGGTAATTGCTAACTAAAATTAAATCAAAAATTAATTAATAAAAATTCACACGTGCAAACAATTTGCTTACTTCTTATATGATCTTTACTCATCCAGTGTTCTCTAAAGACTAAAACAAGATTCACTCTCAAAGGTATGATTCCTATTACTTTTTATCGTACATATCTTCTTCATATTCTTAGAATTCTATTGTACTTTCTTAAAACTAGTTTGTACATTTGTATGTGGTGATAAGAAATTTTAATATTTCATGTACATATATAAACTTTTTAATTAAATTTAAACTGTCGGACCAAATTTTTTGGCCAAAGACATAATATAAGACAAGGAGAAAAAAAACCCTAAGAGAAAAAAAAAATTATTATTAATGTTATCAAAGTGCCTCTTTTGACAAATTGACGAACAGGCGTCAAAATGATGAATTGTTTAAAAAGCATGTCATCATTACTCTTTCTTTCTTTCTCGTCATTTTATTACTTCAATACTTTAACCTCAATCACTCACTGTGTGTGTATATTTATATAAATATTTTATTATTTATTTACATTCTATACATATTTTTTCGCTGTTATTGTCCGGAATAAACTTTAAAATAAAAGTAAAAAAAGAAATGTAAAAATGTACTAAAGGCATCATTATGAGATCATTATTGTTGTTTATATTATGAACATTAATTCGCGTTGTCGTCAATTCTCATCACCATCATCATCATCATAAGCATGATCGTTGTTGTTATTTGTTTTCTTTTCCTCTTTAATGTAAAATGATTGAGAGGGATATCTAACCTTATGGCTTTTGATATCATATCAATTTTTTTCTATTCATTATTTAAAGCTATCATAGTAATCATCTTTTTATTTTGAAATTGAGTGATATCAATGATGAGGATGAAAGAGAAAATTTCAATTCAATTCTTTTCACGTCAATTTGATTGTCTAATAAACTTATTTTTTTTTTAATTCAATTTCAAATTGATATTAGGACCATGTTTTGTATAATCAAACTAATATTTGCTGATTTTCTCATTCAATTGAGGTTTAAAATGATCGGGAATGTCATCATCATCATACAACAACAAAAATGTGTTCATATCAAATAATATAATATAAAATTAATAAATATAAATTTCAAGAGTCAAATCTTGATTTATTGTTATTGTGTTTGGACAATTCTATGATAAACGTCAATGATTTATAAAATGGACAGAAATTATTTTATTATTCGTGTGACAGATATTATCAATATTTTTTGAGGTTGAGAGTGATTTCAATGGAATTTCAGAAAAAATAGTTTTCATCGAACCAGGATATTGATTGTATTGGGTTTGAAAATGGCATGGGGTCTGAAAATGAAATGGGTCTTATATTGATATGAGGTCTTAAAATGATAAGGGTCTAAAATTGACAAGAAGTCTTAAAATGCCAAGGGGTCTGAAAATGACCAAGTGTCGGAAATTGAAAAGATGTCTGTAAACGAAAAGGGGTCTGTTAATGAAAAGGAACTATAAATGTCAAGGGGTCTTAAATTGAGATGAGGTCTCAAAATTACAACGGGTCAAAAAATACAAGGGGACTGAAATCACAAAGGGTCTGTAAATCACAGGGGGTCTCTATATCACAAAGGGTCTAAAAATGACAAGGGGTCTAAAATTGACACGGGGTCTGTATATCACAAGAGGTCTGTATATCACAAACGATCTAAAAACGACCAGTGGTTTGAAATTGTGATGAGATCTGAAAATAATATGATATTATTCAATAAATACGCAACTGTGGTTTTAACTCGCGAAACTGGTCTTAAAAAATAATTTCATCTGAATCAAAATCATCACATCAATCCATAAACTTAATTTAACAAAAATAAATGACTCAAATTCACTTCATATAAAAAGATGATTTTTGTTAAAAATACTCCGATGATTCGTATTCATAAATCAATTTGATTTTATTATTAATTGTGCCATTATATAAAATGATATGAAACACCTTCAGTATTTCACCAAAAACTGCTTTCAATTGAATTTTGATGAGCAATGAACTTCCTTTGTTTGCTCATTTTTGACCTCCATTTCAATCCATTTCAATATTAATGATTTTTTATCATTAAAACTTACATTAAACGAATTCATTTCAATTAATTTTGCCTTTGATCAAAAATTCCTTTACGAAATAGATGTTAATTGTAAGTCTTACCTGAAAAGAGAAAAAATTTAAAATTTTATTAACTGCATTTCTGAATTTTAGAAATTTTTTTAAAATAAAAATTTGATTTCACTTCAATTTTTTGCCATTTTATAAATTCAATTCAATTCCAAAGAAAAAATTGGAGAAAAGTTTAATAAATAGCTTAAAACAGTCACGTACAACTTTGTCATTGTTGTTCCAGTCAAGTCGACCTTTTCATTTAAAATAATAATACAATAAAAAAAAACAAGAAAAACTTGAAAGTTTTTCATCATCATACAAATAAATAGAAGAAAAACAAATGACTGACACTGATGGAATGTCGACTCAAGTTTATTTCTCATTATTATTATTCTTATATTGCAATTCTGTGTTCATTGTACAATTTAATGATAAAGTGCATTCATAAAAACACACACACATACACGTAGATACAAATAAACTTTATTTAAGGACATTTTCCTTATAAGTGAATTTCAAATAAATACACAAGAAAAGTAGAGCAAATGCAATAAAATATAAAATACAGTCTGGACAGAAAATTTTATGGGAAATGGAATGAGTGAAGGTGATGGTGGTGGTGGAAAAATTGCACGACATTCTGTCAGAGTTTAGTGGGAGAAAGATATCCGACAGGCATCAATCGATTGTCAAGTTGAGTAGAATTTGTTTTCTTTATCCATGTGCACACACACACACATACAAACACACACAGAAACTTGTACATTTGATGAATGAAAAAAAATTCTACAAACAGTTTCTAGGGACATTTTGAGTGAGCACAAGAGTGTATTTGATTTAAAATAAATGGATTTCACTGTAAAAATTGAAAGAAATGAAAATAAAGTTTTAAAATAAATTAAAAGGAACAAATTAAATGAATAAGTTGTGACTTTTGTACAAAATTTTATGAAAATTTTTTAAACAGTGATAGCTAATGGCTATCGGTTGAAATTCAACCAAAATCAGCCATTTTCCACCATTTCGATCAAATTCAGCCATCCACCATAATCGATCATAATCAGCCACTATCGGCCCAAATCAACAACCATTTAAACCAGAATCAGTCATTTGCTATTTCGGTCATAATCAGCCATTGCTCGCTCATCATGACCTACCCTCACTTAAAATTATACATCAAATAAATGAAATTTCCTTTAATTTCTTTATAATTTAATTGAGTTTCCAGCATCAATCGAATCAACACAAGTAAATCCCATGTAAATCCATTTACACTCATCATCACCATCAATTTCTAACTTTCTACTCTCACATGATAAAAAAAACAACATTCCATTGAAACATGATAGGAAAAAAAACTATCATGCACTTTTCAGTACAAATTATTGTCGAAACATTATTTGAACAATCATTTGCGTGATTTTTTTTTTTGCACTGTGTACCATTCAATTATTTGTATTATTATTATTATTGTTGCTCATCTGTCTCCCTTGTTGTTGGTTCCTAAAAATGTTATGTTGCATTTTACCCTGTCACTCAATACAATTCATGTGCAATTGTTTTGTGGTGACGATACAATTTATATGCATGTGCATCAGCAAATTGTCAAAATACAAAAAAATCGGGAACAAAACAAGGAAAAAGTAAACAAAAACATCGGATCACTTCACCACAGTGTTAGTGTATGTTCAGTGTTTACTACTGGATTTTTTATTTTAAACTATAATATTTAAAATAAAAAAAAAATCACAATACAAAAAATGACAAAAAAAAATTAAATGCAAATGTACTAACAGATTTTTTTTTTGTGTATGTGCATTTATCTCACTCTCCTTTTATTTGTATGTTTTTTTTTTTAAATGAAAACGAAAAAATAACAGTTGATGACGATGATACAGTTGTTGATGTTTCGGAGATGAATGCATTTTTAAAATACTTCGAAATATATGATGATACACTCTCGCTCACTACCACTAAAATGGTATAGCAAAAAATAACACTGTGACTACTGTTTGACAAATAAAGCTTTAAAAATGTTGTCACCTGTGTGATGAATTGAGGAATAATTTAATTTGAATGTTTTGTCGTTTGTTTTCTCTTTCTCTGGTTTTTTTTTTGCATTTTCATTTTTATAAAATTGGTTATGCATGAAAATGCAATGCAATGAAACTAAAATGAAGACATAATTTCATACAAATTTGTTTTTTTTTTATTAAACTAGATGTTTATTTAAAAAAAATATAAAAACTGCAAGTGATTGATGAAAGACCTTGAAAAAGATTAAAAAAATATATCATTGGTAATTTGTATAAGAAAAGGTCAAGAAAAGGGGAAGATAAAAGTATAAAAAAAGGATAAATCAACTTCAAACATGAATTTTCTCATCATTTTCTCGTCGTTGTCACATCTCGTCTCGCCGCATGATACCACTTTAATCTTTTCATCACATCACAAGCAGAACAACATCTGAAAAATATAGTGTGGTGGAAAGTTTATGAGTGAAAATTATTATTATGATGATGATGATCATGATTAAAGAAGTTTTCTTAACAAGACGAGGTCAAATACGTGTTTTTCATATACAAACTTTGATTAGATGGGATTAAGTGTAGTTTACACCTGGTTGATTTTATTTCCATAGATGTAAATTATGTAAGATTTGAAGAGTGCGATTTGATTTGAATGATTAAGTTTCTGGGTTTTCTGAACACTTTGCAATGTTTCACTTTTTGTAGCATGTCCAATTCGTTTTTAACGGTGATTTTTGAAATTGAGAAGTATGACACAAGTTCCTAGCTCCCTACTAACTCATGTCATTTAAATGTCAACGTTTAAGTAAAAACTTTTATGGCTTTCCAGTTTCAGGTTCAAATCCACTGTCAAACGTCTTATATCAAGTTCAGCTTTATTTAGGATTCAATTTCAGATCCGACTAAAAAAAAGCTGGACGCCCAGAAACGTCAAGTTTAAGTTTTACTTACAGCGTTATATCAAGTGAATCTGATTGGCCTCTTTTTGGACTTCTGAGGTCAAGGTAAAACCATGAAAATTACCCGTTAGTAAAATAAAATATTACTCCTTTTACATCCATTGGCATTTTCCTTATTTTACTTTAAGAAAATGAAACCTAAACTAATATAAACATATTTATCACAAATTGCAACCATCACACATACAACGACAAAATAACATCTCATCTCATATCACATCAAGAAAATTTGTATGGATATATATTTGTGTGTGTATATTTAACATTTACACGATAATAATAATAAGAATAATACTTCTATAATACAGTTACACAATTTTCCTATTTTCTAAATGACTGACATCTTGACATCTCTGTCTGCGACAGTTTCATGTGTCAGTTACAGATCATCTTAGTTTTGCTTGTTTGTTATTATTATTTTATACTTTTTCTGTCTTATCATGGACTGTATGTGAGAATGTGAGTGTGTGTGTGTATTTGTATGCATGTGTCTTAGATTCATTTTCATCATATCATATCAGAGTTCTGTTTCTTTTTTTTTTAAATGAATGAGAAAATGATGTTGATGTTTATGATGATGATGAAGAGAAAATTTATAACAGTTTCTTATTATCACATATCATGCTCCTACATACACACACACAGTAAGACATTATTATAAGGGATGTGTGTGTGTGTGTGAGTGTGTCATCCAGATAGTTTTAAGTTTGTATCATGGGTAAGATGGAAAAGACAACAAGTTTGTTTAACAAAAATGACATTTGGGTGATGTGTTTTATACATTTCTAGATCTATACAATATGTCATTACTACTAACTCGTATCTCTTCAATTGTATGGCAGTACAAAAATATTATCAAGAGTTTTTCATTCATATATGTGCTAAATTCCAAATCATAGTATTATTTATGATGATGAAGAAGGATGTTTATTTTTGTGCAACACCATAGAGAACATTATTTCAACAAAACTTAAGATCAGTTCATATTAAATATAAAATTACATGTGTCATCGTCAGGACAAGAACATTACCACAATATTTATACGTAGATACGTAAAAGCAAATATAACTGCAATGAGCAAAGATTAGAAGAACAGACATAAATGATCCAAATGGGAATACTCTGTTCGAGTAAACGTGGAGTGTATGTTGTAAAAGGGCCGTCAACACCACATTAGACTGCTTATAAAATTATCATCATTTCAATTCTATGATTATGTCTTGTAAGTCTCCTGAGATACAAAGTCGAGGCACAATGCCCAAAGTCATTAATTTAATCAATTAATTAATGGATGTGAAAAAAAACTTGAATTTTATTTAATCATTAAGAATCCACTAGAATAAGTTCAAGTCCATAACCGAATATTTAAAATTTAATGTGCTCCAATTCTCATTCAGTGGTAATTTAAGAATGTGTCATAAAAACGGTGTCAAATATGATTGATATGAATAAAAAATACACGTCCATCAATTAATATTATTATTATTATTACGACAAAATATAAATAAAATAAAAACAACTCACACACAAGTTAACGTACATCCATAAATTGCAATAAATTAATTTACAGTTATTGATTGACTTCGATTAAAAGTGTGTGTGTGTGTGTATATAGAAATAAAATCAAGTTAAAACGCATTGCTCTTATTAAAAATTTATCTATCATTACACACATAAAACAATTTGCTAACACTCTGTCATATAATATTTCACTGTAAAAAAAATTGATGTAGATGATGATGATGAAATTGACTGACTTGACTGGCAATTCAATCCAATCTATAACCACTCATAGACATTATTTTATATATTATTGCGTTAATGAATTATTCTGACATGATATATGGTTTTCATTTTAATTTTATTTTTTTATTGTGTGCATTCTCCACTCGCACTCTCTTGTTTTTCAATTCAAAACGGATTTTACTACAAATGTTTAATAATAAAAGTAGAGTGATTATTAATTTTATTTCATATTATTATTATTTTATTTATTGTGAAGCTCTCACTCACACACTATAGATTGACGTGTAGAAGTAAAGTGATCAAGTTTGTATGGTCAAGTCAAATGATTTCATATTATTTTTAGATTGAATGATATAAATGGTAATAATAATATTAAATGTTGATAAATAAATTGTTTTTTCTTTGCAAAATTTACGCTGATTATGCATTTATTTTTTGAATTGAACACATTTGATTTTGATTGCATACTGATTTGCTTGGGAACTTTTTTTTTTTAGATATATTAGAACAGTGGTGGCGAACTAAAAGGGGAGCTTGGCTAATATGAATCAGCAGCTACATGAAGGTAAGTACCTTGATTACTAAAATCCTTACACTAGCGTTGTATCTCATTTTTAAAGCTTTGAAGCCCCTTTAAGTTGGATGAATTAAAATCACCCATAATCAATTGAAGCACCTATGAGAACTTTTGTTGATCATCAGGCAGTCGAACTCGTTCATCACTAAGTCAATTTCAAAATATTCAAACGAACTAATCTTTAATAACTGAGATCAATAGGGCAAAAGTGGCAAAATGACTATTCTTATTTTGAAAATATTGATAAGGCTTTTGAAAGCTTCATATAGTTTTTAATTTAAAGTAAAGATAAAATATGTTCAAATGACAAAAATCACGATACTACATTGATCAGATTTATAAAACGGACACATTTTGTACCGCCGTTTAGAATTACAACGTTTATAGCAACGTTGCAAGTCTGTATAATTCCCTACAACATCAAATATAACGTTAACAATATATGAAGAATTCTCAGATCCCATAGTTACAAAATTCTATCTTAATTGGCAAGAAAAAATGGCTTAATCACTGGTTCCAATAATTTTTTTACAGAAGTAAAAGCTTTCGGAAATATAGCTGTCAATGAGATTGATGATATTTTGCATTGGTGGGAAAATATTAGGAAATATCAATTTCCAATTCTTGCGAAATTGGCACAAGTTATATTACAATTAACTGCTACTTCCACAGGAATTGAAAGAACACTCGTAAAATTGCTTAAGTTTCACGAAAAAGTTCAGGATCCAAATCAGCATCTATGAACCGACACATATTGAATTAAATGTTAATCAAAATTTTCCGGACTGTTCTTGAAACATTTTATCATAATTGAACATCATTGAATTTGGCTTGCCTGTTTATTCAAAATCGACCCCCACATTTTTATTTTAAATTCTACATCATTGCCCTAACAGTTAAATACAAGCATTTATATGATACATAACCCATACTAATAATAATAATATAACTATATTTGAGAAAAAAGAAAGAAAAAAACAACAGCAAAACAACAAATAGATATTTAAATGAAATTGAAATAAAATGAATAATGATGACGTTGACTTTGATATGATCTTATTTCTTCTGAGTATTTAAGTGATCAAATCAATATAAAATCGGTCAGTAGGTTAACATCTTCAATCAATAACTGTATAAATTTTGCACTCATTGTGCTAATGTTATATTAGAAAATTGTTTTATATATTCATGTAATTGATATCTTTTAAATGCATGAAATTTTCCACATTTATTTTTCAAATAATCACACACACACACTCATTAAGAAACAATATTTTAATTTATTTCTTAAAAAGATTATTGACCGATCGTATACATTTTATCAGGTCATAATTTATAAATATTTTATGAAAAATATCACAATAACAGTGTGTATTTAACATATCAGACAAAATAATAACATAAATTACTGATACATCATAAATCATGAAATTAAAAGGGAAAAAAATGTATAATTGCTCTCATTTTAAAATGTGTTTTAATGGTATTTTTTTGGGTTGTGTGTGATGACACGACATCGAAAATCATGTCGAAATAATAATAATTCTTCATCAAAAATACTTGTATATGTAATTTTTTTTTTCATTTCATCAAAAGATTGAAGAACACAGTCTTTATTTATTTTAATATGTAAATCGTATATCACAGTCACATTTTGAGCGATGATGTGGTCCAAGAAATGTGTCATATGGGTGTAATTATTTCACATTTCTCTATTTTATATACAAGAAAATCATGTCACAAGTTATGGATTGGATCTGCAATAAGAATTACATTTAAAAAGGGTATCCAAGTAAATTTTGATCTAAATTTCATACAGAAGACAAAAATTTGTGATTTGACCACCCCTTGCTACTTTTTAATCCGATGACAAATCACACACATTTTACATTCATATTGCAACATAACACACATAAATATAACCGATTACATCTTAGTTCTCAGTTATGATATTAAAATTATTTGATTATTATTATTATAAATGTGAGTGTTTATACGTGAAATAATATTTTGACTGTTTATTTGCATGTTTGTTGAAATTAGATTTGATGAACTGCTGACAGGTGCATGTAAATTTACAAATATCAATTTTAAAAGTTTTGTCATGTCTTGTCTTGACTCAGATATGTGACAAACAACAAAAAAGTATTTCAAAGAAATTTGGATGATGATGATGAAAGTGATTATGAAGAATTTTTAAATAAATTGGCAAGCAATTCAATTAAATCATCATCATGTCTAATAAAATGACATACCAAAGAGAAATTACATGTAATTTCATTGAAATAATTAATTTTATGATGATTCAAGGAACGATATTTGTTTACAATTATTACAAAAATTAAAAGTATTGAAGACAGGTGTGAAAGAAAATTGACGAATCATCTTCATTCATAATTTCCAGGTTTCAAAGAAAAAAAATTGTCATAACATACTGAAAAAATTCCCTTTTATCACATTCAACAGTAAGTCACATTTTATGATTATTATAAATTTATTTTTTTTTCCTTCAAACCACAATTTTTTATTCTTCGTCATTCGTATTTAACTAATTTAAATATAAACTAAACATAAATCAAGTGATTTATATGTCATTTTTATGAGTTTGTGATATTATTTGTCGTTTTATTCATTTTTAAAAATGTGAATATGAGAAGTTTTGCATTTTATTTCATTTTTTTATTAGTATTATTTATTTATTGTTTGTAGACATTGTTACAGTTGATGTTTTTTTTGTTCTCTGTTTGTAATGGATTTTGACTTTGATGTGAGAGAAATAACTCAAGAATTTTATTATAATGATTATTTATTTTTCTGATTTAGGTTGGTTTGTCGATGACTTTACAAGGTCATGGGTCTCATTTTCAATTTGTAGGACAAGAGCGCTTTCAATATGTCAGGTAAGAATTTTGACAGCATTTCTAAAAGGACATGCTCAGGTTTAATATCACTTACGTAGAATTGAAGAAAAAAGTTCAGATCTCCGATTCGAGAATGCATTTGCATAGTAAGTGCTGGGCTTCCATGAGGAAGAAACCACCCTAAAAATCTTAATTTATGTATCAAATTTTATAACAAATACATTTCTAATCATTAAAGCGGCTCGTTTGACATTTTTTTCAAAATAAATTTTCAAATAATTACAGAATGCAAATTCCCATGAGACAAATTCATAGTCAAAATCATGGTATTGCTTCATTTTCATATAACATAACACGTGTATCCTTTTCTGTTTTATTATAAAAGCCCTAATATTGTCCACTCAAATAATTTTCAATCGAGCATTCTACATAGGGAACGCCTGTTCGCACATACCACTCACAAATCAAATATCGCTTTAAAATGATGTTATCAAAAATAAATAGTAAATTAATGAATGAAAATCGTTTTCTACAAACTTAAATAACATATTTTTAATATTAAACTAATTTAATTTATTATTTAAAAGCATAAATTTTCAATTTCAAAAATCTCACAAATGGTGGTAAAGCTTACAAATGGTGGTAGCTAATGTATGGTGTGTGTGGTTATTAACCAAATTTTTGTGTCTTTTCATTTATTGTTTAAACATAAAAAAGACGAAATTTCCAATTGAAATTCACAGAATTTTTAGAACAATTACAAGAACTAAATAAATCTAATGTTTCATTATTATTATTTTAAATAAACACTCACATAATTTGATCTCATGTGATATGTGTTTATTTGACTAAATTATATTTGATTGAACTGTTATCCACAAACTTTAGACAAAAATTACCATGAATGTACTACCAGAGAGAGAGAGAGACAAGGAAATTAAGTCAAAATCTCTATGCAAAATAATAATTAAATCTAAAACACATATTGCTTATTTCAGAATTTCATGGTACATTGTTTGATTATAATAGAATAATCTCAAATTATTATCATTTTCCAATGAAAATCGAGATCTCATCTAGTTAAGTGTAGTAAAATTTGCTCATTTCAATACAAATAATATAATGCTGATAAAATGTGTTGGGTCTTTGGTGTGACGAAATAAAATAAAATGATAAATAAAAAAAATAAGTTCAATTTAGTTGGACACCAGCAAAACCAAATCAATATATTTAATTAGCATTACAAAGATAAACTTTGGGAAATTATTATTGTCACTTTATCTGTCCCTCGTATGGTGTACGATTAGGATTTGATTCATGTAAGAGTATGAGATGGATGGTAATTGAATTCATGAATGGAGACGAGAAAATCGATTTCAAGGAATTTTGATCATAAATTGAAGGAAAAATGTACCTTTTTTTTGTCAAATTAAACAAAGAGTTACATAAACCACACTAATAATCATACATTACAATGAAATACTTTGGCTGGTGAAAAAAATAGTCAAATGTGTAGAATTTTCTTGAAATTCATTGTAAATGGGCATTCAAAAGTCGTTTTGATGTCAATTGGATGGTAAAAAGTATCTTCAAACTGTTCAAACTTTACTGTAAGCTAGTGTCCAGTAGGAGCCAATCAGCACTGGAGACTTTGACGAAATGTGATTCAGGTAAGTTAGATATATTATATATGAACTAGCTCCACCGAGGACCCAACGATCATATTGTGTTCATTTTATTTCAGCCAAAGCTTCCATAGTAAGTGCCTTTTATCTATGGTCTAACCACGTGGGATCTACAATTTATACTGTCATGCGTTCCAATTGCCCTCAGGTTTCACTCAGCGCCCCTAAAAACCCCAGAAGGACTTTTATGTATTCTAAGTAAAACTTGAGCTCATTTGGAAAACACAAATTAATTTTGATGGACGGGACTGGATTCGAACCTCCGTTGCAAGATTCTTACCAATCATACCCGGCACTTAACCTGCTCAGTCAAGGAGTTCAGGTAAGTTATTTTAATTTTATATTACAGCACGCAAGTTTAAAGCCAAAGGATTTTTTTGAGTATTGCATTACAATTAAATCAATTTTTTAGCCCAGAGTGCCAAAAGCGGACAGTACCCTTATGATTAAGTGAATTAACAGGCGACATTATGCGGAGAATGCGCTTTCTGAGACTCTTAAATTTACGTTAAAATATGAAAAAGTAAAAAAATTGTCTACCATTCACACACACACACACATGCACTAGATTTAAAATTACGACCCAACTTCCGACAAGATCTCTTCAAATACATTTTTTCTACATTTCGTACATAATATAATGCATTTTATAATGCCAACAAAATGCCATAATTTATCCTAGAAGGACCTCATATAAATTCTCTTGTACCTTTTACTATATTTTTTTATTTTATTTTTTTTTACTTTTTTTAAGTATGTGGTTGGTTAGTGGAAAATGTGAATGTGTAATGGACATTACGTTTAATTTAATGCAAAGGTGTATTTTCTGTATATTTTTTTTCATTTAAATTTTATTTTGCAAAAAAAACGTCAAAGATAGAGGCATAATGTCTACTAAACGTTTTTTTTTGTCATGTTCAAAATCCAGTTTTAGTTTTGTCTTGATAAAATATGAGCATGATTATGTTAAAATTTTATAGGAATTTAAATTTTTTGGGATACAATCAATCAAATACTCATTTAATTTTGTAGGTAATTTAAAATTAAAAAAAAATACAATTTCATTATTTTTGTTGTAAATTATCCTCATTATATCGTTATTATTACATGTATTTTATTCGTTCCCCAGATGTGTCATCTGACACATGCCAGCTACTTGTCTGATGCCCATTTGATCCAACATCGAAAATAATAAAATCACAATTAAACGATTGCATGTGTGTGTGAGTGTGTGTGTATATGATACATAAAAATGTGTTGGTATTTTAAATTTACATTTATTTGAATGATGCTAATTAATCGTTATAATTATCACACATTAAAATTTCTGTGAATGTTTTTGACTGAAATGAGGTGAGGGTGTCTGTCATGATTTTTTTTTCCTCTCTCTCTCACTCTCTGTGTATGTATGTGATATATGTGAATATGTTAAATAGCTGAAATTGATAAGGCTCTGATTTATTTTTATGTGATTTTTGTTAAAATGAAAAATGTCAATAATTTAATGTGTTTTTCTGCACTTGCCTGTAAAATGTAACATAAGTATGAGGGAGGATGATGGAAAAAAAATTTATATCAACCTCATTAACACGGATCATGATAATAAATGGACAATTGACCAATTTAAATTAACAAATGATTGCTTTTACTTTATAAATATGTTTGGTGATGTCATTTAATATAATGTTCACTCTCAACCCGAAACTAGTGGGGCACCGGTGGGAACACCCTTTCCGACTGGTTTTGAATTAAGAGTGTAAATGGAAAATTGCCACAAGAATTTTCAATACTCGCAAAGATTTCAAAATCCGACATGAATGTGAATCTCTAATTTTTAGCTCAAAGCTCAGTATTCAAAGTTTTCAGTGTGGCGCCATCTATGAGAACCTATCAAAAACTCTTTTATTTCAATAAAAACACGCTTAATTAAAATGCAAAAAAAACAGGTTTAGTCAAAATATTCAGATTAATCGGAAAAAGATTTTTATCATTAAATTACGTTTAACAATATTATAATAATTATAATGATGATGATGATAATAATTTGAACAACAATGTTGATGTGTCATTTTTGCATATATTTAAAAAAAAAATTACACGAAAAAAGAAATTAATATAATTTCAGAATAAAAAATACATTATTATTTTATTATTTATCGGAAAAAAGGACATAAAATCAGGGGAGTTACAAGGGGGATCAGTCAAAAAATCGCCAGCATCATAAAAATGATTATAAAATTCTGATTGTGACACATAATTATGAATTTTATATGATTTTCATGATGAAATTTTATTAAAAATATGTGTGTGTTCATTAAATTTTTTTTTTTCGTTTTATAAATAAAATTATGTTGATATTAATAATAATAATAACAATTCCCTGTTTTCAGTATTTTTTTATATTGAAAATGTTTTTTAAATTTAAATACATCCAACTGAAATTGATGTTCAATAATTGTCATAATAATAATACGTTTTTTGTGCATCCGAATACAATAATAATGATGATGATTAATATAAAAAAAACCATAACAGTCGAAAAGTAAACGAACAAACAGGCAGGCAGGCATTAAATGATTGTCTATCCAATTTTCCATTCATATGACACTTTTGACTACTTTAACTATCGTTGTCTTTTTGTTTTAATGACAAATGATATAAACACTACACTCAACATATACGCAAAAACATATGATTTGATATTATGACGTTTTAAAGGTACACAATGTGCACAAATAGAGATAGACAAAAAGTGAAATGAAATGACATGACATGAGTATAGAGAAAATTTAAAGTGTGTGTGTGTACACGGAAAATAATAACAAGCAAGTTTTATAGAATTTTATGGAATTTACTTTTTTTATTTCAAATTATATGTTTGGATATACGGTAATTAAGGTGAGTGATACAGGATTATTTTGATAAATTGTCGATATTAATTGAGCTTTTATTTTTCAGGAACATCGTCAAGGAGTGGAGTGTGATTCAGGTAAGTTGTCATCTTAAGAATAACTGAGAGATCTTTTGAGTATTGCATTACAATGAAAATAAGCCAAAAATAGCCCAGAATTGACTATCCAAGGACTCATCTAGCATCGTGAAGAAGGGTCGAATGTAATTCAGGTAAGTTTTCAGTTTTACAAAAACTACAAGGATTTCTAAGAGGATTCGAGAAAAAAATGAAAGTTTCTTTTGAGTATTGCATTATGATAAGTTCAATAAAAATATAGCCCAGAATTGACCATTCTAGGACTCATCGTGATTAAAGTTCATTTGTAGAGCAGCAGACATCACGATCTACACTTAACGCATTTTTTCCTATCTAACATGAAGTGTGCTAAAAATTTCAAAGAACACACATCGAAATGAATAGGAAAAAACGAAGCAAAGTGACAGATTTTCAGATGTACGAACAAATCTAGGATTAATCTACATCACTCTAGAGAAGGTAAAGGTGATATGTTTTATATGAAACAGAACATGTGACATTGAGTTAAAAGGTAGATTTTTGTCTGTGACACATCATTCACATATACGCCAAAAATTTCAAGAGAGAAATAAAATAGACAGACAGCATGAATATAAAAAAAAACAGATACAGGCACACACACTTGACTTTTAAATCATTTCTTCAAACGTTGAGTACATAATTTTCATAGATAAAACATGGAAAATACTCACCCATCACACACCGTTCACCTATATGTGCGTTATAATAATAAGTGAAAAATGAATGTTGATTTGATTGAAAAATGTGTCTTTTGAACTTTGAAATAGCAGCTGTCGTATAAAATCACTTGCTAATTGAGAGTGAAAAGACATATTACATGTCACTCTTTGAGCTGAATTACATTTAAAAGATACATAGAGTGAATGGAAAATATTTTTCGTGGATTTTTTAACGTAATTTATTTTTATTTATTATTTATATTTCATTTTTCTTTCTTCCATTTACTTGATGTGAATTAATTAATAAAAAATTGCTCTTCTAGTGTCTGTTTTTTTTTTTTTATTTTAATATTCTCGTGTTTGAAAAGAGACGTGATAAAATTAAAATTAAGGGTGCTCAATTTTGCATGTCTTTGCCACCAGCATTGATTATTTTGACGCCCATAAATTAGGTGTATGCTAATTTTTTTGTTTTTTTATGCACCTTCTCATGTGTGATTCCATTTTATCAATTTTTGTTCTCTACCTTTGCTGCATTTAAAATATACAAAAATACAACACACGAAACAAATGATAGTGTACAATTGAAGCGTCATTTAATGTTAAAACCAAGAAAAAAGTTATCTGTTAACCACACCAATAAATATTGGAAAGAATGCTTTTGCCATGATGATTATTATTGTCTTTTTTTCATTATAATAAAATTTTATAAATTTAAGTACAAGAAAAATCAATTAACGAATCAAACGTAAAATATCAGTTGATTGGTTTGATCTTTTTTTTCCTTTTCAACATCAAAGTGTATTGTGTCAAGATTCAATTGGTTATGCAAATTTTTTGTTTTACCTAATTTATGGTCGTGTTCGTACATATTTTTAATGAAGATCAACTGATTTGTAACTGATTTGAGTAGAAAAAAATTTCAATTTAAAAAATTCCCTTATTACATGCAAAATTCTATGTGTCTAATCTTAATCTAACACAAGATGGACGTTTATATGAAAAAAAAAGAATTCAAGTAAACACACAAAATAGAAATTTATATTCTTGCAAATAAATCTTTCAATTCAAATCGTTAAACAAATCTTATTTATAATAATAAGGCGAACACATAAACACAAAATATATAACAGTCAAATATGGGAAAATCCTTCAATATAAAATGTGCATAATAATATTAGTTTCCATGTAAAATGACACAAAGACACATTATTTTCTTGCAAACACATTCAAGGATGAAATACAAAAGCAGAAATCTTTGGAAAAAAGGAATGCAATCATATGGACATGTTTACGAAAACTGTCAAAGTCTATTTTGTGTCCTCGTCGACTTTAAAAATCGAATATTTTTTTACATACAAACACACTCATACACACAAAAGACCGAGACAGTGCACAGAAAAAGGAAATATCGAAAATTATGCATGTATTTCCAATAAATATCTGTTGTCTTTTAATATTAACTGAACGATAGACAGCAGTCAGTGATATACTCAAGTCCGATTTATACACACAAATATACGAATAAAGGATTTGTTTTATTATTATTATTTTAAATAAATATTTTTCTCGTAGACTTTGAGAGTATATTATAAAATCCAAAGGAATGCGCAATTTCTTTTTCCTCCTTCAAATAATAATATGAAATGTGCATCGTATACGAGAGAAAACTGTCTTCAACACCATTCCAATTCAGATTTCAATTCAAAATGAATAAAAGTATACGGAAAAACAACATCTTTCCAATCCCTTATACACACACACACACACACACACAATTCCTGTCACCCAAATAAACATTTCTGGGATGGATGGACTTGGACATGCAATTGTTTGTCGTGTCATCTTTGTATGTGTGGCTGCTTGTGCACACTCTTATAGATTTTAAAATGAAATACGAAAAAAAAAAAATTGTAGGAATAATTGTGACAATGCAATCTCATATAATATGTGTGTAGTGTACGCTCCATAGTCCATTAGAAAAGTAAGAAAATGTGTTCTCTGTGATATAAAATGATGTTTGAGACAAGACAATGATGAGACATGAGACTTAATTAAATTTTCTATTCAGATCTTTTTATATTGTCTTTTTATTTTTTGTTGATGTAGATTCAAGTTCTTTTGAGATGATAAATTGTGCTAATATTATAAAATGTAAATAAAAAAAAGGGAGACATGGAAATTGAATTGTAAAAGAAAGTGCATTTAGGTCTAGAATGAAAAAGGTGTGTTTCTTTTTGGATAGAGTTAATCTCCTAAATCTATTGGGCAAAATTTTATAAGACCTTGGTCTTGATAATATTCCAATAGGGTTCGGTGTATTGCCAAAGGATGGTCGATAGGTATCGTAGAACGCTTATTGGCAGGATCTTGTCAGTAGATCTCAGTCACGTCCAGTGGCTCCAATGGGCTCTGGGTCTGGGCGTGAGCGATCAACCCAAAACCAGAATACTGCAAATTTTCCGAACTGATTCAATTCAATGATGACAGGAAACCGCGATGGTAAATTTTCGGACTGTATAAGGCATTCTCAAAAGTGCATTTTCCCTGAGTACCATTAATTTAATGGACTCATGTTTAAAGTTTTTGTCTTTGATGGATTTGAATGATAGGGGCATGTCTTTGATCCAATTTATCATAAAATTATTTTCAATCTCCTTAACAGATTTCTTTGATTTTGAAAAACAAAACCGAGACAATTTTTTCCATTTAATCTCTATCAGTCGAATAAAAAGTCTTCAAAAGATCAGGTAAAAATAAATTTCAAATTAATTCTTAATTAAATCATTATATTAATTTTAATTTCCATGAATATGGATTTTCAAACTTCTTAGATTGAATTTAAAGTGGTTGATGACACTGCAAGGGTAACGGTGAGGGTCCTAGGGTACAAAAAATCCCTCCTCGAGACTGACAACGTGGTTGATGAGGTCGTTGATAGCTTCAGTCTAGTAAAAAATGAAAATTTTTTATTTCACTAGTCCCGGTTTTTCATCAAAATAACTTGGTATGCCTATTTATAGATCAATAAAGCACAGTTGACCTTTTGTCCTCATTACGAGACACTCATTTTTTTCAATGATTTTTTGATGCACATCCCAATTTTGAAGCAAAAAAAAAAATTTTTAAATGAAATTCGACATTCATTTCCCCAAACACTCACAACACAATTTCATACACAAAAGTTTTGATGAGATAAAATAAAATTATTAGAAATTCTTTTTTTTTATATTCATCGTGTCACTCAAAACATTTCTTGTATGTCCTTGCTGAACATGTCATGCAATCAAATCAAATTTAAAATGTTTTTTTTTATTGTATGTCGTATGGTATATTGATGATTGAATTTCTTATTTTTTTTTATAATAGTGTGAAGTTTAATCTTATCTTTATCTTTAAAAGGAGGTGAATTCATCGAATTCTGATGATGAAGAAGAAGAAAAGCACAAAAAAAACTAAAATGAAAACTTTTAGATGAATTTTCTTTCTAAAATATTCAATCTAAATTTAAAAAGTCCATGTCCAAACAATAATTTGTATTTCTATGAATGTGTGTGTGACTGTGTATCTACTGTGTGTGTGTGTGCGACAAAAAGAAAAACTTTGAAGATTTGAAAGAAAATTAAGATAGGCACAAGCACATTTGTCGTTATTTGTTGTGTGATTGTCTGTCCTGTGTTTCATTTCATTTCAATGAAAATTTATTATTATTTTTCATTTTTTTATTTCCCTGAAAAAAAAAATTATTCGATTTTGATTCAATTCTCAATTTGCAAGAGATTTTTTTTGTTATAAATTGATGGACATATCAAACAATTGGAATATATTTTCTTCTTATTTTATTTCTTTTTTTTTGAAGCCAAAATGCAATCAATATCAAAATGTATAAGAAATGTATAGAGAAAAGACAAATCAAGGCATATAAAGTTCAATCAAGACTTTGTCAGTCCCATTTGTCTCGTTATGTGAGTCAGTGTATTTTTTTTCTGTAGTAGTGGTGTCCATAAGAAAACAGAGTAGTTGCTCAATGCTGTAGGTATACAGATAAATTTTCAAATGAAAAATGAAAAAACGAAGACGAAGGAAATGAAAAACTTTAATTCCAAACTCTCTTGAGGACAAAGTGGAAAAAAAAGTTTTCTTTCTTGTATTTTTCTTTAAATTTCAGATTTTGTGACGAATTAAACATAAAAAAAATAGTAAAAAAATTCAGGAATTGAAATTTACATTGAATTTTCGAATTTTTTTCATCTTTTAATTTCCACAAATGCCTAATTTCACACCATAAAATTTTATCTCCAATTCTAATTCACTCAAATCATCTCCTTGCAAAAATTCCAGTTAAAACCAAAAATTTCCACGCTTTCACTGGAGTGTGATGTAAAATTGTGATAAAATGAAAGAAAAATTGAAAATAAAATAATATAAATTGCTCGGAAAATTTTTATCATTTGTAAATAAACTCAATGTGTGTATATGAAAAAAAGAAAAATTCATTGCATTGCCCCATTTTTATTATCACATCATCACACATATGATAACCTACACTCAAAAATATATCAGTAGGATTATTAATGAACCTTGTTTATAACAAAAAAAAATTCAGTGAGGGGAAGTTACACAAAAAATTGTATCAAAAGAAAAAAAAAATGATAAAATAAAAGGGAGACAATCTGTTGAATGTTCACATACAAGTGTTTAGTGTCAATGTAATTTAACCTCATTTTTATTGCAATTTTTTTTTTAAACCAGACCTTTTCTCTTAATATTTTTTTTTTTATTATTTAAATTGAGATTCAATCCAACACGTGTTTTATTTTTATTGCTTTACTTCAAAATTCACATCAATTTGGTAATCATAAGATGATTATAATGAAAAGTATCTCAGTACACACACACACACACACACACACATGTTTGTATATAAATTTCATACAAAACACAACATAACACTTAAATACAAAAAAAAAACAAAAAATGAGTGAGTATAAATTTTCTTTAAGGAATTTTCTCAGTGTGTATGGTTTGAAGCATCTTCTCAAGATGAAACACAAGAAACACAACACAAGAAGAACAACACACAAGAATGTCAGTCGTAAATTTAAGATGTTATTTAATACACTTTAATATTATTATAATATCGTGTTAATTGGTTCTAATTTAATTTAATCACAGCCATTTAAATAAAATAATCTTTGTTCTACACAGAGTTTAAATATAAATTAAACACCTTTAGTGTGTGTGTATGTGAATCACTTTTAAAGTTTAAGTTTCAATGGTTTTTTGGTCAAAAATTGTATTTAAATTACTTTCGGGCATTTCCATAAAATTTTAAAGGCACATTTCTTACTTCAATCATAAGGCGCTTTGTCATAAGAGTTCAAAATGAAAGCTAAATATTAATTTAATTTAAAATAAATCAAACAACAGGAGATTTGTGATAAATTGCGATCTTAATTTGATTATCATTGAAAAATTTTTAAAAATTTGTAACAAAAATTTATGAAAAATTACTGAAATTTCAATTAAATTTTACATTAAGGCTGTTACAAATGCGAATTCAATTTTCTGTGTAATGCCCCCATTCCTCATCTGGCTTTTGCCACGTAAAACGTTCTGTTTGCCTTCTTGAATTTCACGTTGCAGGCCAATTCAGGTTAGAATTCCTTGAAAATCGGACTTTTTAAAGAGTTACATGATAACTCAAAATCTTTACCTGGAAATTTTTTGTCATATTTTCAAAAAAAAAATCTTATCATGAAAACAGGAAAATAAACTATAAATAAAATGATAAAAATGAAAAAAAAATGATATAAAAGTACACTTAAATGAATGTACGTCACTCAAATATGTCCCTTGTGTTCAAAATCACGTTTATAATTCTTGTTTGTACCAAATATGTTCAGTCTATGCCTAGGGCGAACTAAGAGTATGAAAAAAATTCAAATAGTTTTTGTCTTTTTTACTCTTTTATTCTTAAAAAGAACACTAAGCTAAATAATTTAAGCAGGATTTCACTTATAAGGTCATTGACGAGCTCAGAAAATGAAATCTCAAAACATTTGAGTCAGATTAATTTTTTTTCTGTATTCATGATGCGCCCTAATTTATCTTCTTAACTCCTGTCCAAATTGCAAAAAAGAAACTGAGAGGGAAAGGAAAAAAAACCCATATTCGTCTGTCAATCCAGTAACTGGACGTAAATGTGTCTAACAACCCGGACAACATCACTCCTTTATACATTAAAAAAAGGAGAAATGAAAATCCTTAGCACTACTCGTCATAAGAAATTTCCTACAAATATTTCAATGTCCATTTTATATTTTGCTTGAACACTTTTTTATACTAAATATATGAAAAAATTGACATCACACATATTGCATCTGGACAACACACTGAAGTGATGTCTCTCTTTCATATTTAAAAAAAAAGTTTTTGTATTTTCTTCCTTAAAAAAATACGAAAAAAAACTTTTTGCTCTGATTTCATACGTATAAATTTTAAAATGTTTGTCAAGAAAAGATGATGTCGGTGCAGGATTAGATCAATAATAATTTTTTTTCTTAGTCTCAGTCACATTCGCCATATTGGACGTCAAATAAAAGACATAAAGAGTGACAAATTACTTTTATTGTATATAAATATGAACAATAAATAAATAAATAAGTAAAAAAAACTAATCAAAACAAAACGATTCAAATACAAAAAAAATGATAATAAAATTATATTTTCATAAGCAAATAAATTAACTTATCATCGTTTTGTCGTCGTCATTTCAGTTTTATCTGTTTATATGATTTGATATTTTTTTTTGGTTCAAGGGATCATCATATATGCAGTGTAAAGGCAGATTATGGCGACACATTCGTCAAATTTAATGACAATTTATTAATTTTATTTGTTTTTTCGTTTAGTTTCTTGTAACATGTTTTAACATGAGCTGTATGCCATTTTATTATTTCTTATTACTCAAAAAAAAAAAAATTAAAGAATAAAAATTATGTTAACTTTTTTCATGCTGATCAAATTCCTTTTTTTTTTGTTTTTATGTTTATTTATTATTATAAATGTAATTTTATTTTATTTTTTTTTATAATTTATAAATTTTATGAGAGGATTCGTACGACACAGTATCGTTTTTTATTGGTATTTGTCTCAGAAACAATAATATTTATTGTTATTGTGAGGTTAAAAGAGGGTGTCTCGAATTTATCTCGATTTTTGAGTCAGAGTACAACATTTTGCAAAAAAATAATTAAAATTATCCGATATATGGCGCAAAATTTCATTTTCAAAGTTAACAATCATGATAAAATTATTCGTTCGATTCAAATAATACTTTTTTTTAAGATTAATGTGGCCTCGAATTGGAGTGACGACCTGACAAATGTCACTGCGAAACATGTAGCTATGATTGACTTTATATTACAGCTCCATCTAGTGGATTTTCTCCATTAAAAGTAATTTTTGAGTTTAAAGTAAGATTTTTAAAGATTTCTTTTCATTGCAATCCACGACCCATGACTTTTTTCGCGAGTTGAAGTTTTTTCCGCTATTTTGGAAAAATCAGCTATTTTAAAAAAGTCAGCCATTTTAAAATCGATGTTGATCGGACGGAAGAGCGCCTACAATAATCAAAATTTTTTAAAATGGACGACAAATGTGCCCTTAAATCCCTTTGTGGACTGTGACTGTAAGCTTTTTCATATTTCATGGTCACCCTAACCCAAAAAAAAAGAACTTTAATGCATGTCAAGTGAACGTCTTTGTCTTCGCCTTGGAATAAAAAAAATATGAAAATACAAAGTAACACAAATTGTGTTTTCAAGCTAATTTAACATAAATCATTTAAATAGTTGTCATAGCTTTTCGATTCAACTGTCATCATTATTTTGATGTATTTTGATGACTTGACTGACTGCTGTGAGTCGTGGATAAAAATTTATTGATATCGCGAGCAATTCTTTTTTTTTTTATCCATTTCATATGATAAATATTAACATTTTTTTGTTGTGTTTGATTATCCTACACACGGTATATGAAAATTTTTTCGTGTATGGAGAGAGCGAGATATGATGTTGATGGGTGCCCAGAATTTATACCCTGTCTAATAAAATTTTATCGTTGTGCACATAAAAAATAATGACTTTGGATTGAATATTATGTTCAGGGAATTATGTTCTCAACTACAATATAATTTAACTGTACACACACCACCTGAATGGTCGATATAATAACAATAATAATAAAAAGAATGGAATGGTGTTCTATGGTGTATAATAATCATAAATAAATGAATGAAAATGAATTATGTGGAATTAAATGTTTGGTTTTGATATACATGACCCGTTGATTTGAAGTTGTTTTTTTTTGCCTTATTTTTTTCAATATTGATTATTATTATGATAATTTTTTATTGAAATGCTGTGAGTAAGATAAATTTCTTGATTTGTGTCTTCTGTATTTTATTCATTTTACATCAAATATAAAAAAGAAATGTATGCAAAAATATTTGCATCTGCTGTTGTTAAATAAAATACTTTCGGTAAACAATCATCATCATTTATTTTACATATTTTTTATTTTTATTTTCATTTCAAACTCATAAATATATTTTTGATCTGCACAATATGTTTCACTTGTCTCAAGTCAAGTAAAATGTATATTTTTCTGATAAAATGCAAAAAAATAATAATAATAAGGTGTCCTTAATCACGACAAAATATTTTGTGATTGTTTGTGTTATTCAGAAGTTTACAAATATCTTCATATAACTTCAAAACAATGATATTTGATCGTGAAATACAAAAATCTTTGGTACAGTGCGAGTTCGGTTTGGTGTCATGAATTTTTTCTGTGAAGTTGAACTGATAAATTTGTGATTAGTCATCGAATGATACTTTTAATGGTAAAATAAATTCATATTACTAAGAATCAATCAAGGGGATGACCAATTTCAGCTTTGATGATATTGGGACTCACACTGTATGATGAAAGACACCTTTTAGTTTTCGACACATTTCAACTTCAACGTTTAATTTTTTAAAAAGACGTTTTCTGGTTAAAAATCAACAAAAAAATGCTCTAAAGGCGTGATGAAGAAGTGAAAAAAACAAAAATTGAGTGGTGGTTGTGCATCAAAGGGCTGTTTTGCACTGAAAGCTGAAAATACCCACAGTACAAAATAACTTGGTCCGCAGACAAAGATCTTTGTTTGACGCTTACACGACGTTTAAAGAATGAAATTTTTATCACATTCCCAGTTTATTTGAAAGAAGAATTCGAGTATTATGGGCACTCTTTTAGTCTATGCATCTGCGGGGCGCTTTCAACTTAGAGTGTAACGTAAGGTCAATATTTGCTTCTTGTAACCTCTAACCAGAGGATTCAAGAAGACAAAGGGGCTCCGAAATTGCAGAAATCGAGCAGCTTGAGCTCCAGCATAGGATTTATAGCAAGGGTAAGGGGATCGGACCCCCTCCCTTAATCCCCCTGACTAAGCTTTCTTTTGTGTTTTATTACTCGTATAAAAAATGGGTCAGCTAACGAAATTTCCTTCCTCATTCCGTCTCTGACGATTTTCATTAACCGCGTTTCTAGAATTTAATTGAATGCACTTTAACTATTCATTTAAAATTACTTTTCACCATAATTTTCCACATCAAATTGTTAAATAAAATGAAAACACACACAAAACTGATGAAATCAATAATTTTTCCTGTGTGCATTTTTCGTCATAATAAAATGAGTTGTGTTCCATATCTGCAGTCATACATAAACAACATAATACAAATAATATAAAATAAAATAAGAAAATAAAAAAAAATACATTTTATATTATTATTTGAGAAAAGAAATTGAATGGAAAAATGTTTCTTTTGTTTCATCATCAGAATTGAAAGAAGTTTTGAGTTTGCAGATTGTCTGGCAAACAAATATTCGTTTATATCGATGTATTTTTCATTTCTTCTGGTTTTTTTTTCTTTTCTCAAAAATAATAATAATAAAAATATTCTCGTATTTTCTCGTACAACACTTTCCTTGTAGTGGGTATGAGACATTTTTCAAGAAATATTTGTATCAAAAAATATGTTACTTCGGATATGGTAAGACAATTCCGAGAGATATGATTGAAGAAAATTGTTGATATTTTTCATCAAAATACACATAATTTTGTTGTTGTTTTATTTTTCATTTTATTTTTCTCCATAGAAAATTGTATATTGATAAGACAAGAGAGTTTGATGTGTTTGTAGATTGCATCGTTTCAATATTTTTCCTTTTTATTTAAACAAGAAACTACACTCACTCATCTCACTCTGATTCTTTCTTCTTCAGGGTATTTGTTATGCAATTGTTTGTCATTCTTTAACTAATAAACTTTTAAAAGTAAAATGAAGAGAATGAGGCATGAAAAGGGAGGTAAGCAAAAAATGGCCAGTTCGTGCAAAAAGCACTTGAATGTCACATAAAAATTGATGTCTTGTGATGAAAATGATGAGAAAATTTCAATTTTATTCCATGTGTTCAAGAACAAAAAACACTTGAAAAGATGTCAGGTTAAGGACCGGTACATTGCTGTAAGTTTTAAATGAAAATGAAAGAACTAGACCTTTTTAAAAAGAAAAAATTTAAAAGAAAATCGAATGGAACATGAAAAAAATTTGCATACAAGTGGCAAATTATGACCAGATGACACAAACACACGAAATTGTCTTTCAAGTATATTTATGAGTTCTTGAATATTTCGTTTTACTATTATTATTATTATAATTTATACATAAAAAACCCATACAAAGGTCGAGTATAAGTGCAAATATTGTATTTTAGACCTATTTTATACAATTATTGATCGTTGAAATTGAAATTTTTATTCAAATTTTAATATATATATAAAAACATTTACTCACAACATACTCGTTTGAATTTTAAGCCTTATATTTATAGTATCATAGTTGAATTGAATCACTTACCTAGAAATAGAGAAAAAAAAAGAAATTTTATGAGAATTTATATTAAAAATAAAAAATTAAAATAAAAGAATTTTCTTCTTCTAAATGTCACAAAATTCATACGTCATGTTATACAATTGATCATTAACACGTGCAAAAATAACGATCAAATTTTATATAGACACGTATTTTCATATTTCTTTCTTGTTATTATGATTATTATGACTTCAGTTACTCATCATATCAAGTGCTTTGACTTAAAATGGCATAACATTTTGTTTTAATGATGAGCAGCAAATCATAAAAGGCATGAAATGTAAGGTAAAAGTATTGGACGATAATACTGAAAAGAAAAAATCAGTGTATTTTTCTATGAAAATTTTATGATGAATTAACGGGGGAAAAGAAATGAGTGAGAAAATAAAATTTTATTATGATACGTGTTATTTTCTTCGTTTGTGTATTTGAAATACATTGGATTCGATGTTTATTTACAATTTTTGTGTGTTATTGGGAGTCAAAGGATTTCTAACTTTAAAAGAGAACAAGAGAGCGAAGGAAAAAAATTTTAGCTTTCTCTGAGAAACAATTATATATGTCATTATAGAGTGAGAGAAAATGAGAGAGGCAAAATTTATTCAGGTAAGAAAAACAAATTGAAATTGAAAAGAAGGAGATAAATAAATAAATAAATAAATAGAGATATAGGCAGGGAGAGATAGAGAGATTATTTAAATAAAAAAATAAAGAAAAAATATGAAAAAAGGAAAGAGAGTGAGTAACACTGATATAATGAGAGGGATGAGAAGGAAATTCAGAAAAAGAGGGAATAGAAGGTCAGAGAGGGGGGGAAATGAGAAGAGCGAGAGAAAGAGAAATAGATTTACCCAACAATCTCTCTTCAAATTCGAATCAAATATGATTTAAAGTAAAATTTAAATAAGAGAAACACAAAAAAATAACAAAGTCAAGTCAAAATAATGTACAAAACTGTCACTTCCGTAAACGTATGTTCCTTTGGTGAGTCAAAACGTCTCAAATTAAAAGAAAAAAACAAGCAACAATGGTTTCATTTCAACTAATATCAGTAATAATATGTGTAAAATACAGTCTGTCCTCTTGTACTTGTCCAAGTCCTAGTCTAAAACATATTTTATAAGTTGTTTATTGTGTATGTGATTACTAAAAGTAAAAGAAGGAGAGTGACATACTGTCATGGTTTCTCTTATTATTTTATTACAAAACTGGACTAGACTTTTACCAGTTTAATGTGTACACACTTATCATTATTAACAGAGAAAGAAAGACCTTTATTAGGTGTATATGGAAAAATAATATTTAATACTTGTTTATTTGATGATTTTCCTTTGAAAATTGTTGAAATTTAAAGTAAATTATGCATGTATGGAATTTAAAAGGAAATTTGAGTTTAAATTGATTTTCTTTAAATTGAATTTCAATGAAATTCAACTGAAATTCCTTTGAAAGCAAAAATGTTCACCTTGGCCCTCATTTTATTATTTTTTTTTCAAAAAAAAAAAGAGAAAAAAAATTTAGTATTTAATTTAATTTATGAACAACAATAAATTAATTGACGTGATGAAACAATGACATGTGCGTTGGCGTCTGTTATTCACTCCAACTCACTTGAATTTATCTTTCAACTTATTAAGGTCTCATTATTTTATCAAAATTAAATTCCATTCAAAAACGAAACACGAGAATATATGAAAATAAAATATTTCAAATTTGCATAACTTCCCGAAAAAACACATCTGACAATCAAGATTCCAAAGAAAAAGACGATGAATGTTAAAATAAAAATTGCACATCATCACCCAAAAGTAAAAAATTCATATAAATAAATCTCAAAGTAAATGTTGATCTGAAATCTGGAATCAATTAAGACAAAAAGTGCATTTTCATGTATTGATCATGGCAATCTTTCACTCATTTGGTATTTCAATGAAGAATTTTGCGGATACCGTCATCGTGAATGTCGTTCAAATAAAATACTAACTAATTAATAAATATAATTTAAGTTTTTTTTTTTGTATGGACATGTACATGAATTATGTGTGTGTATGTGTGTGTGTGACATGACATCGAAAAATATCGTGTCTGTCCAATCATGTAAAGATATTGGCAATGAATTCGATTTTTGAGCAGTTTTTTTGTTGCTGTTTTTTTGTCTCATTTTTCTTGAAAGTTAAATTTATTTTAATTGGATTTTTTTTTGTGATAATACTTCTCTTTTCTGTAAGTAACGTAGGCGTACTTTTAATGTCAATCAATAAAAATTATCTTTTTGTCTTTTTATTTTTTTAGTTCAAAGCACCAGATTTCGTAATTAAATTTTTTGAGAGAAACAAATAATAATAATAATAAGTATAAATTTTATCTTTAATGATTATAAATCATGAGCAGTGAAGTGAATGGCTATAAAAATCATAATTTATGTTTTTACGATTAAATACGAGTAAAATGTATCACAAGTCACTTATTTTTAATTATAGATGTGGATTGGGATCATGATTACCTTTTAAAGAAATATTTTTTTTTTATATACTTGCACCGGTTTTTTGATCTTTATTACCTAAGTTTGTCAATAAAGTTTTTGATTTATAGAATGATCATATGACGCATTTTGAACCATATTTTGAATTAAATTTTAAATTTATCATAATGAGAGGGAAACTTTCTGAAAAACTGAGAAATTTAAAAAATGTCGTACCTTCAACCTTACAAGTGCCTTACGTTCAACTTTACAAGTGCCTTACATGCATCTTACAAGAGCTTTACGGTCAATTTTACAGCAGTTCACTGTCTATGTAAGAAGAACGTTACTTTAACGAATGTTTTAGTTGAAAATTTTCAGAAATTATCAGATTCTTGTTAAAATTCTGTATCATTTATTCGAGCTATCTTGGATTACCGAGGGGGATTTCTTCCCCCAAATATATTAGTTGATATAGCTGATAATTGATCAAGCAGTAAGCAGTTTGCAAATTTGATATGGTAATAAATTAACAAAATAAAATAATAATAATCTGTATTGGGATCAGTTTTCTAAATCTTTGATATAAGTTTCAAGTGAAATGTACAGTGTATTCAATCTACGTAAAATTGACCTGAACATTTTCATAAGTGTCCAATTTGATTCTGTGAAGAAATGGGAACTGTCTCAAAAGTAAATCCGTTAAATGAAGATTAGGCTCAATAGTAAAATATCTCTAATAATTCAAAGGTTAAATTTAAATTGAAGCCACTGTTGCCTTAAACAGGTTCAATAAAATTTATAAACGTTTAAATTACGACGACAGTTTAAAACCCATAAAACTAAAATATAGACATGTATTTTAATTGAGTAGCTTTTGGACACTTATGAATATTAAATTTTTGTGATTTTAAGTTTATTTTTTTGCATAAACTTGATTAATTTTAAATCTTACAATTCTGAATTCATCAAAGCATGATCATTTAAATAAATATTTTTCGTATCATTCAACTCCGCCTCTAATGATCCACGTTTATAGCAACAAACAATGATAATCAACGATAAAATGAATAATATTTATGCAAAAAAAAGCACATTCTTCATCAGCCTCAACTAACAACTGCCAATTATAAATAATCCACATACATATAATTATTGACCTGCCCCGCTTTTGATATCGATATATACATAAAAAAAAATTTCAAACCAATTACTATCGCACACAATTCATCTCATTCAGATTGAAATAAATAATAAGAAAAAAAAAATGTTTTTTTTAAAATATGTATTAATAAAACGAATAACAACTTGACAGGTGAATAATGATTATCTCTCTTGTTGTTATTATTATTTTTATTTACACTCAATATACACACACACACACATATTTTATATATGATATGTTGACGACACGATATACATGAACATTGAACAGCAACAACCGATCATCTTATGAAGCAAATTAAAAAAAAAACGCTGAACATGATTTAAAATTCAAAATGGTCGCGTAAAATGGTAATGAGGTCGATCAGTGTCTAGTAATTTTATTTTTTGAAGTTAAAAGAACAACACAACAAAAAAAAAGAATAATAATAAAATTTATTTACACATTGATATGGGCAATGATGGTGATATTTTACTAAAATATGTCAATTGATACAATTTTTTAACTTGAACATACTTTAACGCGGTCGTATATGCAGTATGTTGTGTGTGTGTGTTGATCATATCGAGTAAGAAAATATTGTGTATAAAGTAACAACAAACATCAACAACAGTAACAACAAGACAAGAGATAAGTATTTGCACTAAAGTGAGTGTTCAACTTGAATGTTCATATCGCCTGTCGTCGTTTTTTAAGTTGAAATTTACCTGGTTGTATATTCAACGGTGTACATGTCGCGCCATGCCACGCATAAATATATCTGCAGCTTCCCGTTCAATATCTTATTTGCTTTTTAAAAGTTACTTTTTTAGATGTAACGTTTTTTTATCGCACTGGTTGGTAAGCGATTTCTTACGCTTTTAATTATAGAAATTATGAAAATAATACGTTGAAGGGACCTTATCATGATCCTCTCCATTTAAATTGGCAATGTAAATGCACTTACATGTATCAATCAAATTTGCATCCTTCCATTGAAAAATTTAGTCTTGTAAAATTCTTCACTGATTGGCTTTTAATGACAGACTAGTGCAATGAGACAATATCTTGCCGTTGTTACTCGTTTCACTTAAATTAACTTGAAACAACAACAAAATTTCCTTCTTCATTTTCTCTTGTTATATTTTGATTATTTGTTGTTGAATTACAACATTTACCTTATCATATTTGAATATCGTTTTTTTTTCTTTGCTTGTGAATGTTTCAAATATTTTCTGTTGTCTTTTCTTATTATTATTCATATAAAAAGTGACAGTTTGCAATTTTTGTTGTGTTTTTCTTTGTAAAAAAGGTGCACCTTTTTAAATTACACACAGACACACACAAAATGATAAAATTGAAAGAGAAAAATGTGAGACAGAAATAGATAAGAGGCAAAAAAGAACAGCTTGTCATCAAATTTACTGTAAATACTCTGAAAACATGGAAATGAATTTTTAGTTTTAATTGTGTTTCTTTTCTCATTGTTTCTATTTTTGGGGAAAGTGTGAGCAATTGACTGGTCTTTTTAAAATGTGTCAAATTTGAAGTTTTATTCAAAAATGCCTTTAAATGAGGCTGGAAATGGCATCAACAGACATGACCATATTTTAAGTTTAAAAATTCTTAATCAGACATGGTCAATAGATTTATCAGTAACATTATTATTAAAATGTCTCTAAAATCCATGTTCACCATAACATTAATGAAAAAAAAGAAAACACATAATGCAACTCTCAAATCTCAAATAATATTGTCATGAGACGCACCTTAATGTTCAACCGTTGTAAATTCATCGGAAAACATGTGAAAACATTGAATAATTTTGTGTTAACTGCTTATTTATTTATTTATACAAAGAAACACTCTAAAATTGTGTGTGTGCTAGAAATTTAATTACAAGACAGATTTAATTAGATTTCAATTTCAATTCACACTATTTCTAAGATAAAATTTAATGTTATAAATTTAAAGAAATTTTCAGAGACTTTACAATTCATTAGAAAAAGAATAACATTGAAATTTCATTTGCCCACGATTATTTTAAAATATATTTTTTTTTGTACATTTCATTTTCATTGAATTCTCAAAATTTATTTATTTCCTATCATATAAATATATATTTAAAATGAAAAAAAAAAATTACATACATAAATAACTATATCAAAAGTCCCGAATAACACAACACGAACACGATAATCACAAGTAAAAAAATAAAAAAAAATAAATAAATATCAAACAAATCAATATAAAAATATTGACAATTTAATGTCAGTAAATAAAATTTATGTATTTTGATGGTAAAAATGAAATGTAAATGGCATGAAAAAAAAATTTTTTTTAACTCAGTATATTGATTTTTATTTTTTATCATTATTATTAATATTGATATTAACATTTATACTCATCATGTGCATTTTATCGATACAATTTTTTTTTTAATTTTAACATAAATATATGCAGAAAAATTATTATTATTATTACTGATGATAAAAATAAAAATAATAATAATATTAAAAATATATTTATTGAACTTCTTTAAAATAAATATTAAAAAATTGAGGAAACTTTAAATGGATGGAGAATGAAAGTGCATTCTTGACTCATATCTAGGCCTGAAATGGCCTTTATTGGATATTTCACTTCAATCTTCATTATCAGAGGCCTCAATTTTTATTCTGCATTTTGAATTGAAAACACACCGCAAAGCACTCGTAGAGCGACCTTGAAAATTGACAGAATCTGACCCGTTTAAGAGCCCACCTCACCTTAATCTGATCTCACTGTCTTTCCTCTGAAAGAATTACATCTAGATCTAGCTCAAAATGGCATCTTTTTATTTTTACAGAAAATGAGACACCCAGTTCCAGACACACAAAACGCTCCTAAAAGCGTATTTTTAATTGAAATTCAGTCAAAACGCTACTCAAGTTAAAATTAGTCAGTTACCAATCAGTAAATCGAAAAGTGATTCATTAAATTTCATAAAAGCATCTTAAATATTTATATTACAATTTATTAAAATTCTTATAAAAGTAGTTCATTTTCTGATATTACTTTTCAACATTAAACAAAAATGTCACAATTTTTTTACTCATCCTTTGATCTTCATGTTTTTCATCTTTCTTTTTGTTTTTTAATTGAAAAATGTTTTCACACTGTGTTCAATTTTTTAATCATCATGTTAAAATTAAAATGAATAGCCACACAAACAAAATCAGGCTGTAAGGGACATTTTACATTAAAAATAAGATGAGAAAAAATAGGACAACTAATTACAGCTCATTACAGTTTTGAGATAATTTTTGTTTCATTTTCTGATGAATCTGTCAAAATTGTTATTTTTTAAATTCAGCTTCAAGTCAAATTTTGTCATATATGTCACGAATATTCAAAAAAATTATTTTATATTATTTAATTTCATTTTTCATTTAAAAAAGTTTTCTTTGTAAATAAAAGGAAATAAAAATCATGCAATTTAAATTCAAATCCTTGTCTTGAAGACATTTCTCTTATCAGTCACATTTTCTTACTTAAAATACATTCATTTTAATTCATTTGTATGAGATGAGCCATGACAATTTCATCTAAATTATGGTGATGTTAAATTTCATGTCTTGTGTATGAAGATTAAATGGGAAAAATTTAAGCGAAAATGCATAAATAAAGGAAAAAAAACAAAAGAGAAGATAAAAAATCATGTATGATGTGATATGAATATAAGTAACCCTTAATCGTGTTTTTTTCTTTGAAAAGTTGATAATCATGATAAACATTCATCGTATGAGTATAAGAGTGAAGATGGGGTAGGAGGGGTGAAGTGTATTTAAATAATAAATAAATAAATTAAGCAAATAAAACATGTAAAATTATATGAAATGGGAAAATTGGAGGAGACAAATTTGATTGGAAAATGAAGTTGACTAGTGTCAGCTAAAATTTGGGTATTAATAACGGGAAGAGGTTTGATTTTATAGAGAGAGTGACGATTGTGTTAATATAAATAGAAAAAATCTTTGTTTTTCAGTTTTGAACACTTTTATAAGAGTTTTGAAGATTTTTAAGACTTTTTTTTAAAGTTTTAAATTCATTTTTAAATGTTTTGAAATTTTTTTAAAAGCTTTGGAGATATTTTTTTAAGTTTTTAACTATTTTTGAAGCTTTGAAGACGTTTTTAAGAGTTTTGAAGATTTTTTTTATGTTTTCAAGACATTTTAAAGAGTTCTGAAGATTTTTTTAAAAGGTTTGTGGATATTTTTTAAAGTTTTGAAGAATTTTTTAAAGTTTTGTAGAAGTTTTTAAAGTTTTGAAGAAATTTTTTAAAGGTTTGTAGAAAATTTTTAAAAATTTTTATGGATAATTTTTAAAGTTTCTTAGATTTGGAAGACTTTTTCTTAATTTTTTAATTTATCTCATTTTTAAAAATCATAACGCAAATTTAAGACCCCATTCACATAATCCACATAATTTACTTAAACTGTTTCAAATTATTACAAGAAATAATGAAAAACTGAATATAAACCATGTTTAATTCAATGGTTTACTTTTCACATATAAATGTAACTGCAATTTTTTTCCATTTGCTCCAAAATTCAAACAAACGAAAAAAAAAATGAATTACAAAAACGTACAACTCATATAATAAAACGTACACAAATAATGTCTTTTGACTACTTAATATAATCATCCCAGAGATAAACAACAACCAACCACCACCACTACAATTTTGTAGAGTTAAACATAAAAATGCCTTCGAGTTGTAGCAAACACAATAATAAAAAATAATAATAATAATGCAACATAACAAAACAGAACACAAACAACAATAATCATCATAATAGAAGAGAACAATTCAACATTTCATTTTTTGGCATCACACATATAATTCTATGTGAATGTGAATCGTGCATCGGGTATATAAATTCACATATTTATGACACGTTATAACATTTATTTTTGTTTTTGCTTATTATTTATATAAAAGTGCTCATTCCGTGCATGTATGTGTGTGTGGTGAACGTGTGTGCATGCATCATGAGTTTTTCGGAAAATTAACAAAATGCAAAATTATGATTATGACAAAACACTGTATTTTGTTCATATTTTGTATTATAATAGTCTCTGGCTGAAAATGCTCTCATACAGTCAAACATACAAATAATCACATAATATGTTAATGAAGTGTAAAATTTATGACATGTATAAAAAAATATTATTATTATGATTATCATTATTAATCCCTGTATGAAAT
Organism: Culicoides sonorensis; assembly: GCA_900002565.1. Taxonomy (NCBI): domain Eukaryota; kingdom Metazoa; phylum Arthropoda; class Insecta; order Diptera; family Ceratopogonidae; genus Culicoides; species Culicoides sonorensis. The sequence goes on along the minus strand of LN483638.1, from coordinate 129,209 downwards.
GTGTGTGTCGGTGTCTGTTGTGGTATGTTCCCAAAAACCAAAAAAAAATCTTCTGAATGATTGAATTAGATTAGAATTAGATGAAATTTACCTTTATTGATGATTTTTTAAATTTGAATTTTAAATATAAAAAATTTAAATATTTTCATATGAATTGAAAGTTAAAGAGAATTTTTCTTTTTACATTAAAAAAAAAATGCAAGATAAAACTTCATGAACATCTGGTCTACATAACAAATTATTTGCAGATACAGCAAAAATGACACCAAAAACACATTATTTTATGTTATATAAGAGAGACAGTATTTTTGTGTGTGTAAATGAAATTTATATGGTTTAGTTTTAAAATGGACATGAAAAGTTTATTTTTTTTAATATAAATTAAAATTTATGGCTTTTAATGAGCATGAGGTTCATCTAATTCATAATTTTTCTGATAAAACTGGGACAATTTTTCGTTTGAATATCAAAAATAGACGACACAACACAATTTTACATTTTTATGAAATTTAACCATCAATCACGATAACCACAAAAAAAATTAAATCAAATCCCGTAAAACAATATCAGTCTTAATTGTGATGAAAACCATGCATTATGATAATTTCCATATCAAATTACGCCTCATTATAAAATCGTAACCTGATTATTATTATTATTATTATAATGAAATTGCATTGATTGGCTACAATTTAGCTGTCCTTTTCCTGTATTTAAATGCAAAACAAAAAATTTTGGTCAATAAATCGAAATTAAAAAAAAATTGTATTGTTTTGCCTAAATATTAACTGATATAACATTATTTTAACTGATACTAGGCAGGAACAGTGAACTTTATTTTCGAAAAATATTTTTTTTAATGAAATTTGTCGCTGCAGGTTTGAAAATGAAAAGATTTTACATTCTGAAGGGTATCATGGGAATGTTTTATTATGTAAATGAGTTTTTTTTGAAATGAAATTTATCGCCACACAGTTAAAATTAAGAATATTTTATGTTCTGAAGGGTATCATGAGATAAAACTTCTCGAAATGAAAATTAGTTTTTAATTTTTTTTTGAAATTTTTACAGTTTCTGCCTAATTCACCTAATTAATATAACTGTCCACTATAAATATATTATTTACCGCTTCAATTTCATCCAACTAACTAACACATGATGATTAAAAATATTAAACGCATCTCTCGTGTGTACGTCACACACACACACACACACACATACATTGAGTAAATAGTCGATATATCACTGGGCATTAGCAGACACAATTCAATTAAAATTTGTGAAATCCTGACATTAGCAAAAAATTTATGTGATGTACCAGGTTGATATACTTATGTCTGTGTGTGTGTTTAAATTTTTGTTTTAAATAAATATATGCAAAGTTTATATTTAAAATTGACATAAGTTAAGGTATGTATAATAAAATACAAACATTGATGCTGCGTTGTTGAGGTGGAATGGCAATCAAAATTAAATCCAAACAATATCGATATAATTATTTGGTTTGCTCTTATTTCTGTTGAATTTTTTTGAATATATTTCAATGTTTAATTTAATTTGAGAGTATAATTCAGTGATCTTATATAGGCTTTCAGGACTGTGGACCACCTTGTGAATGTGAATGGAGAGAAAAGTTAGATGAGCCGTTCTTCCTAGCATTTGGTTATTATGAGGAGAGATTAAGGAGGAAAAAGTCTATTGCTACAGACTTCGATGACATTGTGCCAGTAATTAAAAAAGAATCTGTTTAGTCCAGTCGCAAACTGTCCAAATCAAAATAAGTATAAATTTGTTTAAGAAGTAAAATATGAATTCTTTAAATAGACAACAAGAAGAAACATACGGAATAAAGAGCCCAAGAGAAACACCACCATCACTCCATTTTACACTTCAGCCACTCACAGTGATACAACGTGTCAAATCCGTCCATGTCAAATGAATCTATGACAATAACTCGGTTAGTTTTCATTTTAAGTAACAAAAAAAAATCACCAATTATTTCGAGCAATAAAAATTCAAATTCCTCAACTAAAATATCAATTTCATATTAATTTTTAAATGCAAATCTATAAATAATTAAATATTCCAATTACAACAAGTACTCCAATCTTAAAAACAAATTCCTCACTTAATACATAACTGAGATGTTGTAACATAAAAAAAAATTAAACAAAATCAACATGAATGTGTAAATATTATGACAGAAGCGCAGTTTGACTTATTATGCGTGAATATTTTTTGTTTATTTAAAAAAAAAATAAAATTGAAATGCAAATAACAATCATTTTAAACTCAAATCTAGAATATCGATGATGATGATTTCACATACATACACACACATACAATATTTAATAACAATAATAAATAAACATAAAATAAATTACTTCAAATTAAAATAAACGCATAGAGTTAAGAGTGTGAAAGAGAGATTCGGTCAAAATATAATGAAAAAAAACTGTTAAATCAATAAAACATTTTGAAGAGGTATTTGGCGCCATTAAGTTTGTTACAATCTATCAATAAAAATGTAAAATAAATGTGTGTGTTATATGTTTAAAATGTTATATGTTTATCATCAATTAGCTGGAACGCGCATATATAATTGTGTTGATATAATAATTTACATATTTTAACATCCGTGCAAACTATTTTCACATTATTCGTCACTTTTCATATTAAGAGTAAAAAAAAAAATTGTTTACATTACATTTCGATGCTACATTATTTGATTTGCCATTTGTGTGGTATTTTTATGTGATTAGAACTATTCAACTAACTTCTCAAATTTGAAATTTAATTAAAAGATCATATCATCGTTGCATGTAAAATATTCCCATCATTTACCTACTTAATTTATAATGAAAGGTGATGAGTAGTGTAATAATAAAGTCAAGTCAAATTACATGAAAATTCTTCTTAACTTCATTTTATGCTAAAAACACATAGTTTGCTGATTAGTTTTTAGTAGGGTTACGTTTAAGACGTTAAACTTGACATGAATTCGGTGTTTTTTTATACTTATTTTTCATAGATGGTTAAAAATGTTCATTATTTATGACGATGACGATGCAAGATGTAAATTTAAAGTGATGATAAGACAAGCAACATGTTGCACTTTTGTTCATTATATACATCAATTTTGTTGAAATTTGATCAAGAAGTTCTAATGTGAATAGTTAAGATAATAAATAAAATTGCATGGACCATGTCAAATATTGGCTGTTTCGAAGCGGATTCACAGCGTGTCGTACCGACGTTACTTCACCCGATAAAGACAGTGTAACAGTCACAGACGTTCCATGGAAACTACTTCGCACTCTGTACGTATGTATCCCGACACAGGCCAGGCGAGCTTGAAATTAATATTTTTGAATCAGACCCTCATGCTATAGTTAATTTGCAACGAATTCATTCATTGGAGATGGACCAGAAAAGATTCACACTAAGCACGGTTTTTTTATATGATTCTAACGGCGTACCTAATGAACAGGAATGTTGTGTCACTGATTTCAAACTTTCAGCAGCCGTAGGATCAGAAACACCTTAAGTAAGATTTGTGACCAATTTTGACACGGATGTTCCACAGTGATAATAACAAAATAATCACAATCAATAATAATTAATCACATAAAATCATTTTAAATAATTTACATAAAATTTATGTAACACGCTAACTATCGATTAAATTAAAATGAAGTCAAACAAATATTATTTTATTTTTCTTTTAAAAAAAAAAAAAAATGTAACAGCAAATAAACTAATTATGAAACACTTTTTTTCGTTGAATTTGAATTTTAATTGATTCAAAACTTTAAACAAATTTATCACATTTAATTTTATTTAAACCATTTTTTAAAACATTTTAACAGTTAAACATCATCGTCCATCAAAATGGCGATGAAATTAGTATTCAATTACTTAATTAACTTATGTTGGGTTTGTATCATTTTAAAATAAAAACAAAAAATATTTGTACTAAAATATTCAAATAAAAACTTTTAATCGTATCAAAATCAGTTATAATTTTAAATGCTTAGGTAATAAATGAGAGATTGTGTGCAACATGCAACATCATTTTGATATTAACGTGATAAAGTGAATTTGCATGATTTGTCAAAAGGCGCCTATTAGATGCTGTGTTTTGTTTATGATATTTTTACTATGAATTTTTTTTTCATATTTTTATTTTTTTGAAATGTCACACTTAATATCAATTTACGTTGGCAAAATTTATTGGAATTGATAAAAACTATTAAAACTCGATCCGTTTATTTTCCTTATTTATTATTATTACTTTCATTTTTTTATCATTCTTTTCTTCTTCTTAGTTTACTGTTCAATTAAGATCAAGTAGATAAGAAATGCATTTAATAGGTTTTAGCGGTTTTGAAGGTGATATCAATGCAATAAATAAACTAATTTTAGTTCCTCTTCAAAACACCTTAAAATGACTTCAATTGAATGTCTTAGATCTAGCCGAGAAATTAAGTCAATATTTGAAAAAAAAACCGTTAAATTGACATTTTTCTATTTTTTTTTTAAATTTAAAACATAAATTCACACTTCAATGATCGCTTCTGTCTTTAAAAGACGAGTCGCATCATCATAAAGCACAATTAGACAAACACACACTTGACTTGAATGCACTTTTCAACTCATATATGAGTGAATGTATGTTCAAGTAATGGCTCATTAATTACAATAAGCAAATATACTTAAAATATTTTTTTTCTTTTTTGTTAAATTAAATGTAAAATGCATCACAGTGAAAGTGATTGATTGAAATGATTAATTTTGACCCAGGATACAATTAACAGCTATCTCAGTAGCACTCCATTAAATTGAATTTCATTACAAAAAAAGTTAATTTCACATTAAATTGATTAAATTTTAAACAAATCAATATTTCAGTCAACAAGTATCATTTTTTTATTGTAAATTAATATTCGACTTTGATTTTTTTTAAAAAATAATAAAATAAATTCAATATGATTTAAGTTGAGCGATTACTAGAGAAAACACAAAATTGATAATAAGTAGGAGATTGGTAGCACAAAACTGTTAAAGAAATGTTTTTTTTTTGTTTCTTTTATTTAACAACGCACATAAAACGAAATATGATCTTTAATAAAAATTTTACAGAAATGTTGAAATGAAAAAATTATAAAGTTAAAATGTGTGAATGAAATGAAAAGTAATTTTAAATTTATTTGGGAAAGCGCATATTTGTGAAAACTTTCTTAAACATGAACCATGAAGAATTTTCTTGAGGGGGCTCAAATATTTTCATAAACGTCAACATTTAATTTGAATGGAGTCTGAACTGTAAATTGAAAATGTACCGCAACAACCCGCAGTTCTCCACGCATCTAAACAAGCGATTGCAGTACTCCCAATTTTTCAAAGTGGATAGAGGCGAATTGAAAATTACTAACGGGCCTGGCATTTTGTATGATTTTCTTTAAAATTTACGCTTAACTTAACTTTTGCAAGACGATCGACTGAGGCCTTTCTGGTATTTGCCAGATTCCCCACCTTAGTTCGTCAATACAGACGCTAAAAATTTAACTACGCCTTAAACGCCTTGTCAGCGTCAAGTGAATCACCAAGCTGTGCGGAGAATTCAAATTGCACTACTATTCCTTAATTTCCTTGAAACAGACATCAAACCAAGCTTAAAAGCGCATTTCCATCAGTAATTTAATTTTCTTAAACTAATAAAAGAAATTGAGAATGATGCTCATAAAAAAGTCTTAAATATCGTAAAATAAAATACATAAACGTAAAAAAATTTAATGACCTTCTCTCACTCTCATATCACAATTCAATATGATTGATAAAGACGCTATATGACTTGAGTAGATGATAATTTATGAGACGGATATATAAATAATTTTTAATAATAAATAATTATTATTATTATTTTGTTGCTTGCTTGTTTGTTTATTTGTTCGTTTTTTTTTTATTAATTTTTTTTTAACAATATTTTTATTGCCTTTTATATTGATTTTTCTTTCCCATAAAAACCAATAAAATTTCTGTACATGTTTTTTTTTTGTGAGCCGTAGTGTCATAAAATGTACCTCAATTTAAAGAAATTTTAATCATCAGTGAAATATTAAACTGCAAAAAAACAGATTAAATCATTATCTTCAAAAATATTAAATTGATGAGTGTCATGTTTTACGAGGCATTTGGAGCCGATTTAATTGTTTTATAACGGACTTGCAATTTAAAAGGTGTTAAAAAAAAGTAACAGGATACAATTCAATCAAATATGAAATTAATTCACATGAGAACATTGAGACTTGAGTTTATTTTTAAATTTATTTATTTTAATTCGTTGTGTAAAAAAAATCACTTCTTCTTAGTGAATTATGATCCTTGTTCTGCATAAATTTCAACTGACTCAAAATAATAATATTAAAAAAAATTAAAATTATATTATTTTTTCTCTGTTAAATCAATAGTTTAAATGTAACAGTGTATGATAGATGTTCGTTGCTGTTTTTTTTTTTAATTTTTGGTGGGTGTAGAGATGTAGAAATATTTGCTTTGCTTGCCTTCTAAAAATGCATACACACTTACAGTTACAGTACAAAAAAAACACAGAAAACAGTGAGAGTTAAAATAAAATGTAATAATAACAAAGAGGAACCCATTTACTTGATTTATTTTATTTCATTTACTTCTCGTCGTTCGTTGGCAAATTCCAAGCCAATATTTGCAACATTTATTATAACTGCACACATACAAAGAGGTACTCGTTACATTTTGTGTGTATGTTTGGTGCAAAAAGCTTGCACTCATAAATTATATTTATTACTTTTCAACTATTTTTCATATACACGATACTCAAATTGTATGTATTTCATTTTGTAAATTTGATTCCTTTTTGTTAAAATTCATATTTTTCATATTAAATTTATTATAATTTTTACAATAATAATAATGAAAAAAAAACATCTCATATAAACAAGACAGTGTACAAAACGTAAATGAAGCAAAACAAGTCTCTTATCTCAAATCATTCAGTTGCCCATTAAGCATATTGGTGATAATTAACATTAGCATTAAATTTTATATTTCTGTATGAAAAAAATAAGAATATTATGTGTATTTTAAGAAAATTTATAGATATCTCGATTCGACAAAAGAAAAATGTATTTAAATGTGAATCAAAGACAAGCGGAACACATGCCGTGAGTCAAATGACTTTGAAACTGATTTAGGCAGATACTAATTGATGGTAGAAAATGATACTTGGGATATGGCGTTATTTTTCTTAATTATTTTGAGGTACGTTGAAATAATATCAAGAAAAAATTGACTGGAGATTTGCTTCAATGTCCAAAGTGATGAATAGGCCTTATCTTTGGTGACGATTAAAATTTTGTATAAAATTTCAATGAATAAGAACTTTTACTTTCAGACCATACGGAAATGTGAAGCGACAAAGAATTACGAAAATTAACAAACTACCGCGGAAAATCGTTAGAGTTCGTCAAATTTCAAAAACCAGGAAAAAAATCCAGAAAAATCGAATTCATGTTCAATTTAGGAAAATTCCAAGATTTTTTTAAAGTCTTACGATTTTCGAAAATTTTTAACATTACCACGTTTTTTTTTGTGGTTCTCTAAAAGATTCACGATTTGAAAATCTGGCAATTCGGCTATTTTTGCTACTAAACCCCTAAAATTGTCTAAAATAGGGGAAATTTATAAAATCACGAAACTGTCGAAAATCCTGAAATTTTCAAAAACTTGGAAGACGACAAAAATTACTAAATTGCCAAATTTTTAAAAATTGGAGACTGTCAGAAAACCAATGAAAATCTTCATAACGTCAAAAATTGCAAAAATTTCAAAAAATCTGGAGCCAACAATTTCCAAAATCGAGTAAATTTAAAAAATCACAGAACTGTCGAAAAACCCTAAATTTACAAAAACTAGGAAGATGACAAAAATTACTTAATTGCCTAATTTTAAAAAATTTGAAAACTGTGAAAATTTTGATAACATCAAAAATTGAGAAAAATTGCGAAAATATCAAAAAACCTGAAAGTTTTCCATTATAAATGGAATGCACTTTTCGCAATTTTTTTAATTTCTACGTACTACAAAACTCACATGAGTCCAAAAACGGTCTTAAGTGCAGTAAAACACTTCCTGTTAGCGATTCAAAGCATTTTAATTGAAAAATATTTGCCTTGTTTCATACTTTTTAGTTCATCTTCGAATTCAGACAATTTTTTCTCATTTTTTTTTAATTGTAGCTCAATATTCTTAACCATACTGAGCAATTTATCTATTTATTGGTAATTTTTTCCAGTTTAATGCAAAAAAAAAATCATTATCATTATCAGTAAAGTGTTAAATTATTGCATTTTAAATTGCAGTAAAGAACGATTAAAGTAATGTTAATATGAGTTTTTTATAAAATATTTTTATTTAATATTCTTTGTCGTGTTTGATATTAAAAAAGTAATACAGAAATTTCATTCATTCATTCATTTTTATATTTCTTTTGATAAAATAATTTTTTATTTTAACTGAGATTTTTTTCCTTCTTCTTCTTATTTGACTTCTCTTCAAGGCCACTCCTCATATATGTTTTTTTTTATAATTTTTTGTTGTTATTTCTGAAGATATGGATGAAGTTGAGTAGTATTTCAATCATTTTTGACTTATATTTATTATTATTGTTATAATTTGTGTGTATTGAGGTTGAAGAACATTTTAATTGTCAAAATTGATGATAAAATATGTGAATTTATTACATCAGGGTGATTATAAAACAAGAATGAAAGGAAAATGACGCGACTTGAAAAATATGAGAGTTAATCAAAGATTATTTGTTTGTGTGTGTTAATTAAAGCAAATTATGATGATTATTCAGAAAATAATCTCAATGGATTAGATTCAATTTGGATTGGGACTCTGAGTTGATTCAATTAAATTTTCCCTTTAAATGAGATGAAATTACACGTAAAATGTAAAGAAAAATTAATAATAAATGATTTATATGGTCAACATTACTCTTAACACAATTCATTCACTCATGTTAGACAACCTTCTTCTTTTCATTTCAAAAAATGTTTCTTCAAGTGAAGGAACGACTAACTGATGACGACCACTCTCTTATTCATGTAGCAAAAATAAAAGTAATAAGTTTCCATAGTTTATTTTATTATTATTATTTTTATATTGTGTTATAATATATAAAAGTTGTGTTGTAGATAAATTATCGCTATTAATTAACGTCTATTTTTAAGATATGAGTTAATAAACGTGCTTTTGACGCTTTTCGTTAAAAATGACTTGTACTTGAATGTGTGTGTGTGTGTGTCTGAAATGTGATGAGAAATGAAGCGAAATGAAGATGAAATATTGTGCTAACATTTCGTATGGTCATTATGAGTGATTTGAAATGGAAAATACCAAAAAAAATTGACTTTTTTGAGTCAAATTCAATTCAATTCAATCGATAAACCTTTTTTTTGTCTGAAGAAAATTTGAGTGGATTTAACTGTCTGACCCAATCAATCAATAGTCTTCAATCATAATCCTCTCTTCATTTCAAAATCATATTTTTATTTTACTCAACTCATCTTAAATTTTGCAGACAATCATGTACAAGTTGATGGTACACAAAAAAAATTTGATTGAGATTTATTTATAAGACGACACAAGAATTTATTTTTCATTTCATATCTCTTGAACAGTTAAAATATAACAATGATCCGTCCGATTCAAATCCATTTCATAAATCAATCGAAATATTGAAACATTTTCATATAATTTCATCATCACAAAAATCCTTTTTTCATTTCAGTATCACGTTTCTACGTTTTTTATTGTGTTTTAAGAATTGAGTTGAAAAAAATGCGTGTGGTCACTTATGGCGTCCGTCCGCCTTTTCCAGAAAAAAAATAAATATTCGAATGTTCTTCCAATTTTCGTAAATCATCGAAGTTTTTCAAATTTTCGTAAATCTCAAAGCTTTTCAAATTTTCATAAATCATTGAAGTTTTTTAAATTTTCGTAAATCTTCGAAGTTTTTCGAATTTTCATAAATCATCGAAGTTTTTTGAATTTTCGTAAATCATCGAAGTTTTTCAAATTTTCGTAAATCGTCGAAGTTTTTCAAATTTCCATAAAACATCGAAGATTTTCGAATTTTCTTAAAGCATCGAAGTTTTTCGTAATTTCATAAATCATCGAAGTTTTTCAAATTTTCGTAAATCGTCGAAGTTTTTCAAATTTTCATAAAGCATCGAAATTTTTCGGATTTTCCTTAATCATCAAGGTTCAAGGATCAAAAATGTTTCTATGAAAATGTGCTTGTGTATAGCGTTCAGTAACACGTTTCAACGATTTTTTCTATTATAGGAGTCGAATGTCATGTGATGGGGGGATTTTTCAAGGAACGATAAATGCAATTCAGTGTGTGTGTTGTCTTTCTATTTCGTTCAATCATTTAGTTTTACGAGAGAAAATGACAGACATGCAGAGACATTGCAGGTATTTGTATTTTATTTTATTTTTTCCTTATAAAATAAAAGGCAATGAAAGGGAGACTGTAAAATCTCACGTTCATTTTCTTCATCCATCAAAAAATATACTTTTTTCAATTTATATCATATATTTGATTTTGAGTTCAACATGTATTGATATTTTTCTTTGGAATGAGTGTGTGTGTGTGTGGTCAATTTTTCCATATAACTTTGTTATGTGATATAAAAATATAAAATCATCCCAAGAGTGATGAGAGAGCATCGAAATGCACTGATAGAAATATTTTCCTTGAACGTAGGAAAGGATTTCTTTTAAGAAAAATCGTTCTGTCATGTTAAAATAAATGAGTGATGTACCAATAAGAAATTTTTTTAAAGAAAATTCATGGATATTTGTTTGATCTATGATGAAAAGTATGTGTGCATCAAAATTTCTTTTTCTCAAACTCATCTCATATCTCATCGCAGAAGATGTAGAAATTCATCGTAAGATAAGAGAGAAAAAATGTGTGGAAATTGCATTTGTTGCACTTTATGTAAGGTAATCATCATGGAGAGGTCACGGGAAAAAATTAAAAAAAAGAAAAATCATCACTCCAAATAGAGTTTTTCATTCCAGACATTTTTTCGGTTTGAATATGAACTGATTGACCAAAAAATCAAAAAAAAAAAAAATATTGATCCAAATAATTTTATTTCAATTTTTCTCTCCTTAATTCCTGATAAAATTTATTTCATGTTCGTATGAAATCTCGTACCATAAAAATTTTTCTTTCTTGTACACACACAAGTCAAAGTAGTTTACGTCAATTTTATAGAATATTTTATTTGATGAAATAGCACACACACACTCACACACATACACATGAATATACATCAAAGTTGAGATGTTTGACTTGAGACGTTTTTCATATGAAATGTGTTGTTTGGCCTGGATGGACATCACATACATGTGTGTGATTGGGTGGGTGTATGTTTATCAAAAAAAAAATATATATACACATGGACAGAGATTTTCCATTTTCACATCAATATGACATGACATGCTTTTTACCATCATCATCATCATCATCGTCGTCGTGACCAGAGAACTGAGAGTGTGAGATAAAGAAGGTGTTCAATGTGGGTGTCAATTCTTGTATTTAATTTATAGATATATGATTTTATATGAAATAAAAAAAAATATTATTTGTATGAGAGGAAATACACACACAGATGATATGTCGAGCAAAATGAATAAATGCCTTCTGGGTGAATAACAACATTATTTCATATGAAATGTGTGATGGTCATGAGGAAGAAGATGATGATGATGATGATGACGATGAAAACTAAGAAAAATATCTGGGTGAGAGTTTGTACATTCGGACACGTTGTTGTTCTTCATCATATGTTCGGACATGGAACGGCTAAGAAAAAAAAAGTGAAATAAAATAAACGGAAAATAAGATGATGGTTTATTTTGTGTTTTGACATACAACTAATAAAATATTTTGATTTATGTCTGCTGTCTTTCATGTAAACGTATACACACACACATTACAAGTGCTGTGACTGATATTTGTTTTTTATTTCAAGGATTTGGGACATTTCACAAGAAAAATTACTATGATGAATGTAAAAATGAGAAATGAGAAAAAAACGATGATGCTGACAGTTAAAAATATATAAAAGGTGAGTAATTAATTTGAAGAGTAACAATCTGATTCAATTATTGATTTACTTTTTGTTACTACACTCTCAACCCGTGGGGCATCAGTTTTGAGTTGAGAGTGTAATTTGAACTGAAAACGCAAAAAATCTCAATTTAACCTACTTAAAGTGCTTTTAATTGCATTCCATTGAAATTTATTGCAATGTAACATCTCAAGGTGCCTCAATAATTTAACGTTGACTGATTATATTTGCGCGCCTTTGTGTGTCATATCATCACTTCTCGCATTATTTCTTTATTTTTTTTTCAAAACACATAACAATGCAGATGCAATTTAACATGATAATCATAAGAATTGAATAAGTTCGCCCCCACACATGAACACTTCAAATACAATGGAACCAGGGATGGATTTACGTGAGTGAGAGCAACGAAAAGGATATCAGCCCTGCTTAATTTTTTTATTAAAATTTCTTTCAATTTCAATCAAATCGTATTTTAAGACAAAATTTGACATTGATACCCCCCAAGCCCGTCTTACCCTTAATGAAACTTTAAAGAAAAATTCTAATTCCGACCCTGAATGAAAAATCATTTTAATTTAATTTATTATTTTATTGAATATTCATATTAAAATGATTTTTTTATTAATTCATACTGTGTGATTAATGTCATATTTTTTTGCAAATTGCACTTTATCAATCTTCAAATCAAACAACAAAAAAAATAGATCTTAAATTTGATACCTGTTAAAAGGAGAGGAAAAAACAACATTTAGATGGAAAACTTGTGACATATGTCTTAATAATTTATTTTATGTCTTGTCTCTCATTTTCAACCATATCTTTTAATATGTGACTGTGTATGTGTGTCTGTGTCCCTGTACGTGGGGATGCACAGCAATCAAATGTGACGAGAAAAAAAAGAAAACTTTTCTTTCTCTTGTCATTTTATTGTGTTTGTTCAAAGTTCACTGAGAAAAATATTTTATCTATTTAATATCACGTGTGTGTGTGTGTGTGTGTGTTAAAGTACTGAATTTAATATGTGTTTAAATGACAGACACATAAATAAATGCAATTAAGAAAGTTTAAACACCACACAAACACACACATATAACATAAAAATAGACAGACAGAAAGGATGACGATGATGGTTTTACTTTTTTTTTACAAATAAAAGACAAAATGTGTGTTTACTGAACACATAATAAAAAAAACACACACACACACCCCAGTAAATGTTTATTCAATATAATTTCATGTCAATCATGATATGTGTGATATTTTTGGAGACTGACATTAACAGCTTCATTCTCAGACAAATTTCCTCGTTCCTTGTTATGACCAGATTTTAAAAGGTTTAAATGATGAATTTCATGTACAAATATTTCGAATAGGGACGGGAAGAGGGAGAGGAAATAATAATTATACATCCCATAAATGTGAGTTTACAGAAAGGAATGACCATAAATTAAATGAAAATAGACTCAAATTGTGCAAATAATTATGTGTGTATCGTCTGGTGTCCGCAAAAATCATTTCCAATTGTTTGTATTTTGAAATTGAATTCAATTCATTGCCTCGTGGTCGCTCTCTCGCCTACTCTTTGCTTCTCACTCTCACCACAATTTTATCATAACATATCTGAACTAGATAAGTGTCTATAACAACTTAAAATTGTTTATCAAAATTCAATTGAAAATATATTTTCATTAGTGGAATCCAGTTGGGAAATCAAAAACTGTCTCACGATTTATTGTGATATTATGATATTGGAAATGCATGTGATTTTAATTCAAATATACTATTATTTATTATTATTATAATAAGTGTGTGTGCAGGTCCAGAGAAAATTATATAAAATAAATTTCAAAATCTAGATTTTGTATGTCCAATTTTTATTTTTTTTATGATTATGATTATTTTTTTTCTTCTCACATTCTGACACTCAATTATTCTGGTATTGGCTGAAATTAAAATCGAAATTATTATTATTTAAGTTCAATTTCAATGAAATGGAATCATAATAGAACGATAATAATAATCAAATTTTTGACAAAGATTATGTGTGTTGCGTATGAGGGTGGTTGTCTCGTTCTCAGATCATATTTGGGCAAAATGTTTCAATGAAGGTTCGTTAAATTAAAAAATTGAGTGACATTTTCTGGTCACTTTAATGGCTTTCATTGTAAAATTGAACACTCTGAGTTGAAAACGCCCCGCAAATCACCCCGCATGCGGGGTTAACGCCAAGCACAACGTGTTAAATTTAAAAATTAATTTGTCGTTGTCACTCTGTCGATCCGAAACTCCAGAAGTGCCCGAGTGTTAGGCATACTATTTCCGAACTTTTGGGCGGGACAATCCCGATTTTTGAATTAATGTTCCGTTTCCCGATTTGTTCCGATTTCCAAAAACTGACCTTAGTTTCACAAAACGTTCCTTGATGAGTATGCAGATCGATAGAGAATCAAAAAATACAGCGCCTTGTTTCTGCAGTTTTCAATTTGCCACTCTAGAGGGCGCTAAGACCTAATTTTGTGATTGACACGAAGAAAAAAATTGAATAACAGCAAAAAAAATAGAAAATCAGGATTGAAGTCGTTGATGCCACTTTGAGGGTGTCAAAAGAGGATCCTGGAGATCCGAAAAATCCCTCCTCAAGGCTGGTAAGGTCGTTGATGAGGTCGTTGATAACTTCAGTTTAGTTAAAAATGAATAGTTTTTAGCTGTCCCGCTTTTTGCTTTCAAATCCCGATTTTTTATTTCACTAGTCCATGGTATGCCTTCCGAGTGGCAATTAGACTTCTTGTTTTCATCATTGATTAAATGACCAAATCAAATTTTAATGACACTCATGTAAAATTCATTTTTAAAATAAAAAAAAAAAAAATGATTTTTTATTGATTTGATCGATCTCTTGTTTGACAGTCACCACATTCAATAGTTTAATTATAACTAATAAGCGCGCACGTGTGTGTGTGTGTGTGTGCCTGTGTGTATGATAATTTTCTGTATGTCCCACTAAAAAATATGGCCTTGATATAAAAAATAAATAATACAATCAAATATGTGTCACTCTTAATAAATTTCGCTGAATTTTGTTTGTTCTTTACAATTTTTGTATACAAATTGATTGATGAATGATCGATGAGTTAATGACTAAATTTTTTGTTCTCGTCTCACACAAACAACATTGTTGTCAGTTAATTTCATCAAAATGATGATGACGATGATAAGTAAAATAAATGTGTAACTAACGAGTAAAAATAAAATTGATAACAGAACAATTTATTATTAAATATATTTGGGTCGGTTAGCAAAAAAAAGTTAACAAATAAAATCTTTCATGTTATCATCAGTCTATTTTTGTGCCGAAAGGCTTGTTTCATGTTCAATTTTTTATTTGTGTGTAAATGTTATTTTCGGGTGACGGAATATTACTTTATATGTCGAAAATATTCTATCAATCAAAATGTTGAGCCCATACGCCAATCAATCAATCAATCAATCAAAGGAAATAATAAAATAAATGGCAATTTTTTCATTGTATGTGTGTGTGTGTGCATGTGTGTGGACTTTATGACTAATAGTTGGATATTTTGATAGAAAATCGATTTTGGTCTTAAGAATGATTAAATTTTGGTTACATTGGGATATGTATTTCAAAGAACTAACCTTACAACAACAATTCTGTATAAAAACTGACATGAACGTGAAAAGAAAATGGTTTAGACATGAAATAGAAAGAAAACGAGAAAGAAAATTGATAATCCATCCATCACGTGTCATCATACATTGAAATGAATTATGATTGACATTTGTCAATGTTGTCTGATGCTACTTTTTGGTTCATTTTCATATCTTACGTGGTTTCTTGGAAGAGAGATAATCCTTTGTCTTTTTATCATGAATGCTTGAATTAATATGATTTTTTTTTTGATAAGGGATTGAATTTGAACTGAAAATGAATAATTCATTCAATGATTCAAAAAATTTTTCAGAGAGCTTCGAAGTTCGCCGGATTGGCCAGACGGGCAATATGGCCAAAGCCAGAAAGGCCGCAGTTGATCGTCTTGTAAAAATTAAGTTTAGCGTAAATTTTAAAGGAAATCATGCAGAAAGCCAGGGCCGTTAGTAATTTTCAATCCACCCCTGCTCCGAACAGACTAAGAGAGACAGACAGTCCCCATTTCATCATTTAACTGAATTTACCTTGAAATTATGATTTTTAAAAGACAGAAACTGGTGTGAAAAAGAGACTAAAATAAGCTTATGTATGTCAAAAATTTGCACTAACTTGATTTATGTTTCATCTCGTCACAAATTCCCATTCTTTCTTTCATCTTTTCACCAAGATTTACATGGAAAAAAATTTAATGTCAGTTTACCTGCACACACACAGAAAAAAAATCATCAAAAAGAAATCTGTTTGGAATTCCATTCACTTTTACACATTTCCGACAATTTTCATATCCATGTGCAATGCAAAGCATTTGTATATTTTTGGGCTGGGATTTGAAGACTGCAAAAATCTTTGATTGACTGACACTCTTGACATGAATGCAATATTACTTGATGCTAAAAACCACACAGACAAACAACAACACGTTTAAATGTAAAATAATAAGGTTCAAACCCTTTCATATACAAATTTATTTGTATACAGACACAAAAGACCCGATTAACATTATATTTTGCACACACACACACACATACCTCTGTAGACAGAGACGCACACACAAGATGTGATGAAATTAAAAATTTATTAATAAAAACTGACATTTTATTTCATAAAATAAATGAAAATTGGACAGCTTAATCCTATATTTGATGCGACAGTTAGACAATTAGGCGGATGGACATCAGACAGACATTTGGTCTTTTGTGAATTTTGTATCTGTTTTGTGATTGTAATTTGTATGTTTTAAATGGTGTGAAAAAGTTATGTTAATTTGATAAAAATAGTTAAAGAAAGGTAGATAACAAAAAAAGTGAGAACAAGGCGTTAATTTGCACGGGAAGTTAATAAGAAACTGATTTCAAAAAAATGAAATTTGAATGATTAAGTTGATTATGGACCGGTCCGTGTCTGGCTTCGTACCTTTTGGCTTCCTTTGCACACTGAAGCTTTTCTGCTGGTGGTGGGATGGTCGAAGTCGGTGGTGGAGGTGGCAATCGGACACGATATCGTTGAAAAAGTTTTTTTGACGTTAAAAAAAAATTCAATGCACTTTTAAAAATTTCACTTAAGTTGAGTCTATTAAAGCTTTTCCTTCAAAAAACATATTTAACTGTCCATTAACTGTGTAAATTGCAATGCTGAATTTCATTGTCTCAAAAATGGCAGTGCATCAGTAAGACCATAAAATCCATTTATTAGAGTAAAAGAGTAACTGCAAGCTACATAATGACATATCTAATAACAAAAAAAAAATGAAAATAGAAGAGAAGAGGAACATCTATCTGTCCATCTGTCTTTTCATGTGTCACTTAAAAACAAAACACCATATAATATTACTTTCCATATACACACAAATTGCATGTAGTGCAGCTCTGAGACAGATAAATTTTATTGAATTGAATGAAGGAATGAAAATGAGAGACAAGAAAATAAAGGACATTTCAAAAGGCTTCATGTCTTCTCGTTTCGTGTACATGTTGCTTATTTTATTATAGATAAAATGCAGAAGTTTATCCTTCACGTATACATGTACACACACCTACAGGGTACATGGAAACAGATCATTGCATTGCATTCAATGACTGATTCAGTGTCAGCTCAATCATGTTGTATATGTTTTTGTACAATTTGTATTTTATGTCCTGTTTTCTTGTTTGTGTCATTTTCCAAAGAAATTGACATCAATACAGACGATTATAATAATTGTGGAGCTTCTCCGTATTCGAAACATGGCAGAATTTGTTTTGGAAGATATTGTTTTTGTTTTTTATTGTCATTGTATTGATGATCATGATGATTTTGTTTTGGACTGAATCTTGTTATCTAAGGAAAAAAAAATAAAACAATGAATTGGAAAAGTTGAGTGAAATACGAAGACAAATTGAATATTTTCTTAGGTCATTAGAGTTTTCTCAGCAGGGCAATTAATTACAGACATCATACGGAGAAATGTGTGTGCATGCTTTGAGAAAATAAATTACTAATTGCATCCATCATTTACATCCTCATCATACACACACACTCACATTTCATAAAAAAAAAATAAGATAATAGAAGCACCAGCTTTGAAATGACCATACAAAATTGTACACTCACACATAGGACATTGTTCCAATTCATCATAATTTCATCAGAGCACACAAGCCAATTTTTCTTTTCATTTTCATACACACCCATAAACTTAACTAGAGCTCACATAAGGAAACATTCACTCACTCACTTACTTATATATGATTACAACTATTTATTTTTCCATATCCAATGTCCAGACTACAGACACACACACATATATTTGAAATATTCTCATCTTATATTATTATTTTTTTTCCTTTTATGATGTGATATGAGAATAAGGGATAAATTTTCTTTGACATTGACGAACTGATGTTGTCCAGTATCAAATTCATCATATTTTTCATTTCTTCACATCTCGT
The DNA here is from genome assembly GCA_900002565.1 of Culicoides sonorensis. Taxonomy (NCBI): domain Eukaryota; kingdom Metazoa; phylum Arthropoda; class Insecta; order Diptera; family Ceratopogonidae; genus Culicoides; species Culicoides sonorensis. The sequence goes on along the minus strand of LN483638.1, from coordinate 110,418 downwards.
TATATGTTACAAGTAAAAATAGAGTTCACACACACACACATGTAACATGCAGCATATCATCAATGTAATAAATCGTCCCATTTATCTGAAAGTTTTATTATTATTATTAAATGTATTTTTTAGTGTACTGTGTGTGTGTGTGTGTTTGTGTATGTGATTCTAGTTATAAAATGTGATGAGTGAGTGAGGGCATTGAATAATGTGGTGTCAGGTTGTACTCAATTCAGATTTATCTTTAATATTTTTAGAAATTTATCATACATATATTTTATCAATTATTACGTAAAACAATGAAATGAAATTTAACAGATCATAGAATGCTTGAAAATCAATTTTTCTGTTTAAATTTCAGACTTGAAGTGCTCAATAAATAATTTTTTAAAAGATTTGACACAACAAATGGACATAAGCAATGTCACACTTGTGCAAAATCAATCATTTGATATTATTTATCAAAATCACCCATGAAACTATCATAAAAAGTGAAACGTACTTTGAATCAAGGCTGTAAGTGCATTCAGGGGCGGATTGGCCATACGGGCAATCTGTCAAATGCCAGAAAGGCCGCAGTAAATTTTAAAGAAAATCATACAGCATGCCAAGGCCGTTAATAATTTTCAATCCGCCCCTGAGTGCATTTTGTCATTACAGGGCATGGACATATGTTAGAACTTGAAACGTAAAAATGATGTATGAGAAAGTTGTAGACAATTTTTCATGAAATTTACCCAGACCGCACGAAATTTTCTCGCCAATTGCGAAATTCGCCAAATCATCGGAACCATCGACGATGGTTTAAGTTCAATCTCTTATTTTTTTCCATAAACATCAAACCGATCCCAAAATCGCATTTACTTTTCCAATTCAAAATCATCCATATCACAGAGAAAATCGAAAAAAAATAAAAGTTTAATATTGTTATTTGTGTTGCATATTTTTCATGTCCCATATCTTTCAAAACAGAGAAAAACACATTTCATTTTCAAATTTTTTATTTGGACAGAGACACAACTCATTCCTGATCACAATCATATCTTAAAAAAATATATTATTATTATTATTATTATTAAAAAAAGAGAAAAATACCAACATAAATTCATCATTTTCCAATCAAATAATAAAAAAAGGATTTTATTTTAGACCATGTGTTGGAGAAAAAAAAAATATAGAAATCAAGATTATGGTCAGTCAGATGAAAAATCGAGAGGAAAAATTTGATATTTTTGTAAGATTTATGTTATTCGATTTTCCTTTTGTTTTGTCGTTTATCATGTTCGATCCACATGTGAAATTTCGTTTCAATTTAATTCATGTTTGTTTTTTTTTAGTTGTACATTTCTTTCAAAATTAAAATTTATAATTCCTGTCATCATCAATATTCAATTCAGTAAAAAAAATTTACTGTTCTGTATGGCGAAAAAGAAATCAACTCGATGGATTTACGTCAAACTAATTAAGAACTATCTTAATGATTGAAACAAAGTGGCTGATGTTATTTTTGTTTTCATTTTATCTCAAAGTGCCGCCAAATAAGTGCATTTTTTCATTTGATATGCATGAAATAAAAATTTTTTTAAAAATTATATTATCAAATCAAATGGGAAGTCATAAATTTGTACGTTAAAATGAATGAAGGCAAAAAAACAAATCTGACTTGAGATTGGAATTAATATCCGGTGAAAGATTGCCACCGATTTAAAAAAGTAAAAAAAAATATAACAAATTTGATGCTTAAAAGTAAAATAAAAAGATTATGTTGTGAAAAAGAGAGACACGTTTAAGATTGACATTTAGTAGAAAAATTAACTTACCATTCTCGTCTTTGTTGATCCACCGATATGACGGTCTGGGTTGCTGTTTCGAACGCATTTTGCTTAATTTTCTGTTGTTTAATGATGAAAATTGTTAATTAAATGTTGAAAATGTCTGGAAATATTAAAATAAAAAAAAAAATTATAATGATATGAACATTTTTATGATTAAATTTAAAAATATTTATTGACAGATAGCAATTTGCATTAAATTTTTTTTGTGTGTATGTTAAAATTTCATTTAATATTCATTAAAAATGTGTCACATTTATGAAAAAAATATACACACAACATCAATCGTTTTAATTTGTTGTTATAATTTGGGCATTTATTGATGACATTTAATGTGCTGAGAGAGAAAAATGCGCTTCATGGTTCATTTTGAAGTCTGTTTGCTGTTAAAGCATCCATAATATAATTCAACGTTGAAATTGTTGTCAGAAATTCTACGAAATTGTCTCGGAATTAATTTCTACCACTCGCTTCAAGTCAAATTAAAATTCAAACAAAAAGGGACTTATCATAAATAAATTGCCATATTTCAAAGTACACCCACACATTCACATGCATGCAAAACAATGACAAAGACAACACTCATCCCTCAAGGGGACACCTTTGATCACAATAATTGGTTCTCAATTCACTTTCCTTTGACCATATCTCCTACTCATCATTACATTTAGAATAATATTTTAGAATAATAAAAACAAAACATAAGCACATACACGAAACAAACAAATAATTTTCTCTATGTGTGTGACAATCGTCGTATTGCCATCTCATACACAAAACATTATAAATTGAGTGACATTTTAATCATGATGAAAAAAAGGAGAAAATACCAAACTTAATTGATCATAAATTTTTTTGACATTTTATCAATTTAATACCGTTCAACGTTTTTCTTTCATGTCTATTTCTATTTGAGTATTCATGTTTAAAGTCATACCTTTCCCAATCAACTGATATCAAAATTTATAATATTATTATCATTATGCTTATTATTATTATAAAACTTGGTGTAAAATTCATATCAATGTCTATCAAATTATATAAAATTTTATTCATCACATCATCAGTCTTAAACACATAGATAGCTGTAGTCGTGTATGAAGCTGAACATATCGTGTCTCTTTATCATGTTATTTGCGTGTTATTTTTACATCACTGATTATTATGATGATATGACAAACAGTCACAAGATATGTGGTGTGGTTGTAAGACAAGGAATGCGCGATATTGATGATAAAATGATGTATGTGTGAAGTCTTGAAGTTAACGGAAGGAAAAATTGACTTGGAGTTACCATGAAAGGAGATTGAGAGGGCTTTATCACCTTGTAAGACTCACATAAAGCTTCTTCCAGATTCTTGTAGCGGCCTCAAAGCTGCTTTGATCGTATAACGTACTTAGTGCTTTACCAGTAGCAGTTCTTTTTTGCTTTGGATTGAGGTTAAGGTTAGGACCCATTTTGCCTTATAAAACCAAGACTTTCCTTTTGATTTTCTGCTTGTTTTCCTCCTGTCATATTACTCGTACTCAACTACGAGGGGGAGATCAGACGTTTAAGAGACGAAATTCACTCAGCATTTTAATTTTCGTGCCTTCCAAGTTTCATTTTTTGACAGTGATATTACCATGTCATTGCATACAAAATTTGTAATGTAAGTAGATGTAAAATTTTGCTTTAAACTATGACAGCTCTTATTAAAGATGTTTTTACATCAGACTAATATCGAAAGTTAATGCGATCAAAATTTAATTTATTGAAGTATGAAATAGCGCGATTTGATGCTTTATTAGAAAATTAAATAACTTGAGTGATTAATAGTAAGTGATATGCAGGTTTGTAAAATTATGTAATATTTCCCATATTGTCTAGTGGTAAGGATATTCGTTAATCCAACTTTTTTTATGTCCACTATGCTGAACCTTTACTGCTGCCTTGAGTGCAAAGCCTTGTAAAATCAATCATCGAATAAATATTTCGTTTTCTTTTATATTTTTTAAAGTTTACATCTGTCAATCATGTAACGCCAAGTCTGTAAAAAATTTCAAATTAAACATGATTCGCATTTGATATCTCTTTTCAAATTAAATTAAATGATGATCTCAATTATATTCATTCAAATATTTTTCAAACTCATGATCTATTGTTTTGGCATATTATTAAATTGTGTATTGTCTGAGCATTGTGTGCGATCTTCTCACACTGATAGTTTTACTTCACCACATTGCATCTCATACCAACGTTTGATTGAACTTTTTAAAATATACAATTGATTGAAATTTCCTTTTCGTAACTGTGTACAGTAAAATTTGCAAGAATATATTCAGATTTGATAAATTATGTGATTTTTTGTTACCTTATGGAATAAAAAATTTGAACCCTTTTCACCCTGATGCATCCAAAAAAAATAATTCAAATAATAATACAACAAAAAAACTAGGGCACAGTATAATGACTCACAATTTTTGTTGAATGTTATGTCAGTCTTTCTCTATTTTTTCTCTGTATGTTGATTGTCCATTTAGGATTCAAATATTAAAAAAAAAATATAAAAATTATTTGAAAAAAAAAAATTATATATCCAAAAATAGACGAGTCATGATTGACGTGACGATTTAAATGAATTTTTTTTGCTGTTCCATATGATAAATATACGAAAAAAAAATTCTTCTAATAGTTCACAGACAAGTTTTATCCATTTCATTTGATTATAATTTTTTTTATAATAAAATAATGAAATATTAAAAAAAATCGTACGTCCAAAATAAATGAATGAATAGAAGATGACTTACACAAAAAAAAATTATACATATCTATCTAAGCGACGTGTAAATCAACAAATCAAATAATAATACGAAAAAAATCACATAAATCATTAAATATAATAAAAAAAAGAATCATTGACAGTTCAATTAATAATTTTTTTTGTTCAAATAATTTTAAATGAAATGAAATGAAATGAAATCTAAATATGATAGTAAAAAAAATGTTGATCACTGAATATTGAAAGTTTTTGGTTTGATATTTTGACATTATTATATATTGCGATGATCTAAAACATGCAATTATAAGTGTTATCCATGTCAATTTCAACTCAAAAAAATACATTTCAATGAATTTGAAACTATTTTGCAATTAAATTGAAAGAATTTCAAATAAAGTTTAAAAAAAAGTCAAAGCCAGCTCAGGGTGATTCTGAGAAGCATTCTCAAGTGAGTAATTTTTCCAGCTTTCTTTTTTTTACTATCAGCTTTAAACCAATTGCTGTCCAGTAGGAAACCTAGTTCCAAGTGGTTAACTTGTAACTCATTTTGGATTGAAAGTTCAGTAGTTTTGCTTAATATAATTTTCCCATATTGTCTAGTGGTTAGGATACTCACCAGCTTTTGTTGAATATATTCTTGTTCTCCAATTCTTGAACTTGATTCGTCAACATTAAACAAAAAATATTTTAACCAGGTAATAAAATCATCGTATCATATCACAAATCAGCACAAAAAAAACTTAAACTAATAAGAATTGCATCGTCATTACTACTAAACATCGCATCACTTTAAATAAACATACAAAAAAAAAAACACATCATTTGTATAAATTTTCATGTCAAAATCAAGCGCAACAAATATTAGCATGATGAATTTATTACGAGCTCTTGTTGCTCTCTGTATGTGTGTGTGTGTGCTTGTGCTTATATTGATATTATAAATTTTCTTCGTTGTCGTCTTCATAATTTCATTTTATTTTTTTGATGTGATGTGATGAGAAAGAAGAAGCAGAAATGAGTGATGCAAAATAGTTTAACATTTATTTTCTTCGAGTAAAATGAAAATAAATTTATGTGAATCAGAAATATGTAGTTTAAAAGTGAAGAACGACAAATATCTACGTGAACGTGAATAATAATAGAAAACCGAGTGGCGCTGTCACTCAAAACTTATGTTATGAATCGTATCATAGAATTCGTGTCTGTTTTTTAATGGTAAACGTAAATTCCATTTTGGCTAATTGATTTTTTTCTACTTTTGGTCTTTCAATTACATTTTTAATTTGATCGAAAAATAAAAATGTGCCATTAATTAAAAATTTAACTGTAATTGAAAGTGATTTAATATTATAAAAAAATCCATTAAATGACCGTTCCAATATTTATATTTGGTTTTGGTATATGGTGAAAAAAGAAAATATTTATATGCGACAAAATCCATTAACAGACATTTATGTTAAAAGAGCCTCATCTTTTCTTGATCCATTTATCGTAAAAGTAAACGTTTGGGGGATGATGGAGACAAGAACAATGTCATATATGAAAATGTTGACCATAATCAAGAACAAAGAAGCAAAAACACTCTCACATCTCATTAATGGCTAAATGAAAACATTTATTTTTATTTTATTGCATCATTGGTTTCCATCTTGTTCACACTAAAATGTTCCAATATCACTATTTTTATGATTATGATGGTTTTATAATGTTAAGGTATTAGAAATTGTAGGGTGATCAAGTATGAACCTGAATTGACCTCGATTTCGATTTTCAGTCAGTTCGGGGACGACAAATCGTCCTATGACAAAAGTCATGGTCGTTTAAAGGAAAATCATTAAAATTCAACTTTTCTTAGACCTTCACTGGGCTTCATAGTAAAATATAAATCCATTTTCTATCAATTCACTGTCGTGCCAGACGTTTTGTCACCCATTCACATTTACCACTTTACTTCACAAGCAAATACTTTTGGGGGATAATGGCTTATAGTAGGACAGTCAACTGCTATTTTTTCACTTTCAAATGACATAAAAATAAATGAGATAAAGCTTTTTACTTGTTACTCAAACATTATATACATAAATAAGTATATGGATAAATAATAATAAAAATAACATTGATATAATAAGACATTGGACCGTATTATAATACATAAAAATGCATTGAATACGTGAAAACTCTGCTAAATGAAAAAATAAAAGCGATGAGAAAGTTTCATTATAATATTATATATATTTTATTAATATGTAGGGCGATCGACATCACTAAAGCTTTATGAAAAGTAGCAGCAGCTCGTGCATTGAAAACGTTTCAACAGGACATTCAACGCGTACTCAAACTGTTCTATTTGATTTCTAGGTAATAAAAAACGCGTTTTAATACAATTTTTTTATATTGTTTTTTTTTCAGAATCATCTCAACTTTTTTTACAGAAACTTTATATAACAAATCCCCGTATGTCATTCAAGTTTTTCTTTTCACTGTCAAAATATCAATGTTGGTTCCGATTCATCGTACATTTATGTATGACGACATTTTATTAAAAATTGCATATAAAATGCATTCATTGTCTTACATTTTTTTTGCAGATTAAATTTTGTGACACGTTTCAAAAACTTTGGAATGGATTAGAAAAAAGGGAAGGATATGTCATTAAATGTAAGTTATTGAAGTTGATGATGCATTTGGATGTGGAGTTAAATTTTACCAGCATATAAAAGTGAGTATCCTAACCACTAGACAATATGGGAATATTTTTATTATTGAACTTGGATGTTGATTCAATTAAACGAATCACTTGAGCTCAAGACTGTAGTACACTTGAAGTAACGAAGAATTTAAGCTACCGATGTATTTATCAAAAAAAAAAATCAAATATTTCAACGTGCAAGACAAGGCAATATTGAAGTAAACACTTCATCTCTATGATTGTGTCTATTTTTGCATCATCATAATAAATATCACTAAAAAATATTTATTTCATCAACACACAACCGTACACACAACATTCATTAATCTACATAAAAAAACGATTAAATATGATTTGTTTTCATCTTTGTGTCTCTAATTAAAATAACTTGATGAAAATATTTTACGACATTTAAAACATAAATATAATGGGTTCCTCATTTCATCATCATCATCTTCAAAACCACGATCATCATTAACACATCGTGTACTGTAGTGTGTACAGTTAAAAACGTGGACAGGCAGGGAACAACTGCAAATCAAAATAAAATTGCCAAACAAACACATACAATAATAATATAGGTGACAACACAACAAAAATGAGGCGTACATATGAGATAGAGCATTTGATGTGATATAAATCTTTGAAAATTCTTTAAATTATTTGACATTTGTGATATTGTGACACAACATACTATTTGTGATACACTTGATTTATAAATATAAAATAATTTTTACCTCTTTAAATTATTTTAATTTTCATATTTAATTGCTTCAAGGAATGAGATGAGGTCTATTTAGGAAATCGATCAATTTAAAATTATATTTAAAGTTCAAAACAAAGCAATAATCCTAATCGAATCTTAATCACATTATATTTTCGGTTTTTTGATTAAATATAGAGAGAGAGAGAGCCAACAACTAAAAAAAAATGACAGAAAACGATTTAGTCGACACAAGAGACAATTTATATGTATGTGTGTGTTTGTGTGTGTATGTGTAACCAAAAATGATTTAATTTTCCTTTTAAGTTGCAATTGCAATATAAAACAAAACATTTAAAATGTCTATTTTGCAAATTAAGCTCCAATCTTTTACTTTTCAATTCATGTCCCTTTGTGTGTTTATTTTGTTATGATTATTATTATTTGCTCTGAATATTTTGATTTGAATCTAGTTTCATGTGTTCTATCTCACCTCAGATACACACGAGATAATAAACCAAAAGACTCAAATTTTAATTGATATCACAGTGGTGTGAAAAGGAAATTTCTTCTTCACTAAATGAAAAATTTCTTAGATTGTTTCAATTCAAAAACAGAATTTGAATCAAAGTTCATTATGCATTGTATAAGACTGAAAAATTTCACATCAAGTAAATCAAAAAAAAAAAATAATCTTCAAGTACCACTGTTTCTGAAAAATGACACAAAATTTAATCCTCTTCTGCTATTTATTATTATATCAAATTCATAATTATTATTTGTGTTATGTGCATTGTTAAATTGACCAATTATTACCCTTTTGTTAATCTGGTGTCCTCTATATCCTTATATTTGAAACAGGAATTTGATTCCAAACAACTAAAAACGCATTCAAATTCATATTATTCTCCTTCTATTTCCAGGTTTGGTTTTGATTCAACTGATGCCAGAGGATAAGATTAAATATTGTTTATGGAGTTACGTTCATTGTATCACATATACAATTATAATAGATAAATTTGTGTTTGTTTGATTTGATATTCGTTCGTCATGACTTTAAACTGTATTTGAGTTCAAATGAGGGATGCAATTTCAACTTTTTTGTTAATACACTCAAAATTAAACTAACAGGTATTTGAATGTTTATTTACAATAAATAATGGTATTAATTCATGATTATGTTAAATATAAGGGGACACAACATCAAATGGAAATGAAGAGGAGACGTCAAATCACATTTAAATCAATGACTGAAAATAATTTTGATTACTTTTGATCTTGAATGTCAGAGACAAGTATGTAAAATATTATTTTTTTAATTATTATTTAATAATTATTTCTTTGAAATATTAAAATCTAAGTGGGTATCCTAACCACTAGACAATATGGGAAATTAAAAGAACATTTACTGAGTACGTCGAAATTTTTTTCATCACCTTTATTCAATTTTACAGTATAACCATATACAACTCCTACACTACAATTCACTTAGGCGTAATCCAGCAGCAGCAACAGCAGCAGGTTGATAATGAGGGGGCAAATGTTAAAGTGTATTATATTGGTTTTTGATGTGATTTTTTTTCCTCTCTTTTACCATCTTTCGTTAGTTTTTTTTTCATAATATATATTACAGTCTTTTGTTCATCTATGAAACACACAAAAAAAATATGAACTTAAACCACTTATATACTTAAATATAATAAAAATACACACATATAAATTCATAACACAGTTAGAGCAAAGAGATCATAAATGATGTGATGAAAAGGAGAAAATAAGGTATTCAGCACTGTGCTTCTGCAGGTAATCATCATTAATCATATATCCCATGAAAGTGTTTTGGACTTTTTTATTACGGATTTGCAAATTTAACTTTACAGACAAATAAACATCATCTGGTACCCTCTTTTTTCTTTCTTAAAATGCATTGATTTCTTTTCATTTCATAAAAGCAAAGAAAAAAAAGTAATATATTTGCAAGAAAACAAATAAAAGTTTTATGACTTTAAATTTTTTTCTTCTTCTCAATGTAAGATATTTGTTTTTATTCAATAACTTTAAAATCATGCACATTACATCTAGATCAAAGCCTTATTGCAATTTTCAAGCAAATCGTCACAAAACATCACTCACATTATTTGATTGCATTTCAAAAAATTTATACGCAAGTAAAGTTTTTAAATGTAATGGAAATTCTGATCCAAAAACTTTCAAATAATCTTTATGATTTTTTGACTAATAAAATTTAACGACTTTGAAAATGCAATTTCAATAAAAATTTATTATTTATTTTTTGATTTCAATTTATGCTGCAGAAATTCATAACATCTCAATAAATTTTTAAAGAAAATGTTCTTGTTTTTTCTTTTGAATTATAAATATAATATTATTATTAGAAGGTAAAATGAATTGTAAACATATTTAATTTAAATTCAAAACTGGATCACAATAACAATACTTAATTAATAAATCTTTTTTTATTTTTGCATAATTTTGTATAATAATTTCCGGTTGAACGTATTTTAATCGATAAATCGACACATTTATTGATGAATAATTTTAATAATAAAACTGGAAATGGCAGTAACATAAACATTTGAACTCATATCAGTCTGTTAATAGTCATAAATTGTATAAATGTTTTAAATAAATAAATATGAATAAAATAATCAAATTATTAGATGAATTTTAAAACAGTAGTAAAAAGTCAGTCAGTGACATTTTATTGTTTGCATTTCAAATGAAATTCAACAAAAAACTATGCATATTTTATTTAAAAAAATTAATATGTTTGCTCATTTAACAGACTTATTTACAAAAATTGAATAATTTATTATAATTAACTATATAAATATATTTTTTTAAATTAATTTCATCATATTTTATTATATGAATAATTTATCAATAATTCGGTTAAAAATATCATTTTGTGTCAAATTCAAGTGATGTGTCACAAAAATTACTTTTGTTTTTTCAGAAAAAAAAAATTGATGCGCAATATTACACAAATGTTTCCAAGTCATACAATTTTTTGATAGAATTTGATTGATTCACGTGACTTTCACTCATAATGATTAACGTGACAATATTTTATTTTCAAATTTTTTATTTACGTCGTTTCTTACATAAATAGAAAAAAGAAATTCTATTATTGTTAATGTTTGTAGTTAAATCATCGTCGTTAAGAGCATCACAACAAAAACCCGTGAAATCTTTTTTACAAAGAAAAGCATGCTTTTAAAATGCTTGTAGATTACTACACGTGTTTTTACTCTTATTATTTTCTATTATTGTGATTATTATTGAATAAGTAAAACATTTTTTTAAAAATTATACGTCATCTTTTTATTTTCAGGACCTTGACGATGTCAGAAAGAATAGTGGCTTTTATGAAAATTAACAGACTTAAATGGGCAGAAACAATCAAGATGGTCAATGTGGTTGGAGGTGGATCAATTGATTCGAAAAATTGAGGACACTACACATAGGAAGCGAGAAAGAAAAAACTCTGAAGAGACAACTTTGGAATGCAACTCTTGACCAGGGGTGGCTAGGTAAGTCAGTATAATGAGTCCAGTTAAGAAACGGTCTTACACAAAATTAGTCAATGGAATTGGAATGGGACCAAGTTTACAAATGTTTTTACAATTAACAAAAATGAAAAAGGTAAGAATATAAATAAAAATTGATCTGAGTATCCTTACCACTAGACAATATGGGAATTTAATTCAATGTTACAAATGTATTGATGAAAGTGAAATACAAATAATCGACAATCATTTGCGTAAAATGTACAAGTGTATTTTTACATATCTTTATCGGAAATAAAAATCACGTGAATGTCTCTTCCGATATCTATTTATATAATTTTACTACGCAAATAAACATAAAAACGAGATAAAATTATCCAACTTTTTGATACGCAAGTAAAAGTAAAATGCGTCAGATTTGCTCATGCTTATCCTATATTTAGTTTTAAAAGTAATTTTTTTATCTTTTAATGCACGTGATTATAAAAAAAATATTTATTTCAATTGAAATGTCATCTGTTTTGGACATTGTTTCAATCAATTACCCAGTTAATTCATAAAGACATCAAGTTCCTTTCAATAATTTCATTTGGAAACTAAACAAATTTTAACACTCCATCAAACATTGACATGAATCAGTTTTGTATGTGTTTACACAACAAAATTAGTTTTTTTTTTCATATAAATAAGTTACAACAATTTTTATAATCACAAAATGGAATATTGAATTATGTTATTAAAGAAGAATAAGAAACTTAACAACAAAATCAATTGAAGTGTGTAGTTGTTGTTGTTGCTGCTCTGAACGTGCAACAGACACAAAAACAGACATATGTTGAATGGTTTCAATTCAAATCATATTAAAAAAGATAGACAGACAGACAATTTTATTCCAATTGAGGTGATATGAAATTTTATAAATCAATCAAATATTTCTGTGAATTTTATGTGTATGATTTGTGTGTGTGTGTGTGTTTGTGTATGTAAATGGTGGTTATTTTATTTATTTCTAGATCTGGATGAATCAGGGTGGGTAGAATTTTTTAAATGTCACAATGTGTTTTGGACATAGAGGTTCATGTAAACATCAAAATTTATCATATCAAAATAATCATGATTCTCATTCAATTGTAAAGACACACACACTTGTATGTCATCCATTTCTGTTTCCACACATTTTAATCAACTGTATGAATATGTTCAAAAAACATCTAAACTGTAAACTCTCAATCAACAATCTACTCTATCTATGTCAAATGTCTATAAAATCGATCACTCATAATTTTATATATTTTTATATGTCTCTATATATATCAGTTATATCTGGCACACTATGTGTAAGTGTGCTTGCAGAAGAATTTTTAAACAAATGACTGACACATGACAAGCAAAACTGGTCAATTTTCTATGTTAGTTTAATATTATTATTATTATTATATGATTAATTTTTGTTTGATATGACGAGGACCGATATGTTGATACGATGATGAATAGAGTTTGGAGCAATTTTTTTTAAATTTAATATCTTATAGTTTTCAATCTATCAATGGGACAGGTATTGATAAAAATCTGTAGACTCGAATCATCGTGTGCTACAGAAAATTCATGTCAAATCACTGTCTTAAAGGTTCATGTTACTTTTACTTCAATTAAAATTAACTTTAAAATAAAATTCTCGTACAAACGAACACAAAAAATTTTTTACAATAAATACTTGCTCAATAAATGATGAATTACATTTTGAAACATGATATGCGATATTTTTCTGATTTGATTGATTCTTTTTGTGAACAATACAAACATCATTCATATGGATACTGCAGCAGAACTATAAAAAAAATACGCGGTATGTATTTAATGAAGTTTGACAGGTACTGAATATGATTATGATAAGTAAATTTTATGAGTGATTGATTTGGATGGTTCTTGTTTTATTTATCTTTTGTAATACAGTTAAAATTGTGGTTTAATTTTTTCCAGAAATTTTGTATTTCAGTTCATTAGACAACTCAATCAATTGTTTTTTATAATAACCTAATTTTAAGTTTTAGGTCTGAGTTTAATTCTGGTTGAGATCTGAAATTTTGCTCTTTGACTGAAATGGCATGTATTTTTATTATATAAATGTGCGTTAAAATTCAGATTAATGAAATGACATTCTCAAAACCTTTGAACAAAAAAAGGAAGAAATGAATTTGAATGTCAAACAATCACACATACAATTAAAAAATTATATGATAAAAAACCAAAACAAAAAACTCATCATCAAGCACAGATAAACAAGAGTGATGTGTGTATGACATCAAAAAATTACGGAAAAATTATGTTGATGCCTCATATCAAACGTTCTTTTTACTGACAATGAAGAATCAACGAAAAAAAAATTAAAGGAACGAGCAACAAACAAAAAGATCAAACGAATAATTTGTTGCCTAAATAAATTAAACTGTCGGCTTGTGCTCCCTTGTATGTGTCGTTGCATCATTTTTAAATTATTTATTATTACTTAATAATCTGCGAGGGCAGATACATGAAATAAGTGTGCGTTTTAAAATCATGGAGCATAATGAGAAAAAAAATCAATGAAATTTGGACTTTTTTGAGTTCATTTCTTAATTTGATACAGTTTTTATTCAAATACGTCATTATTCTTTCCCTTTATCCCTTTTACCATCCATTAAAATTAATACATATTTCTATTAACTTTGAAGAGCAAAAAAAAAACAGCAAAACATGACCTACCTACACATTAAAAAAAATACAAATTCTCTTTTACTACACACATTTTTCATACATTTATATAACAATTCAAATAATACTATGGAAGAAGAAAAAAAAAATGTATTTCATGCCGGTACTTTTTTTTGCTCTATGTATTTCGTAGACATACAGTCTTTTTAGTAACCACTGCAGAAGCAAGTAGCGGTGGTGGCAATGAAAATAACACCAACAACAACGAAAAATAATATCGCACATACACACACACAAAAATTTCTGACTCACGTGACTATTTTTTGTGTCTGTTTAACTTGCTTCTAATACTGTACTATCACTCATGTGATTTTGTTGTTGTTGTTTTTGGTTATGTTACTACAATTGCTATATATTTTTTGAAACGTTATTTGAGTGTGAGCCTCTTATTTGTCTATTTATGTTAATAGAATACTATTTTATGGCGTATTTTATCACGTTACAAAAAAGCATGTCTATTATTACACAGTTATAAATATATTTTGTTCTAATTTCAAGAAAATTTTATCTGTTATTCTTATCATGAATGACGTCATTTAGGAGTGTGATGCGAAAAAAACATGAAAGTCACGAGGACATGTGTTTTATTTTTATTATTATGAAAATCTTGCACTGACATTAACTGTTTATCAATTTGGAGTATTTTGGTTTCAGATTAATTGACCGTTATTTTCGAGTTTGCAGTTAACAGTTTGCATATTGTTATTCGTTAATGATGAGAATTAAATTGAAAAGTTTTGATCACTAAAATTAAAAAAAAAACAAGATAAAGTGAGAGGTAATTCAATGCACGTAAATTAAATGCTTAATGACAGTTAGCAGATACGATACTTGTTTATGGAGGTAATTATTGCTGAATTTCAAAGATAATAGTGAACCTTAATCGAGCTACTTTCTTTGAAACTACAAGGGGATTGTACGGTGCAGTGGTTAGCGTGTTGGAATATTAATCTTAATGTTGGCAGTCCGATTCTCGCTCCGGCCATTGAACTTTACAATCTCAAATGTCATTTTTGTGTTTAAGGTAAGATAAAGGTGGCGACTGCTTGGGATGACAGGATAAAAGCTAAATCCATCGGATGATGATAACGGATATGCACAATGGACCTGGCTGATAGTCTGAGTGCAGGCTCTATAGTCGCCCTACAAATTTGATCTGATCTTCTTTGAAACAAAAAAATTATAAACTTTTCACAAAATTTAAAATGATGAGAAGAGTAAAAGTTTATAATAAATTAAATTCATATCAGAACACATTTCTTCTATAATGGGCAATTTCTTTTAAGTCAAGGAAAGTTTTATTTTACAAGTACCGGTCAATTTGATTGGTTGCTGAAAGAAATTGAAGTGTAGCAAGATGATCGTCTGACATCGAGTCTGGAAGAACAAGAGGCTTTGGACATGCGTTAGTTTTGTTATGTAAATTGACATTAGAATCTGATTCAAATAATTAAAATTAATTGAGAGTCACCCTAAAATTTAAATTGAACAAAAAAAACAGAAGACAAATAAACAACCAAAAATAAAAACATTGTCGAGAAGACACCGACCGCGTAAACTAACATAAAAGTGTCGAATTTAAATCCAGAATTTATGTCCATTTTTTGACATGATCATTATTTTATTATTAATATTTTTGTTGTTTTCTTTCTCATATCTGAAAGAATTTCATCAAATTTTATTAATAACCATTCTGTGAGTAAACAAGAAAAAAGAGTGATGGAGGCGAGATACAAGATATAATAAATTAGATCGCACTAATGATTATTTGAGTCCAAGTATTTTTTTTTCTCTTAAATTTTATCATTTGTCTCCAATTCATACAAATACTCACACACATATTTGAATATTAAAAATAACAATAATGATTATCGTATACTTATGATTGCTTTTAACTTTATTTTTTTTTTTTAACTTTTGTGTAATAAAAATTGAAATGATGATAAATAAAGTAAATAAAATTGAATAAATAATGTGATTATTGACTTCAAAACAATTTAAATATGTGATTGGATGTTAAATGTATGGGAGAAGAACAGGGGGGATCATAATATTAATATTAATTTTGTGTGACATGAAAATTAAAAAAAAAAATATTTATTTTTTTTCATAATAATAATGAAATTAATGATGATGATTTTTTTTTGGTTAAAATTAATATCAAGGTGCAAAATTCATTCTAAGAGTTTTTTTTTTATTTGAATGAAATTTAATTACTGTTTATCTCAAAATTTATTAATTAATAAAATTAAATTAAACTTCAATTCAGTGAAAAAAAAATTGAAAATCAAGGTCCCTTAACCATCCATTGAAAGAAAAAATTTAATTTCAAAACCATAATCTAATCAAGACCGTGTATCATCACTAGGAAAAGCACTCTCATAATAATTTAAACATTATAACGACAAAATATTTAATATTAATAAACATCAACAGATGCGCGTTATTAATAAAATAAAAACACACGTCAATATTAATTCTGAATTATTGGTCAATAAAAAAAAATAACATGCTTTATCTAAAATCTGTGTATGAGAGTTGATTCTGAAATGAATATCGAGATGATGATGATGAGACCAGTTCATACACACACACACACACATGTCATTCAACCGCACATCAAACGTTGATGATTTTTTGATATATATTCCTTTTCTGATGAAAAATTATCATCTCTTATCGCACACATGTGTAGAAATTGTATACAAAACAAAAAAAAATATCATATTAATAAAGAGAAGATGACTTGGAAACTATTTAAAACTAATAAAATTTCATTTACTGTACTATAAATGTCTGTGGTATACATATAAAGATATTCAATCAAATATTATTATTATTATTTTAGACAAGTTATTTCGTGGACACAAAACTGGAACTATAAATTCAAGATTGAGTTGCAATAAATCTGTCAAGAATTGGTTGGTATCTTTTTCTTGTGAAACAATTTAGTTTTTTTTTTCAGTTCATGTGGTTTTTGTTGATTAAATTTGAATCGGTATTTCAATATTTTGTTTTGTTTATATCTTTAAAACGTTAAAACTCCAATAATTTACATAATTTGGTCTTCAATTTTCAGATTACTTTTGAAAGAAAAAAAAAGCACATCAATTGATTAATTAGTATTTTTTGTCTAGATATTTTCTTGATTCGAATTCGAAATGATGATGAGTTGAAGAGTTATTTTGTCGTGATTCAGTTTAATTGGATGACGTGTAATTTTTAAGTGAGTCAAAGAAATGTAAAAGCGACGGTAAAATTGTGAATTAGCTGTTCAATTTAATCTGAATTCGTGGATTTTTTTTGATAGGACAGCTAATGGTGATTACAGGTCTTTACTTTTAAATTCAAGCCCTAATTGCAATAGAGGCATTTGGATATATTTGAGAACCTTTTGGTGTTTTACAATGATTTTTTTACTTAAATAGCTCCAGAATCGAAAATTTATCACTTTTTAGCCGCTTTGTCCAGTAACATTGTGTAAGGCCATTGAAATCTGTATCAAACTAAAATGTATTAAACTGTTTTTAAAAATTCAATGAAAGTAAGATATTTGAAGATATTTAAAGCTTGAACAAAGCATGTCTTTTACCAGTCTTTTGAATTCACAGACTTTTCTACAGTTTTTGACAGTAATGTACTGATTTAAGCTGAAGAAAACTCCCTGGCTCCAGTTGCGGATTGGCCATACGGGCAATCTGGCAAATGCTAGAAAGACCGTAGTTGATCGTCTTGTAAAAGTTAGTTTAACGTAAATTTTAAAGAAAATCATACAGAATGCCAGGGCCGCCCAGCCTGGCTCTTGAGTAAGAAATCAGGATGAGGCTATACGAGCACCTTTGTTTCAAGAAAGAACAAATTTTGACTTGTGAAAGTCGATCATTCCTTTTAGAAAGCTTGTGCTCAACTCCTACCCAAAACTATTGTGGGCTTCAACAAATTTTTCTTTTAACTCCAGTTAGGTTAGGCTTTACAGGGGCACCACCGCGGTCTCAAAGAGTCTTATTGTGTTCAGTTACCTGTACAATTTAAAATCACTTGGGATTATTTTGAAAATTCTTCGAAGCCATCGAATTAGACAATTTTTATTTTAAATTTGAATTTGAAGTTAATTTTTGACTACTTACAAAACACAACTGTTGATTCCAAGCTCGCCGAAATTCTTATCGTTTTTTTTTGTGTTCTAAATGATTTCATGTAATTTTTCTTATTTTCTGTAATTTTTCATATCATATATTTATCATAATTAGTACTCGATTACATTAAGACACAAATATTATGCTTTCATATAAATTTATTTTTCACACAATTTTTATATTTTATTTTATTAATATTTAAATAGATCATTTAACATTAATTTTTCAGCACATAAATCAGACATGTATTTTTTTTATATATTTTTATTGTAAAAGATGAACATAACACTTGTATGTTGCTAGAGATGATTATACACGCATGTCTGTCTATAATAATATAAATGTAATAAGGTGTTAAAGTGTACATAAAAGCACGTATATGCCTTTTGGTCTCTTGGTCGTCGGTGTGTATTTTATTGTGCGTGGGCCAAGCACTTTTTTATTGCCGCTATTTTTTTTTTTATTTTTTATTTGTTATTTTATTAGCTGTGGTATATTTTTTTCATCTTCTTTTTATTATTTCTTTAATTTTTTATTATTATTTGAATTCTCTATTTAAAATTAAATAAAAAAAAACACACATAATTAAGCCGGTAGTTTTATTTTCTTAACATAATAATCACATGTATAATTTTATGATTTTTTTTATTAATGTTTAGAGTCAATCACTGTTAATTAAATAATCTTCAAATCTCATGCGATTAATAAAAACTACAAAAAATTACTAATAAAATACACACTTTTTCAAATAAATACAACAATAAAAATACATTTTTGAGCATGTAATGCATTTTATTTTCATTTCATTAATTGTTAATTAAGTTATCATTGAATCATAATGTTTATTTTTTGTTGTCATCCCGTGTCAATAGTTGAACTATTTTGTTATTGTGTGTTTCTATTCAACAAACACGTTATCATCACACACGCACGCCAAAAAAATAAATTTTTTCTTTTTTTTCGTATTATTATGTTGAATTTTTTTTTACGTATATGGGATTCAATCAAAAAATTTCGTATACTATCAGCAGGATGTTGGCAGATCGAAATTTTAAATCGGTATTCGCGTAACACCGTATATTCATTTCTTATCCGTCTGCTTGTTGGACGGGGAATGAACAAGCAGCTAAGAGACACGGCAAATTGTGGAAATTACTGATATTGTACAATGTAAGTGTGTGTGTGGATATGTGTGTGATATTATTCTCTTCTCTTCAATGTTCAAATTATTTTTCCCCTTTTAAAGCAGGTTGATGCGGTTTTAAATGTGATTGTGTGTGTGTTTATCCAAAGAGAGAGAGAAAGAGAAGCGTTCATTCCCCTTTTTTATCTAATTTTGAGTTTATGTACAGATATTTTATCGTATGTGTGTATTTGTATGGAATTGTACGTGTATCGATAATTTTTTTTTATAATCATGATTTATTTATAATTTGTTTGTAATTTTTTTTTTTAATTTTAATCAAGGAAATTTTATAATTAAATTTTTTTCTAATTTTTTTTCACACAACATTTTTACTTCAAATCAATTCAAATTATAACAGGAAACACAGTTCTACTTATTCGAATTCATAATTGAATCAAATCATAATAATTTCATATGAATTGCAACTCAATAAATTTTATCATAAAATACATTTTTTATTGATTAAATGTCAACTATTAGCAATAAATTAAAATAAAAAAATAAAATGAATAAAAAAATTTCTTGTGAATTTAGAAAATTTTGTATAAGTTGACCAAAACCATACTTCCACGAAATTACCCGAGACAAATCAATCATTTAACTTGATTTGAATCGACATCACATTAATACAAACTGCATAATTTATTGCAAACTGATGCAAAATATAAGAATAAAGTAAAGGCGATGTAAGGAAAATACAATATAAAATACAAAAAAATATGGTGAAATGGGGGATTGAACTATGGCTAAAAGCGCATTTTCGGATTTAAGCCCATATTGAGCGAGGGTACTGAGCTTGTGTAGCGTTTACAGAAATGGATAGAGATTTATCTTCGGCCCTGGTATTTGATTTGAATTTCCATCAACCATTGACCGTTTACGAAGACGATATTTAAGAGTGTCAAAGCATTTTTAAAAGTCATTTTTTGACGTCCAGCTACAATAAGTTAAAAATTAGACAGAGGTCTTTGATTGACGCTTACAAGGCGTTTGATGAATGCAATTTTCAACACATTTCATGTTACAGTGTATTAAGAGCATGGACAGGCAATGATGAGTCCTTCTCAAAAGACCCATTTAAACTAATAAAAGCCTTTAAATAAATAAATAAAATATCGATCATGTCGTTTTCTCAAACACAAATAAATATTGCATTTCTTTCTTCACTTTATTGGTGTCCCAATGGAAGGTAAATAGTAATAAATTTGCATAAAAGAAGTAGAAGAATGACAATCATATCGATTGTGTGTCCAAAAATATAAAATAAAATCGTTTTGTGAGAGACCGACAGAGATGTTCTCCCCGAAAAATGTCCTTTTCAAAATAAAATGTCATCATTTCCATTCAGGCTCGGCCCTGTTTCAATATCATTCTCAAAAAATCGCTGATTCCGAAGAAATTTTTCGTTTCCAATAATGTTACCGATGAATATTTATTGGAATCAAGTCTCAAAAACAAAACAAACGTACAAAAAGTACACATACAGACAAAATACGGCTCATCTTTCAAAAATTGCATGCATTTGGATCGCCTTAACATCGTTTGGAATTTGATACACCGTGGACTTGAAAAAGAACATGTTTTTAAAGAGGAATCAAATGAAACAAAAATTGTACGATGAACAGCAACAAGCAGCTCATTTTGGTACAATAATAATCTTATAATGTATTTGCAGCTTCTTTTTTATTTCACTTTATTCTGTTCATGTTCTTCATGTTTCCTCATAATAATAATCATCATCACCATACACTACGCTATAAAGTGATATGTGACCAAATGTGTAGTGGAATTACACGCATAAAGATATTTATCAAAAATAAATATTTTTTTGAAAAAAATAAATAAATGAATATTTGCATGGTTTAAATGAAATTTCAAAAAAAAAATTAAAGTAAAAAAGGTGTCATTTTATTGTTTAATAAAAAATTCATAAAAATGTTATTCCATGTAATGGAAAGAAATTTGCGTGAAACTAATCACATAGTAATCACTTAATTCTCGGATTTGATTGAAACCTTAAGTTCTATGTGTAACAATTTATTGTACTGTAATTGAAAGTCCCTTATGGGCATTTATAAGAGAAGTAAAAAAAATGCACGTCGTTCACTTGAACATGATTTCATGATATGTGAAGATCAAACGATTTACTTTGAAAATCATTGATTAAGACATTAAATTTACATTAACGTCAGATATTTGATTTTATTGATGACTCAAAGGGACATCAGTTACAGTGAGTGTGCGGTCATGAAAAAGACAAAATGCGGATTGAAATTACTGTTGCAATGCACTGTGAGCTTAAAATGCTCCCTGCATACAGAACACAGACAGGACACAAACTTCATAAGAGATCACTATACTCACATTTTTGGAAAATAAGCTACAAGAAATCGGACACATTGAGATCACGGTATCTAATGATTTTCAGTCCTCAGTAAAAGACTCGTTCAAAAGCTATTAACTCATTCGCGTCATCCGTTGCGTCAACGCAACACCTACTTTGAGGTCACTTTTCTCGTTCATATCAAAAAATTTCTTTGTCAATCTTTTAAAGAGTTTTAATTTGAGATGTTTTTTATCAAGCAGTTGCATGGTTTTTGAATTTAAACCAAAAACTAAAAAATTATGAGCGAAACTTTTAAGAAAAATCGCGTTTTTTTCATTCTCGTACAAGATTTCTGTATGTATTTGTGTAGTACTTATACGTATTTTATTTTGGCTCTCCTGTAAAATTTTTAAAAGAAACCTGAAATTTTCATCGAAGAGAAAGTTGTTCACTTTTACCTAAAGAATAGATCGTAGAAGAACTTTTTGTTCAAAACTCAATATTTCTAGGAGCGGCGTCGAATGAGTTAAATATGTTTTTTCATGATTCAACATGAAAACTACTAAGTGTCAACAAATGACACATCTTTATCGAAATTCCAATGTTTTTTTTATTCATTCATGTTTTTATTATTATTATTTATTTGTCACAAAAATAAGAAAAAGTCGCATCAAAAAACTGGTGTAACATCTGTTACTATC
Source organism: Culicoides sonorensis (assembly GCA_900002565.1). Classification (NCBI taxonomy): domain Eukaryota; kingdom Metazoa; phylum Arthropoda; class Insecta; order Diptera; family Ceratopogonidae; genus Culicoides; species Culicoides sonorensis. The sequence continues at coordinate 87,811 of LN483638.1, read as the reverse complement.
ATAACTCATATTTTTGACGCAAATACTTTTCTTCAATGAATTTATTTCTATGATTTTGTCTGTTTTTATGAAATTTTTGTTTGATAAAGTTAGTTTTTCTTTGTTTTAACAGGAAAGAAGCAGTGAAGCACCTAGCTCACAATTTACATCAAATCCAGGTCAAACTCATATAAAACAGTGAGTATTTTTTAAATTAGTCACATATTTTCTCGGATAATTTGCGTTGAATTTGACATAACTCATAACATACACGGTTATTAGAACTCAGCGGCACTACTACGGCACTGCTCCGGCACTACTTGCGGCACTACTGCGGCACTAAATTTTTATAAAATTTTTGTCTTTAAATTCAGATTTTTGTTAAAATAAATGTGTAAAGACCATAGAAGGTTGAAATAAAATTAATAAACTCGAAAAAAAATCATTTTGAGCTTACAAAAAATATAAAGAAAAAAAAAATTATTTTTTAAATTTTGTTAAATTTTACTGTGCTGAAGTTTGACTACGCTTCCACGAGTTTTATACGCTTGCTCAAACTCGTGGAGGCACTCATTTACATCACTCTAATTCGTGGAAATGAATTTTTGAGCGATCTCAATTCGCGGAAATGAATATTTGACTTTTTTAAACTCGTGGATAATAAAATTCGAGCGATTTCAACTCGTTGATTGTGAAATTCGAGCGATTTCTACTCGTGAATAGTAAAATTCGTGCAATTTCAACTCGTGGAAATTAATATTTGAGCGTTTTCAACTCGTTAAAATTAATATTATTATCCACATTCACCGAATATTAAATCCACGAGTTAAAAAAAAAATAATATTCATTTCCACGAATTGAACTTGATCGAATTTTACTATCCACGAGTAGAAATCGCTCGAATTTCACAATCCACGAGTTGAAATCGCTCAAATTTTATTATCCACGAGTTTAAAAAAGTCAAATATTCATTTCCGCGAATTGAGATCGCTCAAAAATTCATTTGCACGAGTTGAAATCGCTCGAATATTAATTTCCACGAGTAAGAATCATGTAAATGAGTGCCTCCACGAGTTTGAGTCATGTAAAAAAAATATGGAAACATGAGATTTTTGGAAAAATCATAATTTTTCTTGAAAAAAGTATGAGCTTTAAGCCTTTTCTAATCATCAAAATCTTAGTTTTAATTGAAAAATTCGATAAAAATGTAGTGCCGCTGGAGTGCCGTAATGCGGCACTCCAGCGGCACGTTTTCTTCTAACCGTGTAAGGAGGGGCTGAGTCCACGTAATATCTCTATAATTTACTCGCCCATATGAAAAAAATCTGCAGTTTTCGAATTAGCATAAATTTTAAATCTTATATCCATTGAGTGGGTGATTTATGCTACTCGCATGCAAAGCGTTTGCGGAGCGATTGAGGGGCGTTTGCGGGGTTAATTTTTTATTTTTTAAATGATATTTTAGCGCATTATTTCCAAAAATGCTGGTTCTGTTGGCGGTCATATTGTCATCGTTTTCTCCACGATCCGCGATTTTTCGCGATCTATATTTTTTGCGTGGTTCACAGTTTTCACGGGTTTTTAGTGATTCGCGTTTTTTAGCGATTCGCGTTTTCTTAGTGATTCGCGTTTTTTTAGTGATTCGATTTTTTTTCGCGATACGCTTTTTTCGTGATTCGCGGTACTTGCCGCGATTCTTTTCACGATTAGCTGTTTTTTTCGCGATTACGATAATACTACATGCTGCTGTAGTACTGCTAGTGAATAAAATTAATGAATTGAATCCAAGTCATGTAAATGCACTTTTCGCAACAGTTCAGTCCCTAAACCTTCCTTCAACTTCAAGTAAATTTCATATCATCATAAACTTTTACAGCAAACCAACACACATCATCATGAAACATCAAAAAAGCAATGCTCTTGTCCATCATTCTGTCACACTCAAGTCTATCAGTCAGTGGTTAACACGTGAAGGGCTTTAATTATAATTCTTTATCATTTACTTTTTGCACATACATTTTTTTGAACAGTGTTGCACAAAATCCACATTTGTGGTTAAATTTATAATTTTTATTTTAAACATAAATAATTTCATTCACACTTTGGTTACATTTATGAGTTAAAGTTTGCGACTTGATAGACAGAACGACGTTGCTTGAAGAAACTTGAATTTTAAAAAAAAACTAGTGACCTGTTCCTTGTTATTTTATTTATGTTACAATCAAAATAACAACAACAAAAAGATCAAAAAGGGTGTTAAATTCGAGTTTGATCATGATAAAAATTAAAAAAAAATTACAAAAATATGACAAGCATTGAATTGCAGCAACAATTCTGACAAAGATTGACAGTGTTAGTTAGATTCCTTCTCTTTTTTTAAATTTTTTATTAGTGTTCCATCTTCCGTTTCTCATAAATTTAAAATGATAAAGATCTATGTTGCATTTTAAATCATTTGTTGCAATATTAATAATTATAAATTTATTATAAATTTATTCAAACTCCGAAACATGAAATTATGAAATGAAACTTTTTCTACATGGATATCAATGTCACTCAAATGTGTGTATGGAACTCTCTCGGACTTTGAATGACATTGATTTGTATAAAATTGTGCATTTTATATTTTTATTTCCTTTTTAAAATTATTATTTGCCTGTTGTGTGTTATTTTTTTGAATACTTTGTAAATTTAGAAAATTATTATTATTATTTATTATTAAAATCATAATAATCATGCTGATGATGAGTCTGTTGAATGAAAAATTTAACATTGTGTTACAAATTAATTTATGATGTTTATTTTATTATGCAGAAGAAGTAGAAAAAAAAGTAGCATCAAGTTAGACCACGCAAAAAGTTAATGTGTATACGCGCTTCAATCAAATGTAATTAAAACTGTTGGAGGCCTTCGTCTTTTTTGCAAAACATTAATTTTTGAATTTCTATGAGGGAATAATTTTATTGCTTGTCAAGACATTAATTTTATCTTCATAAATCATTACAATTTATTTAATTTTATTTTAAATTTAACGGTTTTTTTTAAATTCACATGAACTGGAATTTTAATTTCACATAAAATTATCATCCTACGATTTTAAATAAAAATTGAGTGAGATGTCAATTTGACATAAAATTCGATGAACTTGATCAAATTGAATGAAAAGTGATCATTTGAATTTCTTGAAACTGATAATCTTGAGATGAGAAAATGATGATTTTTACCTTTTCTAAGCCTTTTTTGGATTTTCTTTACTTCTTTTTCAATTTTTGTGGCCTCCTTCTGATTTTTTACAACATTTTCCAACTGTCCTTGAAATTTTAACTCAAATGGACACCCTAGCAGTGTAAAAAATCGAACATATCTTCAATGAAGGTGACCAGAATCGTATTTAACGCGATATTCCAATTCACCAAAATCTATCACAGCACGCTCTGACGACAAATTCTCATTTAAATGATTATTTTTGCTCCGAATTCAATGAAAAAAAGTAAATTTCAATACATTTAAATTTAAAAGACTTATTTTAACTGATTTCAATCTCAAAAGTAATACAAAAACTGATTACTGCCATAAAACATGTTAAAGTATTGCCAAAACGCGACCAAATATAAATTCTTATTTAAAAAGTTTGCTCAATTCAATCCATACATAAAAATAAATCGATACAAAGCATTGAAAGCATCTAGGAGTGAGTCTTTTCTATTTCTTAAAAAATTTACAAGGAATCACGTAATTTATTTGTAATTTTTTTTTAAATATAAAATTACTTGAAATGACGAGAGCGTTTAATTATATTGATATTTTTTTAAGTTTTTCAATATCGGTCAACAAAACTACAGTTGACATGATTTCTCATCAAACTATTTTTTTAAAAGCACTTCAATGTAATGACTCAAGTTATCTGAAAACGAAAAAAATTTTCATTTTAAAATATTTATAATAAATTCAAATATCCCTTGTTTGTTTGTAAATTTTCTTCATACCACTTTCAATTCATATGAAAGCAGAATTTCAAGTCATAAAATAGACTGATTTCCATATAAATGATCCAAGTTTTCCTTTTGAAATGACTCGCGTTTGCTTGAAATTTTGTATTGATTTTGATTAGAGAAAACATTGAGAATAAGAAGCGCAAAAGAGATAGACGATGAAAAGATTTGCGACTAAATTATGTCAATCTGATGTATTTTCATGGTGTATTTCCATCACCCATGGAAAAAAAAATCTCTTAAAACAAAAATCTTATCTTTATTTATTTGTGCTTTAAGAGGATTTATCGTACATTATGTGTGTAGGCAATAGTGTGGTACACATTCATTTCATTTTAATCCATCTTTTTCCTTTTAAAACGATACACTTATAAATTACTCTTCATCTCTTTATCGTACAACTAAAGGAAAAATAACTTGGGTTTTTAAATCGCAATTTTCCTCTGCAAGCCAATAATGTGATGAAATGTGTTTGAGTATGGAACGTATATCACTCACTCGTGTCTTGGATATGTGAATTATAGTGATAAACAGAGTGCAATCATTTCCTTCTACAACACATTTTCACTTACTCACACACACACGGAAAAAAACACGTATCAAATGTATATTTTCCTCTTGTATTTTCCATTCATCTGCTTCAATTTAAGTATTTATGGTTAAATCTGCAAGAAAATGCTTTTGGCGGTGTCAATAAATCCTTCACAAACTCACACGAACTGGCATTTTATACATGGTAGTTAATGTCAAGAAATGAGAAAATATATTATTATTATTATTATTGTATTTTTCCGTGGCTGTACAGAAATTTTAACCGTATACGAGGATGTAAGGTGTCTGATGTTGAAATGAAAATAGTTTAAGTTTGGTACCAGTTGTTATTATCATTGTTTGTTATTAAAATATAGATAAATGTCTGTTTTTGTGGTAGAAGTGTGATGATTTCTTGTGTGTTTAATTTAAACGAAGATGAAAAGGATGAGATTGCAGATTTAAATGTAAAAATTTAATCAAATTTATTGAAATTAGTTATTAATTGATTCAAAGAATTGAATCTTAAAATTAAATTTAATGGACCCTTTTCTTATGATGTTACAATTTCACAGTCAATTATTTGTGAATTCAATGAGAATGAAAAAAAATGCTCTTTGGACACTTATTTGAAGTTTGTCTGTCAAATCGATCATTATTCTATACGTGAAATTTGATTACTTTTTGTGAGAGAACAGACTCCAAGCTTCTTATTGTTCAATGACCTTTAAAAACGTATGTGACATTCCATACGCGCGAAAAATCAGTATAAAATGTTAAATTGGCGCTTTTCGTGGTCATTTTTGAAACTAGTCATTAAAATAATACAAAAATTTATATTAGTTAAGTTAATTGCCTTAAAGTTAGTTTAGCGCTATTTTTTTTTCTCTGTTATATACGTGCTTCAAAAGTGTGATAAGAAAAAGAAATGTTTACACTTAAAAGAGGGCGCTGTAGATTTCGGTTAAAATTTTTTGCACTTGAATTATAGTGAGTGAGAACTAGACTTTTTCCTGAACTCTCACTGGTATTCCACTGAAATATGAATTAAGCTGTTCCTTCAATTATGAATTTAGCACCAAAAATATTCACAGTCGAAAGAGGGCGCTATTGGTATTCGTCAAAAATACACTAAATTGAAATGCACTTCAAATCTAAAATTTGAGTTCCAGTTTTCTTTTAGATATTTTTTAACTTTAAATTCTTTTTACCAAAAAATAATATGGTTCGTGTTTCAATTTTAATTTGAGTCATCGTATAGCCGTGTGTTGTAAAACGGTGTGTTCTAAAAAAAAGAAATTGAAGAAACAATGCGCAATATTGAAATCAAAATACCATATAATAACAATAATAATAATGTGTCTGACGACAATAATATCGACAACATGCTATTATTTTAATATTGAGCTTGTCGCGAAAAAAAATGTATATTCAATTGGGTTTATTTTTGTACGATTCTTTTTTTTTTGACTCTTCTTGTAGTTTTGGTAAAGAAAAGTTGATATTCTAACAAAAGTTTTATTTGAATGAGGGTATTCAATTATTTGATATTGCTTGTTATATCTTCCACTTTAATGGTCTGGCACTACGATCGCTTACGTATATTTGTATGAAGTTTGACACCTATACCCACGTATATGACATTACATACTCGCGAAAAATCAGTATAAAATGTTGTATGGGCGCTTCACGTGGTCATTTTCGAAACTAATCATTAAATGTAATGCAAAAATGTATGTTAGTTTATTCAATTACCGTAAAGTTAGTTTGGCGCTAATTTTTCTTTGTCATACACGTGCTATAACTTAAGATCACGCTTGGCCTTTATAAGCTGGAAAAGAAAATTTGATTTGCAAAATATTCAATATTTAGTTCAATATTTCGCCACGCTTCAATTACAGCGCTGATGATAGTTGTGAAACTTCAACTCATGCTCAAATCGACCATGACCCTATAAAAAATTGGCATGTTACCATTCAAGTTAAAATGAACACAAAAATTCTCATTTTCAACAAGGATCCATATTACAAGCCAATATATTTACCTTTTACACACACTGAAACATTTTACTTCAATTCCTGGTATTTTTGTCAATTGTTTTTATTTTCATATAAATCGAAACATAAACGGTAGTAAATACAAGACAACTTGAATTCATACAGAAAATTGTACATTTTATAAGACAAAAGGCATGTACACCAGGTAAGTGTAATGTAAGTTTATTTTAATATGGGAATCGATATCAAATTCAATGGAATGTAGCAATGTCGGGTAATTTATTGGAAATTAAATGAGCTGCAATGTTTTAAAATGGAAATTATTATTCTTGAGTAACAATAATTTTTGTGAGATTTCTATTTTTTGAATAGAACAAGACGAAAATGAAGAAGAAGAAGCTGAAGATATTGAATTACCAAAATGTTCTTGTGTGTTTTGATGATTCCGATTAAATTCAATATACAAACACACACAAATTACAGTCTCGTGTGTGAGATGTGAGAAGAGAGAATTTGTAATTAAAATCAATGTGTTGCTAATTTTACCTCTGACGATTATTACAATTATTTATATATGAATTTACCAGTGTTAATTTTAATTTACCATCAAAAAACATTGCAAATATATGTGTGTGTTAATTTACAATCCCTTAAGACATGCCGCACCAAATCTATAAATGCTGCGTGCATCCATAAAACAAACAATTTAAAATGTCTTGTCGTCCATGTGAATTGTGTATTTGATTCAGTAGTACACAAAGATGCAAAAATACGAGATGTTCGATGGTGCACACATGCACAAAACAATAATATTGAGTGGAATTTCGTGTTAATTAAAATAAATAAATTTTCTTCGATTACCGACCGATATGGTTCGACGACAATGTCTTCTGCCATGTCTTGTCCTTTTTTCTGCACATTTATTCATTTAATTCTTATTCAAAGCTCAAAATAACATTAAAAAAAAAAAGAAATTAAGTGTAAGATGCAAAATAAAAAGACAATCGATTCACCTTTTGTACTTATTTATTTATTCCACTCATTGTGATACGATTGTGAACGTGCGATATTTTTATATGAACTTATTCTTCGCTTTTGTTTTACTTTTCATTAGGATACCTTTTTTTTGAAATTAAAAAAAAAAAAATAAGTTTTGTACAGTTTTTGTTTCATTTTAATTATGTTGATGCGTTTCTGATCTTAAGATTTTGTTTTATTTTTTTATTATCAATATAATTTGAATGCATTTTATTTTTTAACATGTCATTGTTCGCTTGGTCTTAAATAAATGGTTCATTTGCGTTGAATATGGAATTTAAAGTTTGTTATTTGTAATTAACTTAATTAAAAATTAAAAAAAAAAACTTACCTAAAGAAGTATTTGGCGGAGCATGAGATTCAGCCTGTAATGAAACATTAAAAGAAAGAAAAAATTAAAATTGAAAATTTTACTGTAAAATTTTAGGTTTAATGCCCAGTGCACATTTAAATGGACGGGTTCCCAGAAAGGTTTAAAATGGCATGTATGAAATTTCATATCAATGATTTTTTTATACATCGATGTTTGCTTATTTCATAACCTTCTTTAAACATCTAAACGGACGCGAATCATTTCGATTTAAGTGGCAGACCCAGTTAACAGACATCGACAAACGTCAATCCTTTAAAGTCAATTAGCTCGGAATTCAAACTTTTCAAAAGCCAACTTTTCCAGTATTAAAAAATATTTTTTGTTGATGTCAGTCAATAAGACACTTTGTCATTCAATTTCTTAAAGAGGTGAGCCGGTTAAGCTTGACAGTTCACTTTGTATAGATACACATATTGACACTTCAAAAATTCTGTACGTAAACAGAGATTGACAAACTTTTATCTGCTTGTTCGGGCTACGAATCGGCTCTTGAACTCCAGTAGAGCCATAAAAATAATGTAAAACCATTTAAAAGAGCTTATGGGGATTGGCTTCAACTTTTATCGACTTAAAAATGTGCACTGGGATTAAATTGATCATCATAAAAGGATCAATAACCTGGAAATGGATCATTTGAGCCCTACTTTGGGCTCTTTTTGAAAATAAGTAGGAAAAAATCCCAGTTTAAGTCAATAACCTTTTATATCTGTCAAGGGACCTTCAAAAAATGTGCACTGGGTAAACTTTTATTCAATGAATATTAATATTACACAGAAAATGTAAAATATTCAAATATTTGAATTGCGTTCGATTTTTTTCTCATTCAATTGAAAGTTATGAATATATGACACTAATTTATAACTCTCTTTGTCGTATCCCTTCTTGTTTAGTTTTTTTTTTAACTTTATTTCTTCAAACAAAAAAAAACAACAACATTTATTAAGACAAAAGAAAACAAACATTTTTATTTGACATATTTTATTTTTTTTTGCAAATTTGCACACTTGTGCTCTTATTTGAGTCATGCATTGAAACACAAAAGGAACAGCAAAAAAAACAATAGAAAGCATGAAATTAAAGAAATATAATAGAAAAATATTTGAAAAATTAGAGTGATGCATGAAGTACTTTTAAAAAATATGTACACAAATTCACAAAAGAAAGACTTAGATATGACATTTCTTGATAATAATAAATTGAATACAAAAAAGTAGAAAAAGGAAGCAAAAAAAATTAATATAAATTAGGAGAAAGTTGGTGCATGCAGAGTAATTGTATCATTTGTGACTGATTGTAGAGTTGCTATTTATACAAAAAAAAAAACAATGCATTTAAAAAACAAAATAAAACTACATTTTAAAGTAAAAGACAAAAATTAGGTCAAATTAGTTTTTTTTATCTTTTCCAAAGAATTTCAATGAATGTGACATTTAAATCAATTTTTTTAAAAGGTGGCATTTCAACTTAATTTCAACTCAATTTCAAGTGCGTATTAAGTTTTTTTTTCATTGTATGACAAGGAAAATTTCGTGGAAATTCATTAACTATAAAATTTATTTCATGTCATGTCATAATTAATCATAGACTTTTTTCTATACGTTTTTTTTACTACTTTTGTATTTAGTTGAACGTAATTTTTATTGTTGAGACATAAAATTGTTTTATTAATGCTTAGTTAGCAATAAATTGTCAAATGTTAAAAATAACTGTTATTATCCATCAATTTAATGGGAATGTTGAGTGACTTCTTAATAAAATGTTATAATTTTTTCTATTAAAATTTATTTTTTTTACTGTCAATTTATTGATTAATTTGAAATAATTGAGAATTCGATGAAAAAGCCTTAAATAGGTCATACAATTTATTGAATATCAATATCTTTAAAGCGATTTTTTTACAAGGTGTAGCTCATCGATTCACTTTAAGCAGATAAAACAATTCAACCAATCAGTATCATGTGCCATGAGAAATATTTACTGATGACATTGCATAGGATCAAAGTAGCAAAGAAATGAAAAAGAAAAAATAGTGCAGTATACTGGCGCCTCCCAATCCCCATCGTCATCATCATCATGATCGTAGTCGTCGTCGTCGTCTCATGAAATGCAAAGAAAGAACATCACATCAACGATATCTCACAAACATATGCAATTTTCTAAAGTGTCATCACATTTTATTCATACTTTTTCGTCTATATCTCTCGTTTATTTTCTCGTTTACTCAATATAACTTTTTTTTTCTGTTCTATCATCATTGTATGCGCTCTAAACATAATATTCAATAATGTGTCTCACAGTTGAAAAACGTCATCTTTTTAAATGTATTGTGCATCCTTGTGAGTGAATTTTTCCCTTTGTTGTAGCTCCTTTTTTCTATTTTCTACAATAACATTGCAATTCAGCAGTGCATACGATATGAATGCAAAAAAAATGCAACAACAACATTAAAATAAAAAAAAGTTTTGAAAAAATAGACTGGAAACTGACAAAGTTAATGTTTTTAAAGCATTTCATTGAAATTCATTTCATTAATTTTTTTTTGTATCAAATTCAATTTTACAAGAAAAACACAAAAAAATGTAGAAAAATATCGATCTATGTAATGTTTTAGATAAACTTCAGTTAGCTGGATGTGAGAGACAGATGGCAGCACTGATTAAAGTCAAAATTTTACCAATAATTAATTGATTTTTGAAAGTTAATCGATTCATAAATCATCAGAAATAAAATGTCAACTGATTTTAATGCGTACTTCAATCAAAATCGTGAACTTAACAGTATTGAATTTCATTGAATTTTCAACAGGGTTGCCATGAGAGTCATTTTGTTTTGTCCAAAAATTTATTTCAGTTGATTTGAATCAGATAGTCTTGCAAGGAAATTTGTAGCTAAAGAGCATAGGGCGACCTTAACACTGAAAAACTTTTTGAAAATTATTTTTTTTTAGAAAATGTATGATTTGTTGGTTGTCGTTCTTCACGAAAGCTGAAGGCTGTTCAAATTAGGTTTAATATCAACACTACTGTTTAAAGTACATTTGATCAAATTAAAGGAAAATGTTTCGAAAATATTCCTTTTTCTCTAAATTTTTTGAAGGCATACTAGGTAATTTTGATGAAAAATCGCAACTAGTGAAATATCAAATAGGGATTTGAAAGCAAAAAGCGGGATTTGAAAGCAAAAAGCATAAAACTATTCATTTTTTACTAGATTGAATTTATCAATCACCTTGTCAGCCTCGACTTTTCCTTGACTTTCTATTTTTTGCTGTTTTTAAACTTTTTTCTTCGAGTAACTCACGAAATCAGCTCTCAGCGCCCTCTGGAGTGTCCAATCGAAAAGTCCAGAAACAAGACGTTGTACTTTTTGATTCTCTATCGATCTGTATGTCAAAAATCGGGATTGTCCCGTCCAAAAGTGCGCAAATGGCATGTCTACCTGAATGGGACATGGCACCCCTATTCTACACCCGTTAAAATCGGAAGAAATGTTTCAATTTAAAAAAAAAAACTTAAATTGACCCTTTGACACTTGTACCTTTAAAGTTAAGTCTCATCTTAAAGTAAAGTAAAGAAGTGAAATCTGGCAACCCTAATTTTTATTTCATATTAATATTATTTTTTTTTAACCGCAAGTTTCTCCAACTGACACCAAATTGATATTTTATATGAAATGTAAAAAAAAAAAATATATTACATTCATAAACGCAAAAACCAAGGCAATAATAAATAATTCTGGTATTTTTTTTTCATTTAAACTCATTTTTGAAACGATCAAACATCGTTCGTCATTTAAAAATCATACAAAAAAACGTTCATATACATGGAATACATGGAAAAAAAATGAAATATCATAAAAAAATATATAAAAATAAAAAAAATAAATTTCATTACAACAATTACACCTCAATAAATCATCATGATTAACACAAGCTATTTGATTGATTTATGATGGACAGAATAAATGTTTGACATTGATTGTAAGTTTGTACTGTACATGCGTATGTCTGTATAGACATGCGATATATTTCATATAAATAATTTTATTTTCTCAGGCTTTTACGTAAATGATGTGACTATGAGGTATTAAATCTCGTTTCATTTTTCATTTTTATTGAGGAGGAATTTATTTTGTGTGTGTAATCACGTTTTCAATGTGAATTGAAACAATACGTAAATTTAATGATTATCTAAAGACGATTCGGAAAATGACACATTTTTACATGTATGAATCTATAAATGTGAAGTCAATTTTAGTCCTTTTAAAATTTATAGCAAAAATTGTGATGTTTATAAATTTGAATGAATAGATGAATGAACTAACAATGATCATCATAATAAAAATAATAATAACAGTTAGTAATAATAATAAATATTTCCTGCATACACACACACACACACACACACACACAAACACACACACATATAACAAAACTGGACATTTTTTGATGCATTGCTAATATGTTGCATTTCTCTGTGTGAGAAGACAAAAAAGATGAAATGCAAATTTATAGTTGTTGCATGCAGCAAATCGGAATAGAAACGGACACGCAAAAATTTATATATTCTATTTATACATGTCGAGTGAATGTGATATGAAACTGTTCAAAAATGAAATATATATTACCAAAATAGTCGTATTTTAAACTTTAAACTAGAGAGAAGAAAAATGACAAACTGCATTTTCATACTCGGGGCTGATGTGAAATGACTTTTAGATCTATCCAGCTAACAAAATATAAATATATATTTTTTTTTTGTATTTTCATTTTAATATACACATAGGAAAATGTGTTTATTTCAGTTGAACGATTATTATTATTATAAAATATAGACAAGTGGACATTTGAATGTTTATGATATGGATGTCTCTTTATGTGTGTGTGTGTGCACTTTGAATTGATAAATGTATGCAGAAAGAGAATGTTATTTTAAATAATAATTAACTGTCATTGTCACATCGCATCGCAATTTTTGTGTATGTGAATGAATTTGTCGCGTTTAATTTTATGTATACATAAATTTTATAAAACTTAAAAGAGTTATCAGTGAATGATATATTTTATGAACATTTTTATCAGACATTTGATATTTGAAAAATTTAATTTTGTCGGTTTTTTGTTTTTGTTATACTTGAGATAAAATCTTAAAATCGTTTAATGAAATGATTCGATTACCATTGTCAATTTAAATTAAAGCAATTTTTTTAATTGGAATTAAATTTAACGGTTTTCACTTAACATGCTTTATCAAAAGTTTTTTTATGGGTCGAAATGTCAAAAAATGTTACAAAAAAAATTCAAAATTAAATCAGCTTTTGATTTCAACAGAGTCCGTTTTGCATAAATCATCGTCAGATATGAGCAACAATCAAATCAAGTGAAATGCAAGGTCACTTTTTGTTAAAGCTCCTAAAATTATGCAATGATTATAGGCCAAGTCCAGTAATGTGCCAAGTTGGCAGAGTCTCTGCATCAGTGAGCTTGTGAAAATTAGATTCAGAGTCAGATAATGAACTTTTTTGACGTTAATGAAGCGCCTGATTATAAAAAAGTTCAGAAGTCTCCTAAATTTATGCAATCAACATCATGAAAGGAACTTAAAACTTCAGAAACTTGATAGAAAAAAATCAAAAATGATAAAAAAAGGACAAAATAGCAAAAAAAATATCCTAATTATGATTCTTCCACATTTAAAACTAAAAAAAAAACTAAAATAATTGCCTTTTATTAGATTGTCACAACAAAAAACTCACTCCCCCAAAAATTTAATGACACATAAATTTTGCTCATTATTATTTATTCACAATACACTTTTATACACACGCATAAAATAAAATATTGAACAAATTTGCGGTATTTTCTAATTCGCATATATCAGCAAATATCACATTATCGTATTTGTGACCGATGTTCAATAAATAAAATATCAATATAATTTAAATGAAAAATTTAGCCGCACTATTAATTATAAAATAGTGGGAAAATTTCAGTTAGAAAAAAAATGTATAGCAAGGCAAAAGTGTCACATGATTAGAGAGTAAATTTCGTTAAAAATGAAAATTCATTGAAAAATTTCATGATTTATTGAAAAAATTAAAACGTGATTTTTTCAAAAAAAAAACCGTTAAAAATATCTAAAAATGTCCAATTTCAGTTGCTGCGTAATCAAATTTCAAACAACTAAACAAGGCTTTATTATAATAATAATAATAAAATTAATGAAATAGAATAATGTATTAATTATATCTCTAAACTTTCTATAACTAACTGACTTCTATTATAATTATTATACTAATAAATATTTCTAGCATGCGTTACAAGTACCACGAATTATGTTTAATAAAATGGTTATAAAATAATGCATTTGATATAAATTAAGTTAAATTTTGCATGTATATCACATACATGTGCAAAATAATCGGACGAAATGTACACTTAATGGATAAATTTTGTAAAATTTCTAATACAAAATGCAACAATTCATGAATTGTCTTTTCTAATACAACACACAAAACAGCATTTCACTTAAAAATGAAAACACGTTCACTATTATTTAGGAGGAGGATAATATAATAATAATAATATTCGATATATACTTAATTTGTAAATAAAACATTAATTTAGAAACTATCTCAGATGATTTAAACATGAATTTGCATTGACATTAAATTTTCTGTGTGTATGTGAGTGTGTAAAGTCGTTTTGTATTATTTCAATTTATATTATTTGAAACAATATTTTTCAATCTAATCAGTGTGTTATTTAATAGATGAGAATGAGAGAAAAAATAATCTTATTTTTGGTTTGGCTATTTAAAAATAACATTAGAAAAATTGGAGTGACAGAACATGTTCGTTCATGCTAATTTTTATAACAAAGTTGTCGATACATCACCGAGAATAGAAATTGCATGTGGAAGCAATTATGATAATTTGATTCTGTGAAAATTTCAAATGTACGGAATTTTATCATATATATGATGAATCAATATGTTGAATTGGAATGCAAATGATTTTGTGCATAAAAATACGGAAAATAAAGAAAATTTTAGCCCTTTCCTGCCCACATATTTGGCTTTAAAAAATTTGGTCTTTGGTTTAATGAATTTTCTAAGGTATTCCAGTTTGTGAGCTCACATTTACATTCACAGTATAAATCAGAGTGTGCCTTACATGGCTTAGAACGACGTTTAAGCAGCTGTCAGTTGAATCAGCTTCTAGCTCTTCCCTGCCAAGATATTTGGCTTTAAAATTAAATCTTTTGTCAAATGAGTTCTTTGATATTGAAAACTTCTTGTTTGTGTTCCTGAAATTATAGAAAATTTTCAATCTCGACTGTGATAGCTCAGCGGCAGGTAAGAGCTAAAAAATCCGTGACTGAAACTACGGATGACTTAAAATCGATTTTCTGATCTCTACTCTCACTTGTTTGACTTTCCCCAATTTAATTTAGCTATTTTAATTTAAAATAATAAAGTTAAATAATAATTGTCCGCACGATCCCATTTTATTTTTATTTCTCAAAAATTATTTCATAAAATCTTTCAATTCAAATTTCAACCACATTTAATGCAAACAAAAGCAGAAACAAACAATTTAAAGTTAAATGTGTTTATTTTGAATTTATGACATTTATGTTTATTATTACAAAAATTGAATGATTTACAGTTGTCAACTATTAAATATTATTATTATTATTTGTGTCTTCTCGGTCTCTCAACTCTGGTATTTTCCTTATTGTATGCATGGAAGAAGAATGACTAAAATATGAATTAAATGATGTATGTAAGTAATATAAATTGTCTTTTGTTTGTTGGCGCGAGATAGATGGTGTTTGAACTGATATTATCATCAACCATCAAGCTTACATACAAGATTATTTTATTATTATTATTATTGTTGTATAGAAACAATACGAGAGACTTTAGCAAGAGTTGAGAATTATTGTTATTTTATTATAATTGATGAGTGGGTGGGAAAGAGATAGAACGATAAAATAATGATGGTTGATGGTCTTTTATATGAACAAAAAAAAAATTTCATCAAGACACAGACTCAAACCTTCGATTGCATTAAAATACAAAAGAATTTGTGAAACAATGTCACATGTGTCATTTATTCAATCTTCACACACACACACAATTGACATATTTGACCACCATTATTATTTCCTTACAACAGAAAATTGTGCACTTTTAATGTCATCTGTGTATGTAATGCACATATTAATATTAATGATAATCAGTCATAAATAAATTAAATGAGCAAACACATTATAAATAAATTTTAATAATAATAATCATACATGTGAATGTGATCATCAAATCGGCCATTACTATACACATTTTGTGTTGTTTCAAAGAGTGTCAACTACAAATCGAATTGGAAAACGAATTTATGACAAGCACATGTTACAATCTTTAAAACATACATTGATGGTTATGTGACATTTTTTGCACCTCTCACAAAAATTTTAATGGATTTTTTTTTTCTAGTTTTGCTCACACATTAAAATGATTTAACATCTTGACTTGAGTTATTTATTACAGTCTTTAAAATTACTTGGAATCGCGTAAAATCGCAACAATGTTTATTTTTTCAAAAACAAAAAAAAAACTATAATGAATGACATAAAGATATAATAAAAAGTTGTAATAAAATTAGTGGATTTTATTATTATTTTACTTATATATAAATTTATTAGTGTCCTGATTTATGTTTGTAGTAAAATGTAAACAGTTATTTAAATAAAAATAAAAACGGGCATTAAATTAACTGAACTCATGTCATGTGAGGTATTTTAATGATTTTTTGAATTATCATTATTATTTATTGCATTTGAATTATAAATTGATAGTGGATTTCATACAAAAATTTCTTGATTTGAAAGAAATTTCAATTTTCACTTTGCATTTACTGTGATATAAATAAAATTCCTCATATTCTACATTTTATGATCTAATCATGTCGTTAATTTGTTTAAAATGTTAACGCGCTTTTAATGTTTTATTACAAAATTTATTTGTTTAAACACAAACACACACACACACAATTTGTAATATGAGTACATAAAGCAGGTAATTTGCTTTATAATGTTAGAGCTTAAAAAATAAATTCATTTTAATATGCATTTAATCGATATGATCGCGATAAATAGAGATTATATTTTAATATTTAATTATTTTTTGTGTTTTAAAAGGGTCAATAAATATTAAATTTTATTATTTTTAACATCAAATTTAATGATTAACATAAGAATTAAATTTTCAATTAAAGTGTCATTCTTCCCCGACTGAGAATCAAGATGTTTTTTTTGATACAGAGGTATTGAAATGAGATATGAAATAATAATTGCATTTTGATATTCTGTTGAAGAGATTAAAGTTACACTGATTCGAGTGGGGTAGTCTCGATTTTTAATTTAATAAATAGTGAAGTTTATGAAAAGTAGTTTGAATTTATAAAATAATTAGCCTACTTTAATTATATCAATTGTAATTCTGTGAATTTGAGAAAAATGTATTGTGTCAATATAAATATATTGAATAAAGTCACAGGTCGGTGTTTTACCATAAGCAGAGCAACACTTCATTTGGTGTTTCGACATCTTTCGAATTTCTTAAAAATTTCCAGAAAATAATGATTTATTTTCTAACGGTACACCAATTATGATAGATGAAATAAGCAGAAGAGGAAATGTAATATTTTATAATGGAAAAGTCACAAAATCTTTTGTAGGATTCGGCAAACCTATAAATGCATGCCATGAATTGAAATACAGGTGGTAAAAAAAAAATGATTTAAATCAGAATTAATTGATGAATTCAAATGAAATTGCTCGAAAATACATAGTTTGCGGCTTTCAAAATTATTTGACTTTAGCCTATTTACTTCAAGTAACAAATACCTATGAAAAAAGAATTGATGGTGGTGGAAGCGTGTTTTTTACCAAATGATGATTTTTATTAAAACAAAAAAAAAAATAAATTAACAATTTGCATATACTAGAAAAAGGAAAAAAAGATTGAAAAATGGAAAGAATCGTCAACAATAGTTGTTGTTGTCGATGTCGAGAATCCGTTTGATGGGTTGATTGACGTTGATTTCGCTAGCATCAACTTTACCCAGTTGTTGAGTGTCGGGCTCTGACTTAGACCAAGATTATTCTCGATTATTAATTTAATAAATATTAATTTTAATAAATTAAATGCTTTAAATAAAAAATGTCTAGGACACCATTCTCATTTCTCAAAAATTTCTAAAAAATTATTATTTTTTATCTAACGCTACATCAATCATAATAGATGAAATAATAAAAAGAGGAAATGAAATAGATTATAATGGAAAAACCACAAAAACTATCGTATCATTATTTGACAAACCTATAAATTCATTTCATTTCAAGTTGTAAGAAAAAATGATGCTCATCAAAATATATTGATAAATTCAAGTTAGCTTCTTTGAAAGTTATTTGACTCTAATGCTTCATTCTGTACGAGGCGATAAAAAATGATTTATTCAGACCTGAAAAATTCTGTACCAAAATTATTTATTAAGGCTTCATTGTCAATTGTCTGGATTGGCATATTTACTTCTCTTGGCAAATACTGGTGAAGACTACTTAGGTCGGAATAATTTATGTTCGTGTATGCGAAGGAAACAAGGTTATCTATTTTAGTGTTTCTGTATCTTGAGTTAAAACATTATCTGACATCATTTAAATTGTGCGTCAGTATAAAATTTGTTGGTCAATGTCAATCGTTCGATCATCAAAGCCAAACCATTAATGTGGCTCATCAATACTCTAGAGCAGCAAAAAGGAAATATCTTATTAAATCGGAACAAGAGGCCAAAATCATCGGGAAGAAATCAATTTGTAAGTCATTAAAGAAATATGAATTTACGCGATTTTAAGTATATGTTAAGTTATAGAAAATTTCAGTAATGAATTGATAAGTTTTATTCTAGAAAATTTTGAAGATAGAATGAACGTTTAATAAGTGCTTTGACGATTTCTCGATTAGACTGTTATTTTATGAGGACGGTGATATAAATCAGAAATCGGGATTATACCCTTGACAGATATGTAAATGGAAACCCTTGGACACAATCAAAATTTTGATAAAATTAAAGTATGCAAGAAGAAAACACTCCAGAATATCGATCATGTTATTATTGTATTATTAAAAAAAGACATGACTCAGGTATTGAATAATTAAAATAAATGTTTGAAATTTCAAAATAAAAAAAACGTTAATTTTTGCCGAGAATAACAATAATAATGCTTAGCTTACACAATTATAACATCAATATATTTTCCAGTAATAATATCAACAAACACATAAATTCTCTGCCTCGGTTGGAATCAAATTGTGTATGTTATGTATATTTTAAATGTGATAGAGGTGCAATATCAAGCTAATAGTTTAAATAATAATAAAATAATATTAAAATCGTGAAATCGCGAAAATATACAATTGTTTGTATGATGTGTCTGTTTAGTGTTTTTGTTATGGCAATAAATTTCATTACAACTGTGCAAGTTCCTAAACATTTATTATTGTTCTCTCTACATTCATCTTTATATGTGTGTGTGTGTGTATTATTATCATCATCATTATTTTATAAAAGTAGTAAAACACGAGAGTTATTATTTTATTTTTGCTTTAGATATTTGTTTTAACTAGCAAAATTTACAATGTAAGCAAGTAATTGATTATGCTTTTTGGGATATAAAATGTGAAATTATGATGTATTATTTGAAATGCAATGAAAATTTATTGTGGTATCATAAATGTCTGTTTGTTTTAAAGCAATTTATGATATCGTGTCACAATTCAAAATAGAATTCAATTCAATCAGTGTCAATGTGACCTTGATAGTTCATGTATAAGATTCTCCCGTTTAATTCCTCACAATAATAAATATTTAAAATTGTATCTTAATAATAAATACGACAAATAAATTATTTGCATTTAAGAATTTTTTCAACACAAAACTTGTATCATTATTATAAATGTTAATATAATTCCATTGAAGCGCGTTAAAGTCTAAATCACTGTCATTCATGTAGTCAAAGAGAGTCAGTTGTTATGTTATACAGTTGCTTTTAAAAAGACACCTACGCAAGCTGATTAATAAATCTCTTTCTTGTGTTATTTAGCTTGTTTGTATATCGTTTCATTTAGTTTTTTTTTTATTTATCTTTTTTGTTGTATATTTGGTGAAGTTTTTGTATATAAAGTTGTCGTTAGTTTTGTGTTTCGATCAAGACCTTATTATTTCATTATTAAGTTGCCTGCTGTCTGTTAATGTGTATATTAATGATTTTTAATTTATTCTTTTTTTCGCTTCTTCTGTATATAAATGCTTGGTCAATTATTTCAATTTTTTATAAGTAAATAAATTTGTTTTATTTTATTATAATTTTTCTTTTTTTTACATTTTAATTACTAGGAGAGTGTTTTCCATGGAATTTCAATTGGATATGAGCAAAACTTAATCTGGCATGCCATGATGGTGAAAGAGCTTGGATTAGAACGAAACAATAGGTAAGTTTTATTTTAATAGCATTAGATTAGATATGAAAAGGCGTTCACCTCGGACCGAAGCCCTATTGTGTACCATAGCATTAATAGCATTAATTAATAGAAGCAAATCCAAATGCCTTTAAATGGTTTGAGATTGATCGCGCAATGTGACATTTCCTTGTAAGTGTGGGGTTAAAAAAAGTATTAATAATAAATTAAAAATGATGTTGACGACATCACAAATACACAAAACACAAGCACAAAAACGTTAAAATTAAAAGAAAAAAAACAATCATAATTATAATAAAAATGGCAACCGATCAATCGACGATTTTTTCTGCATTTATTATACTTGGGCTTTTAATTTTGTCTTCTTACAAAAAAAAATGATAATTTTTATTTTTAATTTAATTTATTGTCCGATACAATTTTATTTCGCTTCACAAAATTGACAAATAATAATCGTAAAATAGAATTGCCTTCTTTTAATATTTTCCGCACTCCTGTTGTGTTATAAATACCTCATCAGTGTATTTAAACATACATACGTGCAGAATATGTCATGATATCTGTTAATTTATGCATAAAATATGGTGATATTTGCCTTGATATCATTTCTACTGTTATTTTAATTCAAAAATAATAATAATAATATATATTTAAGCGTATAAGCGTTTATAAAATTATACATAAATATTTTAAAAACCGATGATGATGATGATGATAATAATTAACATTTATTGAACACAGAAAATGGGTATTTTTTTTTGTTGTTGTTAAATACTTGAATATTTCGATACAAAAATGTCAATCAATTGATTTATAACAGCACGTTCTCGGTTTGAAATCGATTTTATAATGATATTATTTTTTCATATTTATATATTTCTACGATTCAAAGTCAATTGAGACTGTTGAAGGTTGTTCTGAGTAAGCAAAATTTGAAAGCCACATCTTTCTTAGTTAAAAATTGATAATAAAAATGATAATAATTTCCATTCACTTGCTTCAAGCAATTCAAAATATAACGATTTCAAGTCAGAAATAAAAGAATAACTTTACATTCGTAAATTTATATATACACAAATGTCTGCCACAAAACTAAACACACAACAGTAACACGATTGAATTGAAATGAATATGAATGATAAAATAATTTATTATCATTCCACCAATGGCTGTGTATTGTATTATTATTATTATTATTTGTTACCATTCAAACAAGACCATTTATATGATGTATTTTCATTTTGGTTTCAATTCGTGTCTCTCAATACACTCACATTTAAAATGAAATGATCATATAATGATAATAGTAATAATAATAATATATGAATTGATTTATGAGGCCCACATTGTTTAAAATTATATATTTAGTTATTATTATTATTATAAATGTGTGTGTATAGAAAGACGATGATGATGTATGGAAAAAAAAGACATTGAGTACTAATTGTATGTATAACTTAAATTTATATCTTATATCAACATAATAAAACATAATTTTTTTTTGTTTTTAAATATTCTTCAATTTCAGTTTCAATTCAAGTGATAAATATTCATAAAAATCATATAAAATTGTATGTTAACTGTAATAATAACATAACTTTTTGGAAAACATTACAATTAATTTTAAAATTTTAATTTTAACATCTTCATAACTTTTTTAATGATACAAAAAAAGTGATATGCTTTGTTCCATTTACAGACTAATTAATTAATTAAAAGCATTGTATCATAAAAATTAACATAATTTGATCGTTTAATGTTATTTATTGATGTCTTTATTTCTAATTTTAATATAATTTTTTTTGTTGTATTATTTTTCAGTTCATTGCGTCATATTGAACCTGTTTTAGTTTGGATTTCTTGTGTTAAATGTGTACTAAATGTACTTTGATATATTACAGTTATTATTGTGAATATGAAAAGTAAATGTAAGTCAAGTCATGCAGAACTGAAATAAGTTATCAAACTTTAAATTGATACGACGACTTCAGAAGGGCCAGAAACTGCGGTCTTGCTATATTGAAGTCTAAATGTTCAGGAACACCATTAAATTCCCTCATCATAATGGACATTGGTGAGAAATGTGCACTATTTGTCCTGTGATTTTTAACGTAGAACGTCACACAATGCCTCAGTAAGCGACCAGAACACTTAATATTTAGCTGACTTAGGATTCGGCACTATCGATACGACTTGACAGTATATCAAACACAAAAAGGGTTGAAGCATAATATCTTTTCACTTCCAAGGATTGAACATCAATCAGAAGTCGTAAATGAGATGATGGTGGTAATGGTGAGTGTGAAAAATAATATTACGATTGTCAAAGAGTTTAAAGGTCAATCTTAAAGTCAAGATTCAAGTAAATTTATTAAATTTCAGACTAGAAGTGTTTTATATTAAATGTTAGTTTTAAATTAAATTAACCAGGAAAAATAAGAGAGATAAGCTTGGAACAGGGATAAAATAAGTGAAATAAGAGATAATGTACTAGACACGTGTAATGAAACCATAAATTATAGATCATTAGAAGACCTATTAGAAGATTATTGGCAAGAGCCATTTATGTATCGATAGAAACGATTGAAACATTCATTTGTTCAAAAGAAATTTAGTGCTTTAATCCGTATTTTTTATAGTGAGTTCCAACGAAAACTAGAGACCGCAAATCGCAGAAATTGTTTAATGTTTTGGACACACTCCAGTGTGCCGATAAATGATTTTGATATGGTGACCATACAACACTATTAGTATAAATTTGATATTTTGCTCCAAAGCGTCAAATTGTGTTCATACTATTCCCATCGTAGTTTCCATAGTAAATGCCAAATTTTAGTATGAAGCTTAAAGTGGACTTTAGCTTTTATACTGCCATCCAAGAGCATTCGCTCCCTCACGAGACTACAGCTAAAAAAATTAACAGGTGCTTTGGCAATGATCTAAGCTCACTTGCCTTCCTAAAATTTACGAAGCCTCAGTTTTTTAATTCGATATTAAACAATGACAAACTTTTATTGTTAAGAAGTGCAAAATCTTCATACTTTTTGACTTTCATTACTATAAATCAATATTTGGTTAAGAAATTGAAAATAATTCGATAGTTAATTTTCCTTTAAAAATCCATTTCCTCTTCAATTACATACAAAGATAAATAAAAATGATTTATTAAAAATTAAATTGAAAAAAAGATTTAACAAAACGCACATGGTCATGTCCAGTTCTCTTATTATAAGTAAATAATTTCATGTTCTTTTTATTTTAACTACACATGCTTTTACACATATTGAAAGTGATCAAACATTTACTTATATTACATTACATTACAAATCGTGTTATCTTTTCAAGCCGCTCATTTATAATAAAATAATAATTTTTTCTCATTTTTTAAAAAATACACTTAAATGTTAAAACAGTAAAATGACATTAAAATGAACAAATCACACAAATTTTTTAACTGTTTAACTGACATATGCATTCGTATTGAGTGATCAGTTTTACCGGAATCAGTGAATAACAATCGTATTATAGATTGAATGTGTGTGTGTGTTAATAATTATAATAAATAAAAAATAATAAGGCTAGCAAAAATGCATTTTAAATATAAATATAAAAATATAAGTATAAATAAATAGGGTGGAATGAATTATTTACCATAATTATCGTTCAATGTTGATGCTATTTGTTATTTGTATGTTCAATCATTTATCATTGTGGATAAATACATTTAAACATTTTAAAATAAATAAATGAGATAATGAGGTAACATGTATGCTTATATTTTTTCATTTTTATATTCATGTGATTGAGACAAATAAAATGAAAATTTTTAACATGAAAAATTGGAAAACGTGAATTTAACCCATTAACCGCCTCTCGTAGAAATATTGAATTTAGAGAAAAACTTTCTTCTAGGATTTGTTCTTTGCGTAAAAGTGGATTCACTTTTTTTTGAGTTTCATACAAAAGTTTTACAAGAGAGGCTAAAAGTGAAAAATTGTTATGATTTCGTCTTGTTTCCTATGTTTTAGAGCACATTCGAGATAAAATAGTCCTTTTTTTTATTTTTTTTTTCATAAAAACAGGCCACCCTACCTGAAACGTTGATAAATGTCAATATATTACAAATTTCAAATTGACCGTAATTTTTTTTTGAATTTTAACTGATTTATAATTCTTTAATCTTTGACTGCGACATTGAGCATCAATTGATACAAAATTCCATAGTGTGCTCTTTAATGTAACTCCAAAAAAATGTGTTCACATAAAATTCACATTTTTTTAAGGAAAGCGCATAAAATTCGCATAAATTATGATTCAAACTGTGCTTCATTTCTTCATCATTGTGCAATAAATGGTGTGAATGAAGGAAAAGAATTGAAAAAGTGAGCATATGATTTATGCATCGTCATTACTTTTCGTTCAATGTGTTCATGATGCATGTGCTTCTCAAAAAAAATATAAAATAATAAAATATTATAAATTTTTTTTTCTGTAAGAAATCATAAAATAATAATTTTTCTTTACATACAGAGAGCTCGCAATGGGTGTGAAAATTTCAAATAATAAAAAAAAACTGTAAATCGTTCAAAAAAAACTTATTATTATTATTTTCAAACTTTTTTTTATACTCCAACAGTTTCTTTCACTTCGACATGGCACGAACTATTTTTCTTGTTCCTCATCATCATCGTCGTCGTCTCGCTTATGACTTTTTCATAAAAAATATCTGTTTACAAATTACATTAAATTAAAAACGCAAACGTTTTGTAAGTTATTAACAAAAAAAAACACAGAAAATTTATTGATACCCATAAATCATCATACTTGGCAGTAATTAGATTGTGTATTGATATCAAATTTAAAAAAAAAATATAAAATTAACTGGTATGTTTTACAAATGTAATAAAATGATTGGACTGCAACATTGTACAATGAATGAATGTAATTTTATGAAAACCAGAAAATAATTTGTGTTTCTATTTAAAATAAAATGTAAAATGTTAATAATATGAGTCCAAATCAAAAACATCATTAATTTCATGATACAATGAGAAAATTTTTTAGATCATGTTTTTTCTGGTTAAAATTGTTACAAAAAAAGTTGAAAAACAAACCAATAAATATCAATCTTAATTGATTTGTAATAAAAAAAAGG
>LN483638.1:0-60953 GCA_900002565.1 Culicoides sonorensis | reverse complement strand
CGTATAAAAGAAACAAGACATCGCGAACTAAGGACACACTATGCTTTGATAGTAATGTATACAAAATATACAGCATCAATTACGCCCACCATGTAACTGGACCAGCCTTCTTTGTAGCCCCTTTATCGAACCACAAGGTCATTAACTTTACTTCAATCAGCGACTGGTTGCGCATTTTGAGAAAGCCAAATTCTTCAATTTGTGTTTGGGTAGAGAGTGTACGAATGATACCAGTGATGACAATCAGTCAAAATCCGCCTAAGGTTGATCGATTTCGCAAAAGCGCGTTATCAGGCATCAGAAAGATCACTGTGAGGTTGAGCATTAATGACCATGGGGTATGTTTAGCTTAGATCTGGTTAAAGGCCTTGTATAAACACAATCGGACTTCGGTCTGAGGTGGACGCTTTTTCATACCTACTCTCTAACTTAAGTACGGCCCGCAAATCACCCGCAACACTGGTGCAAGAATGACCAAAAAAAAATTAGTCATTTAAACGGCTTGTGAGCGCCAATAAAAGAACCTCGTTTTCGAAGAACGCCAGGGAACACTGTGGATCATTTTCAACTTACAGTGTATCATTATTATAAACACACTCTCAACCCAAAACCAGTGGGGCAACAGTGGGAACATCCTTTCCGACAGGTGCCCCACCTGATTTGGATTGAGAGTAAATGTTGGAACAAAAAATGCCTGTCTTGTGCTTTTTCTATCAATTCAAGATAAAAAAATACGTTTTTGTAAACACTGTCTGTAAGCAAACCTGTAAACGTTATTTATTTTTCATCAAAATTGCATCTTAATTCCCTGTATTCACCTTACTTTCAAAAACATATGAAATTATTTTCGAAATATCTTCACAAAAGGTTTAGTTTTGAGTGCATATTTACACAACATATAAATTGAAATCTTTTCAATTCTTTCAGATTCTTAGTATTTCTTTAATAATATTTCTATTTTTTTTATCATATCATGTTCTTACCGTTTCAAGTGCAGAATATGAAAATTTATTTCAAAAAGCAATTGTGTTTGAACGAAAACTTTATTATTATAACTATTATTATATTATTTTATAAACATTTTACATTTAATTTTTTAGAATATTGTTAAAAAAAAATTGATATGTGAAAGAGATAAAGAAAAAGCCTCAATCCATGCTTTTGTTATGCACTGCTACTCGTTTTGATTTTGATAATGCAATTTAATGGCTTACTTTAAGTTCAAAGAAAAATATCAATACAAAAAATCCAAAAAATTGAATAGAAAACAAAATTTAAATATAATAATAATCTTTTTTCTGATACAATCATAATCGAATTGAATTGAATCAGTTGTGAATTTGAGCCATTTTATGAAAAAAATAACATTTAAAATTCAACTTTCCCCTTTTACAAAAATTCACAATTAATGGAGTAAATATTGTTACTAAACTTTATATTCCAGAACATTTGCGAAACATTTACATTTCATTGTATGTACACATAAAAAATGATTGATTACCCGGTTTTACGTAGCACTGCATATAATTTTAGTATTAAATTGAGTACGCATTTTAAGGGATTATATTCAGACCCACTCCCTTTAACTATATTAAAGTTGTTTTTTTTTCTTATTCCGAATTTAATTCAGAAACAGTAACAAATTTTTGTTGGGCAAAAAATTTAAACACTAAATTCAAAGTGGGTTCACTGAAATTATTTCAAGTTAAAGTTAAAAAGAGTGAATTTATTAGGAAATTCAAAGATATTTTTTTTGTTATCACATTTTAAAGGGAGAAAGAATAAAAAATGAGAGCACAAATTATTTGCTCTCACTTTGATTTGATACCATTTTAACATCATATTTGAGCATGCATTAAATGGAAGAATAAGAAAGAATACACACAAAAAAATAACAAACAAGGCAGTCCATGAAACAGGCAAGTTGAAAATGATTGATTATTTATCATTACATAGTCTTAATGAAAATGCACCCTGCTGATTTCTGTTTCTGTATACATTTATATACATTTTATATTTATGTACATAAATTTGATTCAAAATGGTGTTTAGTTTATATATAAATTTTTGCTTGAGATTCGTGTTTGATGATGATGATCTTTATGATGTTTATAATGAAAATATTGCAAACTAAAAATGTTTGTATAGAAGTGAATTTAGCGTGTTGCTCTCATTTAGCGCTTCTTTTTTCCTTTTATATTTATTAACATTTTTAAGCCCACGTTTAAACGCATTTTTGTTGTTATTAAATATTGACTTGATCATAAGGACAAGATAATTATTTCTTCATCGTATGTATGAAATGAAAAAAAAAGATTTTTATTAATAAATTACAATAAAAATAAAAAAAATATTTTTTTAATAAAATTTATGATGAATCAAAATGAATGAAAAATTGCGATTCTGGAATTCGTCTGCGTTAAATGTTATAAATGAAAACCAGGCATATGCGTGATGTAGAACATTGAAAAGAAATTTGAAATAATATAAGAAATGATATATAGAATGTAATTTTTCTTACAAGCAATCATAAATCAATCGATTAACTTCTTTTTTTATTCTTTTTATTTATAAAAATATGTGTTCAGGAATGAAAACAACACACATAACTTATTTATTCATTATTATTTCATTTAATTTGGTGTACTGTTGTTATTATAATGGTTGATGATCATCATCAAACATGCTTCTTCTTCTACACTCTTTTTCCATTCATTTATATGTGGAAGATAGACAGATATTTACAAAAAAAAAATTAAATACTGGCAATAACAGATGGACAGGAAAAAATTATATGATAATAATCATAATTTTAATTCTTAAATGATGAACGTGTTCAATAAATTTTAATTTTATTGAGAAAATTGCTTGAACTTTTGATATTGAGATGTGAATTGGACATTCAACTGAATTCAAGTTCGATAAGGCTGAAAAAGACACTTTTAAGTTGAAATACGGTTTGTAGTTACTAGAATCGGACTTGGCACCTATAAGTCCGAATGTAATACGTTCACCACTAAGGTATGACTACCTCCTAGTCACAGGATTCCGAGGAAATCACAAAAATAGGTAAATAATGAAATTAATAACAAAATTGAATCACTATCTTAAACCTTGACTTTCACAACAAAAAAATACTTAAAATTCTACCTGTTTTCTTACCACAATCTTGTACCCCATAATAGAAAGTAAAATTATTTTATGTAATATTTATTTATTTTTTTTTTACATTGCCTTCATTTAAGCAGAACCTCAACCATCTGTTGAGTTAAATAAGGATACCTCATATTAAAAGAAAAGAACAAAAGTTGAAATTAAACGTAAATTGATTAATTACAACAGCGTTGAAACTCAAATGAGCTTAAACCAAATAGTCATCTTAATTTTAAATAAAATTACTATAAAAATATGAATTTAAAGAAATCAAAGAAAAGAAATTATCAAAATATGAATAATGACTTCTTTTTCGAGTTCAGTCTCAATTTAATCTGTAAAAAAGTGGGAAACAGCATTTGAATAGAATTTAATTTCAATAGAAAAGTTTTTTTTTATTCATTTCATTTCAAATGATGAATGTTCGGTCTCCATTTTAGTTTGTATTGTTATTTAATAATAATGATTTTATTATTAATAGTAATAATTCCATTTTATATAAAGTTTTTCAATTCAATTTATTTCAATCCATTGCATTAAATTCTCTATGCAACTCATTTTTTTAATATAAAAGAAATAAATCTTGAAAAATTGACATCGATTAATCAAAAAAACTGATCCCGCATTGATTCTCCCTTTTTCTGTGCTGATGATGCCATTGCATTGTAAAACTGTTTCAATAGAAATCTTAGGAATGGGTGTTATATTTTTTTGTGTAAAATGACTGAAAAAATGCATTCAAATTCCATTAATCTGCTTATTAGATTCTAGGTGTTATTTGAAAGGAAAAATATATCAATATGGTATCATTGTGAACTCAATGTCGATTCAAATAAGTTTCACATTATGAATTCTCTCTTCGATTTTTGCTAATACTTTCCTAATTTGAATAAGATTAGCAGTATCAAAGGTGCTTAGTTAATACTCCTATAAATTTATAATAATGGTAATTTTCTATCATTTATAGTCGCGCACCATTTAAAGGCATAAACTAAAACAAAGCAAAAAAAATTCAAAATCAATTTTCATAATTCAATCAAACAACAAAGAGCTTTGCATATTGAAACGAAATAATAGTAATCATAATAGATTAATGGATACGTTGTTCACATTTCATCAAACATAAAATTTGGGAAAATCTGGTAGTTTATTGCCAAAAAAATGAATAAATAAAATATTCATATACAAATTATTTTTATTTGTTTAAATTTAAACTAAAAGTAAGTTTTGAAAATTATGATTGAATTAACGTTTGATTTACTTTTTTTTAGGTTGATCAAAACTTTTAACTTCTAAGCTCATAAAAGGACAATTTTAAGATATAAGATTCAGAGTTTTTTACATCTAATTTTGATATTATGATTTGTTCAGAGTGTACAAATAAAAGTTTTCAGATTCAAAAGTCGTTATATCGATGATGGTTCAGTAAATGAGCGTTTCATGGCAATAACAAATATTGAGGTCACAGAAATGTTTCTAATTTCATAAGGAAGCTTGTTAAAGTATAATGGACCTGTACATGAGGTCTGTCTACTTCCTAATACAGTTCTGACGTTTGAAGACCCAATTCTGAGCACATCTCTTGGATTCAAGCGTTCATTCTTGAACGCGAAGCTTGTGTGATGGAATATTTCATTACTCATTATCTGTCTCACCATTTTCACAGTTTGATGTTCTATGATTGCCCTTAAAGTAAGAACATACTTAACGTGGTCATTGTATAGTGATACAGTAGGAATCAATGGTGGCAGACCATGATTAATTTTCAAAGTCCTGTTTTGCAGAATCTGTAATGGTCTAATGTAACAAGACGAAGTTTGTCCCCAGCTGAAAAAAAAATAAAAAGCGCAAAATAAAACTTACCTTTCAAAATAATTTCAACTCCTTATGAACAAATCTCATTTAACTATTTCCAGAATCCGAACCAAAAACACCATTTCAAATCATCATAATAAAAAATGGCAAACTATCAATTTTATTTTATTTAATTTAAAATTTTGATTGAAGTGTCACCCAAATAAACCCCGAACAACAACAAAAAATCCTATGATTTAGTTTAATTATTATAATAACAATTTATTTCAGTATGTTTTGTTTTTATACTTGAAATTTATTTGAAATTTATATTTTTTTTTTAGATTTATCTCGGCATCACAACAGAAAAAAATCACTTATGTTAATATATTATATTGATTTGATCCAAAAATGTGTACAACATACGTCATATAGCAGAAATAAAATTTCAGACCGATAACCAACGTGTAACATATGAAAACGTGAGTATATTTGTTATTATTATAATAAGATAAATTTACGTAGGTCGGATAAATCATAAAAAAATGTATAAATTTTTAAAATATTATTATTAAATTTTTTTTAGCACATTTGGATATCTATCACTCTTTATATTATTTTTTTGGTCACTAATCTATTTTATATACTGTCGGAATGGCACTGTGACATTAAAATATACTCAAAAATTATTATCATTATCATATATATTGATGTAATTTATGATACATTTGATGTTTTTGATGATATTAAAAGTGTGTGTGTGTGGAGACTATCAAAAAATAAAACAGTAGTTGTCTTATTATAATGTCTCTTGTCTAAGATACACGTTTTTAAGTTATTGATATACTATTTTTATTATTATTATTACTTTTATCATCTTTTTTATTATTTCCACTATTTTTTTTTATTTTTTATTTATACATAAAGACTACTTTTAACTAACGATGTTTTATTTTTATTCATGAATATTTATTAGTAAATTATTAAATTATTTTTTTTTCTCTAAACATTTGAATATAAGTGGCAATAAATGATGATTTGCTGATACTTTTTTTTTGATGAAGTAGATGAGTAGGATGAATTACATAAAATGTTTGTCTTGAATCTGTTTTGATGAAAAGAAAAATTTAAGAAAAGAAAAATTAGTTGATTTTTTAATTGTATTCTTTTAGTTTAGCAAGATTTGAAATAAAATGAGGTCCTATCAAGTAAGTGACACGATGCAGGTCGATTCAGCTTTTTTTTTGATAAGTCCTGAAATGTAATTGACAGAAAAGTTCACTTATTAATCACTGATTCTGAAAATTATAGAATTGAATCTTAATTTCAGGTGGAACAATTTATATGGCAGTTATTAAAGCCTACACCCAAATCATCAATCAGACTCATTGTGCATATTCGTTATCATCATCTGAGAGCCTTAGCTTTTATTCTGTCATCTCAAACAGTCGCCAGCTTTATCTAACCTTTAGCTCAGATTGAGTAGACCGAAGAGACTACTGAGCTTGTAAAGTGTCTTGGCCGAAATGAGAATCGAACTGCCAACCTTAAGATTGATAATCCAATTACTAACCACTCAAAATAATTAGAAGAAAGTATCTTCTAGAAAAGCCCCAATTCAAATTCTTTGATATTAACCAAAAATTAAATTTAACATGAATCCCAGACCTAGCTCAACACATTCATTAGTAATTCACCTTCTAACATTCCCGAAAAATCTATTTAACATACATTTTATATTAAAAAAAAAAAATCTTCTTGAATTTAATTCAAACCTTACCGTTTTTTCACACACAAGCGTTAATATGTCTGTTATTTTTATTTAAAATTAACTTTTATAAATATAAATAGATATTAAACATTATTAATAATAATAAAATTACAACTTTTGTTCTATTTTTGTCACTTTTTCACATATCTTTGACATTATTACTACTAATTATAACTTTTTCACTGTTATTTTTATTTTAAAAATGTATAAAACTATTAATTCATTCGTATTTTTATAATATTTTTCATTATTTATTTACACATTTATAATTAGATAGAAAAATCTGCATAATAAAGATATATTTTTGTTCTGTGTTTGTGTGTGTGTAATTACGAACAATTAATCAAAATGTTTTATATGCATTTAAATACAAGTTGTATTAATTAATAATCAGTATTAATTTTATATAATTTTTCTGTAATAAATTTAATTTTTTTCACATAAAATATTATTATTCGTATACTTTTGGTTTCTTATTCGATTTATTCTTATTGGGCTCTTTTTCGTGGACACCGGTATTAAAATTCATTGATTTTGATCAATAATCTTAATTTAATTCACTGATTTTCATTTAAAATGAAAAAAGTAGCAATACTAAGAATAATAATAATAATAATATTTTGCTTGCACCTTATTGAAAGGATAAAAATAGTTGTACAGCAGCGATATTTGAAATCGAAGCATACACTGTTATGGTACTGTTTTTGAATCACTCGTGTAACAACTGCCGCTTTTTGTTATTGTGTATCGGTTTTCTTGCAATATACACACAAACACACACACTCACACAGTTCATTTTTACTCTAGAAGGCTGTGTATTGAAATCAGTAGTTGTACAGAAAAGCTCATGTCTCATTTGATGTTTCTTCTTTTATTATTATTATCAGAATTAAAATACACATATGTATAGATGTGTGTTTATGTGTGTGTGTGTAGAAACATATGATGATATGTAAATATACAGGATATGATATGCAGTTTTTTTGTTCAAATAATGAATTTGAAAAGAGAATTTATTCTCATTCCTCTCCAACTCTCATACACAGTTCTCTGTATTTTTTGTTGTTATTGTTACATTTCTTTGAATGTGTGTTTCTGTGTGTGTGTATGTAAGATATTTTTCCCCATTTATATGAAAATTCATGTATTTTTATATTCATATTACATTCAAATAGTAGTAAGAAGAGAAATTATTCAGGGGCAAAATACAGTAGACACCAGTTGTTAGTTTTTTTTTTGATTTTTTGAGTAAGTAAGAAGATAATTGCTCGTATTTGTATAGAAAATTGTGTAGATGAAAGAAGGTCTTATACTAATAATAACAATAATAATCTTCATATTTGAATGACAGTGTGTTGAATTTTTGGTAATTTGACTCACATTCAAGAAAACACCGGCTTGACCTGATCAATAAAAATAATTATTCATGGTTAGTTTAAGTTTAAATATAAATTTAAGTTCCAAGTCAAGTTTTTTATCTGAATTCTGAATTGAATAACTATAAACGATAAAGTATCACGTTTCCATGGACCTTCAATCTGAGCTCATGAGTTTCAAATAAATCAACAGCCTCTCTGCTTATGTTTCACTTCGAATAAATACAAAAAAAAACATCAAAAAGATCTTACGTATGAAATTTCTCGGTACCAAAACAGTAGTATATTGTCCTCTTCTCGGAATTTCTCTATAATCCATATACTCATCTATCTGTATGTTCTCCCTTTTTTTCCTTCTTCATCTGAAATGTAAATTTCCATATGATTATACTATAAAAATAATTTTATTTTTTTAAAGTCTCAATATCTTGCATTTATTATTATTTTATTTAACATCATGATGTATCGAAAAGTAAAAATACTACTCACCTGTCAACGAAGTTGCATTGTCTTGTCACATTAACTGATACGCAACGATTCATATTGTAACAGATTTTTTTTTTGTATTTATTTTTTTAAGAATAAATTTAAAAAGAAATTTTTTTTTATTTTGTTTGTACTGACGATGAAAATAACATCGACGACCGACGACGACAAGTAATGATAATATATCTTTTTAAGAGAAAAAAAAAGTCAATATTTGCAGTGATGTGAGTTCATTGAATCGGTTTATTACAGTTTCTAATCAATTTTGGTTACAGCGATTTCACATCACTGAAAATTCTTAAAATTTGTGTTTTTTTGTTTGGATATTTGAATTCTTCGATCGATCCTGATCATATAACAACACATTATGGTATATTCTTGTTGATATATGCTTGTTGTTTGTTTTGTAATGAGGAATAAAAATAATAAAGGAGAACAATATGCAATAATGGAATTATATTTGTTTTGTTTCAAAATTATAATAAATAAGTGTATGTTTATAGTAATAATGATAAAATAAAACTTCATGCTACCTTCGTTTTTTTCTTATTTTGATTTTTTATTTTATCATTATTCTTCTTATTATTATTGAATAATAACGATATTTTTAGTTGGGTGGAGCTTAATATCATTATGTTCAAGTTAAATGAAACTGAATCAAATTAAAAGGGATCAATTTATGTTTAATCTAAGACTATTAACTGATTTTGACTTGTATATTTATCACTTGGATCTTTTTTGACCAAGATATGAGGGGTTATGTCTAGGAAGTCTATAACTGGATATACCGTGGTCTAGATAGACTCAGGGAGTGAGCAATTTTTCCTACTGAAGCAATAATTGGGCTTATTGTAGTATATACCGTGGTCTAAGAGCGTATTATACATTACCACTCATCTTCTTGGCTTGCGATTTTGACCTAGCGTGCGCTTATGTGAAGTCTCCAATAGCTTAGAGCTTGGTGGTAGTCGCAAAGATTCCAATGAGATCTTGGATGATTAATGAAAATGACGTTTTCATATCATCACAGCTGAACATGAGAGAGTAAGTCCTAACCGTTTGTATATGTAAGTTTTATGATCGATCATGCAATCTCGGTAACGACAAACTTTCATTGGGAAGTGGATTATACGGTTAGAAGATTAGCGTGTAAAACCATCAATCTTATGGTTGGCAGTTTGATTCTCGCTTTGGCTATGAAACTTTACAATCTCAAATGTCCCTTTTTCCAGCTACTCCATTTGACTCAATATAGGTGGTGACTGCTGGTGACTATAGGTGATGACAGGATAAAAGCTAAGGCCCTCTCATGATGATTACAATGATAAACTGAACGCCGATTTAATAGCCACTCTTTAAATTTCATCTGATTCTCATGGAGAAGTCGTTAGAGGCATCGAAAGAGTATTTTTCTTTTTTACAGTTATACTTACCATGAAAGTCCTTTACCTTGGGCTAGTGCTAAGTTTTAGTTCCCGTATACGAAGCCACCCTCTAAGTACTGCTGGAAGTCATCCTTTAACCATTTCTTGCATCTTCTGCTTTGCAAATCTGCTTTGTAGCTCATCCATATGAATCCAGATCAATTCTTGTTATTAACCCTATTAAAAATTAAAAATTTCTTGAAAAACTTTTAAATTTCCAAAAAATTAAATTACCCTTTTAAATCATAACTTCTTTGTCAAATATAAACTCAACAAAACTAGACCCTTATAATAAAATTATAAATTAACTTTGTTAGAAAAAACACATATATACACGTACACACGATATACGTATATAACAAATATTTCGTCATAATATCATGAGTCGCCATAATAATATCAATAATAAATAATAAAACATGTCAATTTGATTTGATGTATTACTTTGAAAATGGCAGCCAAACATGTGTATTGAAAAAAAGAATTCCATACTCTCATTCCTCGCATATTTCTATTCTACTCATACACATTCCCTGTGTACGCTATTCAAGGTACATAATATACTTGTTCTACTTATAATATGATGAAGAATAACAATAATAATAGGAACAAAAAAAAAGAATACAATTGTATCATGCATTGAAAAAAATACGTGATCTCTACACATTATTCTTATATTAATAATATACATAATTTTGTATGAGATGCCGAGAGAAGACAAAATTCGTATAATAATATAAGCATAAGAGGCGGTACCTACACATTTGATTTGATGATGAACTGAAATATAATACTCAAAAAAAAAAAAACAGAACAGAACAGCAAAATAGCAGAGTACACAACTTGACTGACGACTGATTTCAGTTCAGACAAGAATTGCATTTTCTCTATATATAGGTATGGGAATATGAGTTGATGCGCGTTCATACAATTATTATTACACCCCATATACTTATAGTTATACGTTCATGTGTGTATAATTTCCATTCAAATTCAACAGAGGAAAATATATACTCGGAATAAAAGGGAGCGTTTTTTTGACTTGACAGATGCATGATGGATAGGTTTTGTTATTTTTGTTCACCAGTACAAATGTATGTTATTTTTTGAAATGGCATCTGCGCAATAACTACAAATGAGATGATCATAACATTATATTCGTTGTTTGTCTTGTAATTCTACGAGAATTTTAATTTTCTGTTCAATGTACAATTTTTTTCATATTCACTCAAATGCACACAAAAAAGATTTGAATATAATTATTTTCAATTTTGTTTATTACATGAGTCACACATGCAATTGAAAATTTTTATATATTGGACATGAGAATGATGATGATGTTGATTATAATCACGAAAATTAAACACATTTATATTGATTGGAAAATTGCATTGCATTGCATTGCAATCCAAACAAATAACATAAAAAAATCCAATTTGATAATTGAAACACAAAAAAAAACAATTTACACTTCCATAAGTGAAAAAGTGCGAAAAAAATAAATGGTGTCTAATTGGAATGATCAATTTTAGTTTGAAATTTAAAATTGCCTTTAAATTTAAGTCACCCTAAAAAAATTTATAATCATAATTCCACTTCATTTTACGTGTATGAATGATATCAATTTTATCCTTCTTTCCTCTATCATATTCATTTCAAGTAAAAAATTTACATGTAACCGTCTACATGTGTTTGTGTGTGTGTGTGTGTATATGGCTCTGTAAGAAATTTTTGCTCTTGATTGATTTTTTTCAATTTGATTTATTTTAAAGTAACACGCAAACAAACCATTCGTCTTCTCAGTATTTATTTCATTTCAAAATAAAATGAAATTCACATTATTAACTAAATGTTGGATATGTTCCTTGAGTATGTTTTTTTTTGTCTTCTTCTTGTGTGATATGAATGTAAACTTAAACTTTTGGTTATTATTACATGTTTTATTAATAGAGAGGAATTGAGAGAAAAAAAAAGAATGAAATACAGTTTTTCTGCATGTTAGTTTGATATTATAATATTGACGTTTTGCTGCAGTTTTACCTGGTCTATGGATTTTTTGTAAAAGACATGAACATGAATTTTCTTGTAGTAATTTTTTATTTTTGTATTGTACTTTTTTTAAAATTATTCGCTAGTTAACATAAATTTTAAGAAGGCTTGAGAGTGATTTGAAAACGAATAAAGAAATCAACATCGAAATTGGATTAGGGTGCATTTTTAGTAATGAAAATAAATTCAAGGTTTTTGTTCGGCTGCGCGATTTACTTCTTGCCTTCTTCAGTAAAATTGTAGCTTTTTTAAAGCTGAAAAAATGTGATAATACAATTCAATAAACCGTCAAAATATAGAGGAAAATATTGAAATTCGGAAATGCTAATGAACCGATATCCTGTTTACTTGTGTCTGAGTTTCCTGAAACACGTTTTAAGAAATATTAGTGAAAAACTATCATTTGCTTCTTTCATAAGAAATTTTGACTTCATGGAAGAAAATTAATTTGTTCGACGTATGTTTCTATGTTGGTTTTTTTACAAGACGAAGTGCGTTTAAAGCTTTTTTGTCAAACTTAGTCGAACTTGGATCCTGAAGCACTTTCTCGTCAAATCATTTGTGGTTTACTAAATATGATTTTAAGAGATCGGTTCTTCTTTAGGTTATCAACATATATTTCAAATATATTATATGCTAAACAGTCTTGTGTCAGAATATCCAAATGTCCAACAATTTTTTCATCAATTTTATTACGAATATGAATGAAAGCATCAGCTTTTTTTTCTTTGTTGTTTTTATTTTGGATGTCATCTATATTATTTGTACTAGTTGTTAAAGCATCTTTGAAGAAATATCATAAGAAATGAGCTTGCAGTTCTAAGCCTGTTGTAAAAAATAAAAGAAACTCCCATTAAACACAATACAATGACAGGCAAACTTGTGTCGACTCGATCGAATGCTTTTTGAAAAAAGATACTTGTAGTGTGCTCCTGATGATTTTTCTCAATGTAACAATGCTTGCCATAATCAACAGCTACTTCTAAAAATAAGTAAATTGATGTTGATTTGCTACATGATAATTTTAAAAGCGGATGTAACCAAGGTTTTTTTCTTTTTTTGAATCAAATTTTTTGTTGGTTTTCTCCTGTATATACAATCCCATACAATCCTTATCGACTTGCTCTCGACTTGCAGTTATTTTAGGTGTAGTAGTGCGTCAGTGCATTTAATTTTTGGGCAATGGCTTCAACAAGTGTCTTTTTTATTTCCTGTATTCAGAAATATATTTTTTAAACATAATCAACAAATAAAGCAGTTCTCTTATACTAAAGTTAAAGTTATTAAACAATATGAATTAACACTTTTATAGAGGTGGAACTTATTATCATATATCATCAACAAATTTTTTCCATGAAAGTGAAAATAAAAATACTGGCTCGAATCAAATTATATCGCTTGATTTTGTAAAGTAATAATATTTAAATGAGTTTTGATGGAGTATCTTCGACATCAAAGAAAATTCTGTAAGTCCCATATCATGAACTTACAACTGGTCGATTACCCTATTAAATTTCCTTACACTTTATTTAAATGGTCATTTGTATACACTAATCATTGAAATTCAATTTCAAGAAAAAAAAACTAATAATAAAAACGGAAGAAATATGCGGTTTTAACAAAACATTTTATTAAGTGTCTTATCTTCAATTTCACATTTAAACACCATAATAGTAGGACTTATTTATGGATTTCAAACATGATCCAAGAATCATGTTAAAAATGACATGTAAAACTGGAATTGAATTTACTGTAAAAATTAATTTCAATGAAAAAAATTAATCAGACATGTTTTGCATCTTTTCCATCAGTGAAGGACTTTTCATTTGATATCATCATCATGTTGCTTTTTTTTTCATTTCAGGGAATATCATTAAGGTGCGTAATGGCATTCAGTTTGCACGAGGAAATAGCGCATCTCTGACATCGATTAAACATTAGACACGTCAAAAAAAGAAGAAGAAGAAAAAGTAAGATGATTTTCAGAATACAATTTTTTTTAAATTAAAATGAAAAAAAAATAAATAATAAATATTTTTCCTCTTCTTTTAAATTTAAGGATCAAAATCTAATTAAACGAAACTCAATGTAATCATTTTATATTTTTTATTTTTTTTGAAAAAACAATCACATTTCATTTAGGAGCGAAATCTTCATTCAAAATAATTTTTTATATTAAATACCAGCAGTACAAAAAAATTTGCATGAGATTTATGGAATATTTATATTTTAATGTGTTTGTACAGTAAAAAAATAAGCATTTTCATTTATTCTTATTATTATTATTTGCTAGCATATAACTTTGTGTAAATACTAGATGATATGCGACACACGTACCAATATAATAACATCACTAGGCACAAGTCTGAACAAAACAGGCGACTGAAAAAGAATAATTTTAATGTATTTTATTGTTATTACTATTATTAGTGTCAGGATATAATATTTTTGTATGAAATTTAATTTTCATAAAATAAAATAAAAATATGAAACAGAAGAAAAAAGCTTAGAAGAAATTTATTCGACTTTAAATTATAAATGAAAAGAAAATGTTATTAAGATTGGAAAGAGGAGTTTTTATTTTATAATTTCTTTAATAAATTGAATAGCAAATTAATTTCACAACGAATGGTAATATCGTGGAAATTTCTAATTATGATTTTTTTTTCTTTATGAAAATGGAAATTTTAATTGAGTGATGACATGATATTTGGATGTCTTGGCTCGTGTCTTAAGTGAATTACAGGTGTATTCAACTTACCTTTCCTATTTAGGGGCTTCGTTTTCCAGTTTCTTACTCGTAGCGCTTATTTATATGTTTCGACGCCATTGATCCATCTCGCTCTAGAACAACCCACACCACGACGTCGTTTTTGGATCGTTTCTGCAAAGTGTCACTGTGGCACGGCCTTGGTCTATTCGTGCTAGGGAGCCTGTCCAGCAAAACTAACTTCGATATCTCATCAAAAATCTTTCCAAATGGTGTTCAATCGAATCCATATTGAAATTGCCTGTCAAGCAAGAGGTTAGTGACCGTTCAAATTTTCAACTCTGCTTACATGTTTCATTTTCCTCAAATTTGAGATACTGCGTTAATTTGATAAGAAACAATTTCACAAAAATTTTAACTCAATTTATATTTTGCAGTAATTTGAGAAGAAACATTTAACACAATGAAACATGAAAAACAGTCATGTTTGTTATAATATTTTTTTTTTTTTGTTTAAAAATTGTTGTAACATTAGAATTTATGATTTTCTACTAAACACT
Organism: Culicoides sonorensis; assembly: GCA_900002565.1. Taxonomy (NCBI): domain Eukaryota; kingdom Metazoa; phylum Arthropoda; class Insecta; order Diptera; family Ceratopogonidae; genus Culicoides; species Culicoides sonorensis. The sequence continues at coordinate 45,630 of LN483638.1, read as the reverse complement.
ATAAGGTAACAACAATAACATTAAAAATTTATGATTATTAAACATATTTTATTTTATAAACGTGAATATACCTTTAGTTACCTGCACACTAACACACACACAGAGCTACACAACCATGAAATGGTATGATAAGGAAAAAAGTGGATGGTAGTGGTGTTACTTGCCTTTCTATGATTTTAGCTTCTGTATATTATACATTTAATATTAAAAAAAAAACTTTGAAAAAACTACGGTGTTGCTGTACGTTGTTTTGTTAAATTGGTTTTTAAATTTTTCACTTTTTGAATGGTGGTGTGTGTACGGAAAACACCTGAATAATGATGATTTGGTTTGAGGGTTGGGAAAAAATTACTGTTTAATTTTATTTTTTTGTTGTTGTCTTCTTTATTATAATAATATTTTTTTCTACTCTTATTTATTTATTTATTTATCGCAAAATAACAGGCATATTTTCCTCGACCCACCTAAAAATAACAAAAATAAATTAAAAAAAAACTTTTTTTATTTTTGTATTCTTGAAGAAGATGATGAAACAAAATAGAATTGAAAAAAAAATCAAATGAGGGTGAAAATAAGATACCAAGTGTGTAATAATTAACCTCTCAATAGGCTCATTTAGTTTGATTTAATTATCATAAAAAATAATAAAATGAAAAGTTATTTGATTGCGTGGCACCTGGCTGTTATTATTATTAATGAAAAATAAATTTAGATAAAAAAAAAAGTTTTTCTTGCATCTAATTTAATGGAAAAATTTTTTATACAAAAAAATTAGTTTGCGGTAAAAAGTCATATAAGTCATCAAATCGACCATTTTTTTAAGAAAGAAAGAAAGAAAAACCAAAGGAGTGACTGTTACTGTAAAATTTTCAATATATTATTTATTTGTTGATTTTTTATTCAATGAAACCAATTATTTTTAAATAAATAAAAAATAAAATACAAAATGACATTAAATTTTATTTGAAGTAATAAAATTTGAATTTAAATGCAGTTTAATAATTGATTCGCCCAGCACACGCATCAGTAATTTTGAACAGGTTCCGTGTCATTTAATTCAAAAATGAAATTGAAGAAATTTCCAAGAACTCTCGATAATTGAAGTATTGATCATTAATTTGAGCAACTCCTGGGAAATTTTACACTCAATATTTAGAAGGACCAAAATAGAAGTAGCAACAGGGCATTTATGGTACGTAGGCAATGCAAGCTGGGATAATTTACAAAGCAAAATTTAAAAATCCGATTTTAAATCAGAGAAAAGGTTAAAAGTCATCCTCATTTGTATGATAAGACACATTTCATCTGAGACACTTCTCATATGAAGTAATGAAGGACACAAGGCTAACACAGAAAATCAAATGATATACACAGACAGACATGAATGGGCAATCACATTTCCTTTTTCTATATTTCATAACAATAATTTTCAATTTACATGAATTGAATAGGATTAAAATTTTTTCCCATTTCATCATTGTTTTATTTCATAAAAAAAAAATTTCAAGGAAACTCATTCCATAACACAAAATGAAATGATGTCTCTGCATTCGTTGAGTGAAGCGAATTTCTAGAAAAATCGTGGTGGCAGAATATGGAAAGGATGATGATGAAAGAAAAAAATATCATAAATTAGTTTTATGTTTTTAATGGAAAAAAAAGCTCACAGCAAAAATTTATATAATTTTTTCTTTTTATATTTACACAATATTCAATACAGACACACACAATGAAATGCTGAATTTCATCGTAATACAGAAATGTAGAATAAATGAGCGAAATCTCACTAGAAAAGTGTTGTATTTGTTGTTTTTTTTTTAATAATACTTTTCTGTGCCTTATGAAAAATCTTGCACAGAAGAAGAAGAAAATTGACGAAAAGAACGAGAAACGACACACAATTGTATAGTTATAAGACGACAACATCACACCAGTTACTATGAAGAGTGAAAAGAAAAAGAAAATTATTGATTTTTATATAAATCAAGATAAATTATTACTTAATTCTGTGGAGTAAGTGTAGGGTTATACATAATTTTATCATAACAGTACCAAAATAAATGAAAAATAAAATAAAATCAAGCGACAAATATTTCATTTGATTTGATTTGATTAAATTTTTAAGGTTACGATTTCATGCCTTTCATTTCAATTCAATTCAATCAAGAAATATTATTTTTTATGGCAATAAATCAATTTTGAGACTTCTATGCGGGTTTTTCATTTCATTTTGATGCCAAATTCACCTTTTGACCTCGTTTTCTTGAAGAATTTAAGCTATTTTCATGTTTCGTTCATTTTGGCAATGGAAATATACAAGGAAAATAATAACGATAAATAAATAACGCAAGAACGCATCTAACAACACAAAAAAAAATAACATCAAATCAAAAGCATGGCAAGTAACTCACCCAAATAAAAGAGAAAGAAAGGAAAAAAAGGGAATAGCATCCATCCAAAAATATCATTTGTATCATCGTCATACTGTGTGTTGTGTTTGTATGTGTTTTTATGTAACAGGAGTAAGAAAAAAACACGAAATTCGCGACACAATGGGAACATCACATCATGCAGAAGAAAGAGAGATATATGCTGAAATGAAAGACAATAGGATATAAATCAAGTTGAAGTGACGTATGCTTTTCTGTTTTCTGAATATTTCTCATTGTGTGTGTGTGTGTGTGTGTGTGTGTGTGTGTGTAAGTGCGTTATGTTATTTTTTCAAGCAAAAAATGAAATGTAGAAGGTATATTATGAAGTCAAAAAAAAACATTATCATGAATATGGAGATGGGAAATTTTTATTATCAAACTGGTAGATATTTTGTTCATGAAATATTATTCATTTTTTTATCATGTTGCTTTGTTTTTACATTTTGATAGAAATTTGAATAAAGGATTAAATTTGTTTAAATGCAACATCAGGGCATTGTCAAAATGATGCATTTTTCTGAGTTAAATCAATCAAGAACCCACAAATCGTGTAAGCTGGGTAAAAAAAAAGAAAAATTACATGTGAAAAATGTTCACTGGGAAAACTCTCTTATCATGGGCGGATTACTAAGGACCCTGGCATTCTGTATGATTTTCTTTAAAATTAACGCTCTACTTAATTTTAACAAGACGATCGACTGCGGCCTTTCTGGCATTACCCAGATTGCCCGTATGGCCAATCCGTCACTGACTCTTATAATGGCTTGAAGGCACACCTTTATTTGAAAAACGCGCAGTACAGGGTCGGTGCTTGCTGGGTATTAACGGCATTAAATTTTCAAGGAAATTGATGAATAAAATCACTTTCCTTATCTATTCAAACAACATCAAAACACGTGCTCTCCCTTCTCTTCCTTTAAATTGTCTGTGTTATTAACCACCACACGATAAAACCCATCATAAATCGTGAGCTTAAAGAAAAAGACATCTTTTTCCTTGCATATTTTATTAACAATAATTGTTTTTTTTTATAATATTTTATTTTACTTCTATCACACTCATACTTTTAACAAGAGAAAATAATAATAATAAAAATTTAATAAGTAAAAAGATAACAGCAGCAGCAGCAGCATCAGTGAAAGACAAGGACTCACATAATAGTTATATGGGTGCCTAACGATTCATACAACAATAAATCACTCAATTTTTATTATACATTTTTTTTTCATCTTTTTTTTTAAAAAAAAATAATGATTATACTTAGAGCAGTATCTATGGAAATGTACACAGCCACTATTATTATTATCAGAAAAAGTGAGCAAGTTCAGTAAATATTAGCAACGGTTCTTTTTCATTTCAAAACTGTGTGTATGCATCCAGATTTTATGAAGAAAAAGGCACCAAGTGTTATAATCGCGTTTGATATATATCATAAAAATTATGAATTTAATGTGCCTTGTATGTCATTGTCATCTTTTTTTCATTTTTTAACACACACACACACACACATACGTACATGAGAGTGTTAAGGTATAGCGAATGATTCTTTAAGGATATAAATTTTATATAAAAATGACATTTTTAATAGAGCGTGTCAGTTCACTGCTTGTGTGTGTGTGCTAATGTGAATTATGTGAGTTCACTTTTCACTGAGGCATCATATTGCATACGAACCAGTGAATTCTTTTAAAATGAAAATCGTAAGAAAACCGTTCACCCTAATCAATATTTTTAATTTAATTTAATAATCATATTATTAAATTTTCGATAAAAAAATTCACCCAAAAAAAAGAACAACCGTCATTCTTCGCACATTGTCTCAATACGAAGATTTATGATGCCACAACAAAAATTTTTGTTCAATTCACATTATAAATATTTTGTGATTCAAATACAGAACGGAGCAGACTTTCGTGAACATCTGCGAGTAAATATTTTAATTTTTTCCACCTTTTTTATTATACAACATTTAATTTGGTTCCAATACTGCTCCATTCTTATTCTGCTTTATTTTAATTAAATATCATCTACCTGCTTCTGATTAATTTTATTATTTGGAAGGAAAAAATAACAACAAAACAAAAAAAAATTGTTAAATAAAATTCCATTTAAAATATTCAAACATTTATCTTCAATCATATATCACTAATTTTTGCCATATATGTGATTCTTCTTACATTTTACATACATTTATTGATCTGGACTTTGTTGAATGTTTAAATGTGGTTAAATACAAAAGATGTGTTCTAAAAAATAAAACAAACACTGTCCTTATTAAAATGCAGGAATAAAAAATAAAATTAAATACAATAAAATAATAATAATGAAAAAAATCGCATAACAAATGGAGAGAAAGAGTGAGAGAGAGATTATGTGAAAGAAAAAAAAATGTCAAATAAGTATTTAACAATAGAGGCGACCGTAAAATGTTGTCTGTTTGTCTGCTGTTTTCTGTTTACTGCTTGACAAAAATTAAAAATTATTATCTGCAGATATACATTTTTATTTTTTGTTGTATTTTGGATATAAAACACGGTGTGGACTCACATTAAATGAATGTAACTCTATGAATGTGATGTTACAAAAATGTACTTTTATGAAAATGAAGAAGATACACTAAAAATTTATTTGTTTTAGCATTGCTGATGTTTGAACCAAGTAGATTGGAAAAGACCTTATTGCACTTAAGAGCTCAGATAAGTTTTCTGTTCCTTGAATCACAGATTGAATGTTGTATGTTGTATGATGAACAAATTCGCTAGTTCAGCTTCAATCCGATCTTATCTTCAACAAAGATTAGATCAGATTTTTAGGGCGGTCCTCACAGATGAGAGTAAGCACTCAGACTTGCAAAGCGATTTCAATGAATCTTTTTAAAGTACCTCAATATAAAACTCAATATAACTAATCTAAATTCATCATGAGCCCAACTCCAACCATCTCGACACTCTCAACTCAGAACACCCAGTAGGATATCAGTTGGAACTAGGTTTACCTCTCTTCGTACGTGGATTACAAAAGGCCCAATTAAAGATAGACTCTAGTGATCTTGGGTTCGATCTGCGTTCAATTCCTGACTAGTATGGTATCAGAACATAGTTCTCCTTCTTCATAAGGCAGCTCATATATGTCCTTGGTAATGAAATGTTTGAGCTCGATTGGTATTTGAGTCCAACCTCTAATTGAAATTAATGCAATACTCGAAATAAACTTTTTATTTTTTCTGGTCATTATTAGTTACTGAAAAAGATAATAATTAGCATTAATTTGAAATAACTTACCGAACAGCTTCTGATGATGCAATTTTATGATATATTAGTAGAGTTGGACAGCCATCATCATACATTCCAGGAACAGAATGAATTAAGTTACTCATGATGTTTCGTTCCATTCCTTCATTTTTTGCCTTGTTACCACCATCATCGATTTAGTTTGTCATCTCAATCATCGTCATCACAATAGCCATAAATCTCACTAATATCCATCATTATCGCAAAGTATGCTTCTTCTTCTACTTCATTTTAAAACAAAAATGCTTCATTTTAACAGATAAGTTCCACTTTAATAGATCTCGTCATCATCATTTCATAAAAAAAAAGAAAAGAAACGAAAACATCATTAAAACGTTTATCCGTAAGGCATATAATTAAGACACCTTAATTTAGTTCAACTTACATTTTTTTTTATAATGATTTGAACATTTTTGTCGTGTGGTCTAATCGTGAGCTCACGTCATCACAAAAAAAATATGATTATTATTATTATGTTGCTACTTTAAAATTATAAGTGCTAACATTTTTTCTTCGCAATCATCAGCATCATCTTACAGTGAAATATGAAACAATGTATCATCATCTTAAATTCAAGGTGAAATGTTATTATTACATTTTTGACTTTAAAGTAAAATTGAATAAATCGATAATAACCTTCAATATTTATTACCTTTCTTCCTAGAGTCAGTCATGCTTTTGTAAGAGTATTGTCTGGAAATTGTCTGTATATACACAAAATAACAATAAAAATCCATTTAATGTACAGAGAAAGGTAATAAAACCAAAAAAGAAAGTTCAATATACTGAAAATGGCATAAAATAATGTGTTTTGTCACCAATATAACAAAAAAAATTGAAAAGAACAAAAAAATGATAATAATATGCAATAAAATGAAGGTCAGTATCTCTATAAAAAGTTTTTTTTGTTGTTGTGTTAAGTTTCTGTAAATTTTTCGAGTATACAGACAATATTTTTTTTTGTTTGTTTTCTTGTAATGAAAATGTACGCATCATCTTGAGATATATTTGAATAATTTTACTTGAGGAGGTATTTTATTTGAGATATGAAACGATTTAATATCGCATAATTTTCACATAAAATAACATGAAAAAAATAAATATACATTTTATATAAATAAATAGCTTCTCTAGAGATTCATAAGTTACAAGGAAAAAATTGTATGAAATGTACAGAGAAAAAAAGAGGGTGGAAACTTCCCCTTTTACTCTGTTTTTTTTCTTTTCATATTGCAGCAATCACACAACTCAGTCGTCGTCTCCGCATCTTATCCATCCATCACTCAAATTGTATGTACACAGAGTATGACGATGATGAAACGCGTACATATTTTGAATTGTATTCGTCTCATTTTATATGAAATTGAAAAGGAAAAGACGAGAAAAATCATTTTAGAGCGCATACTCCAGAGATGAAATGGTGATGCCTCTCCTTTCAAAAAAAAATAACATAACAAAGTGTATGTCATTCATTCATTCAAAATCCTTATGTATAACATTTAAGTCTTACATTGCTATATACATTGAATTGAAATCAAAATTTCTGAAAGAAAACTGTTTTTCTTCATCATGGCCATGATATTCGTTGATTTTCTCTTTTCCCATGATATTGTCATGACACCATCATCTTCAGCCATGCTTTGATGAATTTTTGCACAAATACAAAGAAAATTTTCTTTTACACATATTTTTTTTTTGTTCAAAAAATCATGGATCAAACTCATAGCAGCACTTCAATACATACAAAAAATGAAGGATTCCATTTTAAACTTTAACTTTGAAAAGGGGAAAGGTGTTATTATTTTTTTTTTAAAAAATGTGAGTTAAACTGTGTATAGGAAAATGTGACATCAAATTTATGACATCATACATCCTATTTTCAGTATTTTTTTATATAAAATTTTCCTTAAATAAAATTAAAGGGTATAATTTGAGCTTACTATACAAAGAGAATTATTATGATAATGTTTATGCCAAAAAATTCCAGACACATTTTCATTTTGTGGTTTTTTTCTCTCTCCACTTCTATCATATAAAGCGTAATGTAATTTTATGACAAAATCTATTTATGTTGAGATAAAGGGAAATTTTTACTGTAAGTAGCTCATAGTCATTATCATATTTAGCCTATCACACCCCATTTTTTGTTTTGTTTTAGGAACCTTGGTTTTAAATTTGATTTTTTTTTATAGTGATCTTTTCTTTTTGACTTGAGTTAGGAGGATGGATGGATATTATTATGATATACTTTGAAATGATTGAATAATATGATTTTTCAGGAGATTTAATTTTTTTACACCTGAAGGTATGCAAAATATTTTGATTCAGGACCGTAAAAATGGAATTTTGGCTTATGACGACGTGTAAATGTACAATTTAATTTAGTTCTTGTTGAATTGGTCAATACAAAGATTATTTTTCTCTTAATTCCATCATAAAAAAAAACAAATTTGCACCAACTAAATGTGTATTGCATACTTATTGGATTTAAAAATATTAATTGATATTTGATTCATACTTCATATTGTACGGCCAGTGTTTCTTGCAACTGAGTGAAGTCGATTAGCTAACCACTGTTTGACAGTTAACCAAACAATAAAAACGATTTACAATCTTATTTTTTCTCAAAATTTCAAATAAATTATTAAAAACTGCTTGAAAAGTCATTATATTAAGCTATATTTACATGAAATTGTAATGTCTGCTTATAAGTATATTATGGATAAATAAAATAAAAATTGTACTGGAAAAGAGTGTTTTAATCATAAAAAAAATCTTAACATTATCTTCGATAACTGCACACTTTTCAAACATTAACTGTGGAAAAGGGTGTTTTAATTTAAACATATGAATTTTAAATCATCATGCTTAAAATTAACTTCGAACATGAACTTTGAAAACTGCGCACTTTTTGAATATCAATGACGAAAACTGCGCACTTTTCGAACAAAATCTGTGGAAACTGCGCTATTTTCGAATATGAACTGTGGAAACTGCGCATTTTTCCAACATCGATTTCGAAAACTGCGTACTTTTCGAACATTGAAAATTTTAAAACATTAACCTCCTCATGTTTATGTTTTTCTGTTCCTTGAGCATCAGATATTTGACCATTGATTTTTGATTTTTTATCAAAAGTATCAAGAAAACATAAACATAAAATTCATGTTCAAAAAGTGCGCAGTTTTCGACATTCATGTTCGAAGTTAATTTTAAGCATGATGATTTAAAATTCATATGTTTAAATTAAAACACTTATTTCCAGTACAATTTTAATTTTATTTATCCATAATACACTTATAAGAAGACATTACAATTTCCAATTTATGATCTAAGCATTTCAGATCCAATGACTCAATTTTCCCTCATATTAAAATTCATTGCATACTTTCAGTATTAAAAAAAATCATAATAGCTGAAATATTATTTTCCATTTCCAAAATCTCAATCTCAACAATAAAAAACAAGCAAATTAACACTCTCTTTTATCTCCACACACTAATTTGTGGCAATAATATTACAACCATAAATTTATCTTTCATCAGCGCGCAACTACTTCAGATTTATATACGCTTTTCATTTTCTTACTATGTAACTTAAAGTTAATTCAAAGGTTTTTATATATTTGTTACATTTCTTATAACACCAATAAAGATAGTTTTGCGGTATGTCGTTGCTTAAATACAAATTTTATTATAGATCGTTGTTTGCCTTTCATGCCATTAAACGGTATACAAATGTTTTAACTAATTTGAAGGAATCGCGCAAACGGTAATAATTTTAACCATTTTAGTGTTAAAAAAAGTAAATCACTTATTATCATTAATTGTATTATTTCATAGTAGCTACGTTTTGTTTTTCAGAATTCTTCTTGATTAAATGCATTGTCTTTGAGTAGATAATGATTAAATTGAACTGAGACAAAAAGAATGGACAAAAATCGTGACACATCACTCTTATTTTTTTTTTGCTTTATCTACCGATTTTTGTCAATATTAAATACAAAAAAAAATTATTTATGCTTTTACTCGTTACATAAAATTATTATGATAAAAAATATTATGTCTCGTTTGATGAAAAAAATTGCGTTTAAAGTAAATTAAATACTCATTGGATAATGTTCTGGTAAAATGTTAAATGTAAGGATATGAAAAAAAAAATTATACACACATCATGAGACAATGAAATATAAAATTATATTCAATTTTTTCTTTAAATAATAAGATAGAATTCAATTGATAAACTTATGAAATGCACGCATTCTTGATATGCATAATAAAAATTGTGGTTGCCTTAAGTTATTTTTGTATGTAACAAGGGGAGTGTTTTCAGACCACATTTCGATGATATTCGATTCTTTTCAGTGAGGACTCCCACAAATGAGCTGTTCGTCCCAGTGCAGATCCTCCAATAAATTTGAATTCTGGACTCCCATTGAAATGTAATTTCGATAAATTTTAATTTCATTTAAAAAAACGTTCCTTGTAAGTACTGCCAATTATGGAAATACACGAAAACTTGAGTACAAAAAAAATTGAGAGTATGTACTTTGCTCTGATTAGTGTACCGATATTTCTTAGCAACATTCAAACAGTAGCCATTTTGTAACCAGCATGTAGATTTATTGTAAGATATTGAAATGAAAAATATTTAAACTCTTTACCTTCTTACAATAAATATTAAAAAAAAAATTACATTAAATTTAAAATTACTTTGATGAAATGTAAAACAAAACTTTTTTTCGTCTTTTCTTTCAAATTAATTGATGAGGAAATTAAACATAAAAAAGAAAAGTAAAATTTCATATAAATTGAAAGAAACCTGTTACAGAATGAAATAAATGATAAAACCTCATAAATTATAAATTTTGTTTTATTTTTTTTTGTAACATAAAATTACAAGAACACAACAAATAAAATTAAATTATATTTTTCATTGTATATCAAAATAATAATCATAAAAGAGAAAAAAAAAATAAAATGATTAAGATGTTCATTTTGAGATTTCACAGCATTACGTCCATCTTTTTACTTTGATACCATGCATTTCTATTAGTGAGTGAGAACAGAAATCATTAATAAAATGCTTTAATTTTTTTCTTTTGATTAATAAATGGGTAAGGTCTTATAAAATAAAATAAATCCCAGTCTAATGATAAATTCTTAGGTATATAAAAAAAAGTTAATTCTTCATCATGTTTCATTTTATTTCATTTTATTCACACAAAACAATAAAACATCGGTTGAATCATTCAATGTTTGATCTTTACATTATTTATTAGTGGAATTCCAATACACAATCCAATGGTTTTAATTTTATTTTATCATTTTTCAAGATGATGCGTGTATTTTTTATTAAGATTTTAATGTATTTATGAGTGTATCTTTTTTTTTTTTAAAAAAAAAGTCTAATTTATCAAAAATAAAATTATTGATTATAGATTGAGAGGAATTTAATTTAAAAATTAAATTGAAATTGAAAAATATGGCTGACATGCTGTGAAGATGAGTGGTTTTTGGAAGATAATTCAAAGAATTGAATTGATTGAATTGAAGTTAAGATTACCCTTAGACCCTTACCCTTAGATAAGAATTAGCCGTCTTTTATACATGACTGATGTCTATGGTCAAGACCTGAACTAAGATTCTAGTTTCAATTCATAACGTTGGTGGTGGATCAGAAGCAGATTCATCAATTTTTTCAAAATCTTATTTTAGGAAATAACAAATTTCTAGAAAAAAAAACCAATTGTACAGGGTGGTTTAAAAATGTTGGTACAAAGTGGCAAAAAAGTGTTTTTAAGTCAAATCAATGTCAAAGTGACAGCTGTCAAATAAAAGGTAACATTTCAGATTGAACAGATTCAATTTATTGATTCTTGTCTTCTTAGACTCTAAGTTAAAAACGGCTCGTAAATCACCTCGCTGTGCTTGGCAATTAACATCGTACGAGGTTGGCGCTTGCGGGACGTTTGCGGAATAAAATTTTTATTTTTCAAATGCATTTTAGCGCGTTTGTCGCCTGGTAAAATTTTTAGAAACTACGGAATTTCCAAAGTCGAACAAATCCGTTGGACTGCGGAATATAGTGACATTTTTTGAAAAATTACGAAGAATCAAAGTGATTTACGGAAACTTCCAACACCGTGGAAAATCGAGGAAAATTTAGAAAATACGAAATTTTTAAAATTTTCGAATCAGTTAAAAAAAAAACACGGAATACAAAACGTTGGAAATTACAGAAGTTTTCAAAATCGCAGATAAACGCGGTTTTTGAAAATTTCAAGGATTTTCTAGGAATTTGAAAATGTCGCAGGTTTTAAAAATTTAACGGATATGGATGATTTTCGTGATATTAGAAAAATCAGTTATTTTCAACGGTTTCCGAAAATTGCAGAATTTTGAAAATCTACATTATTTTAGGAATATTTCGAAAATTCACGATTTTCAGAATTCTTCCAGATTTTTACGGCTTTGGTCTCGTATGCGAGGTGAATCGTCAAGCTCTGCGGTACATTTTTTGCTAAGAGTTTAAAAACTCACTTAATTAAAAAAAAAAATTGAATTGCGACCATGCATAAGAATTTTTTAAGTCTACATCAAGTGATCTTACTGTTCATTAGACACTCTAATCCCAAAACCAGTGGGGCACCAGTGGGAACGCCCTTTCCGACTGGTTTTGGGTTGAAAATGTTAGATTTTTCAAAAAAAAAATAAATGATTGCAAATATTTCACATTAAATTCACATAAAAACTGCAATTCATAACATCCCTCATTCAAATGAAATAATTTTTTTGACAAAATATTACAATCCAATCATGTGAATCAACTAGAAAAGAACTCAAAAATATTTCACAATTATGGCCGATAGATAAATAAATAAAAAAAAATAAAATAGTGTATGGCATTCATCATAATAATCATCATAATTGAATGTACACACACAATTCATATACACACACACAAAAGATATTTTTGACATGGAAAAATGAGGCAAATTTATTATAGTTTTTCCATATAAAATTATTATTATTAATTTTTTTTTCCATTACACAGATAATAATAAAAAAAATAAAAAATAAAAAACTAAGTCAAAATCTAATGATATTCTATTTTCTTCTGAAGTTTACCAACTTCAAAAATTACAAGTTCTTTGAAAGTGAACTCAAAAACGAAAAACAAGTGAAAAAAATATCAAAATCTAGAACTTGTGCAATTTTTGATAAGAACAATGTTTGATAGATTATTCAGAACAAAAATTGGACAAGTTCTAGATTTTGATATTTTTTTCACTTGTTTTTCGTTTTTGAGTTCACTTTCAAAGAACTTGTAATAAGAGTGATATTGTGATGAATGTGAATGAAAAATGTCTTGTATGAGAAAAATTTTTTTCCTGTTCGTTTTAGGTATATGGTGTCTTCTGGAAAGTTGCTCAGAATGATGAGGCGGAAATTTTGGCATGAAAATAATTTTCCATTTTCTTGGAAAATTTTCGGAAAATCGGTTTTTCCATGGTCACCCAATTTTTTTGTATGGACACCCTAATTTTTTTATAGCCTATGTTACCCGGGCTTTGAATGGGTAAATATGCCTAGAACATACCATGGGTCTATTTCGAACCGTTTAGCCGCAATCGTGGAAGAAACTTTTTTTGTGCATAAAATACAAAGAAGAACTTGTAATAAGAGTGATATTGTGATGAATGTGAATGAAAAATGTCTTGTATGAGAAAAATTTTTTTCCTGTTCGTTTTAGGTATATGGTGTCTTCTGGAAAGTTGCTCAGAATGATGAGGCGGAAATTTTGGCATGAAAATAATTTTCCATTTTCTTGGAAAATTTTCGGAAAATCGGTTTTTCCATGGTCACCCTATTTTTTTGTATGGACACCCTAATTTTTTTGTAGCCTATGTTACCCGGGCTTTGAATGGGTAAATATGCCTAGAACATACCATGGGTCTATTTCGAACCGTTTAGCCGCAATCGTGGAAGAAACTTTTTTTGTGCATAAAATACAAAGAAGAACTTGTAATAAAATGAATTGTGAAGCATAGTCCCCTTATTATTATTATTATTAATAATATTATTTATTCCATTTCATTTATGATTTGTGTGCATCAGAAAAAAAAATATTAATTCTATTTGTGTGCATGTACATATATGTGTGTGTACGTGTATAAATCAAGCGCATCTGATTAGCTCAGGGTACTAAAATTCATTGTGTATGTGTGATTTGACAGCAGCTCAGCAATAAAATTAATGTATGTAAAATGAGTGAACAAATAACATTATTATGTTTTTTTTGTGTGTGCTGTAAAGTAAAATATAAATCAGCTTAGTGATTAATCATCATTTTGAAGTTATTATGAGAGAAAGGAACAAAAGGAAAGGGAATGGACAGTTAACAGACAACATGGAAGACGAAATAATGACAAATAAGAATGCAGATGCTTTTTTTTATGAGAATTTTAACATGGTTGATTTTAATTTTTAACTGAAATAACTTTTAATGTTAAAAAAAATCGCATCATAACATAAAATTTAATGAAAATGCATTTTCCATATCCTTCATGTGAATTTTTTTTCAAGTAATGTCCCTGTGCTACATGGAAGTGCAATCATACAAACAGCAGTCACTTTACTCGTTTTTAAAAAATAAAAATCAACAAAAAAAGGAAAATAATTTTATATGCAAAAATGAAAAAAAATTATAAAATGTAAGAGAAGTATGGATGAGGCGTGCTTACCTGGCGATATATTTGTATGTAAATATCACTTCTCTTTATGTTTCATATATCTACACATAAAAATGTCTTGCTTTAGAAAAAATATGTGTAATGCACATGATGGCACTGTTATTAAACTACGTTTACAATATAAAAGTAGCTTTATAATAATAATAAAATGAAAAAAAATATATAAAAACAATACAATAGGTAGATAAATCAGAGTAATTATTTCTTTCTTTACCCTTCTTCTTCGTTATACTTGTTGTTGTTGTTGTTGTTGTTGTAATTGTTGTAGTGTTATGTGTCTGAGCACATTCTAAAACAATTGATAGTACACACAATAATTTTGCTCCTGTATATCGCGTATTTTTACCTGTGCTGTAGTGTAAAAGACAACTAACAGTTTAAGTAGATGCAATTGATATAAAAATGCATTTTTTTGTTTTTCAACTCATTGCATGACAACAATTTTCATTTTCTTATAAACTACTCTTCTGATGATGTGATACAATCCATGCCAAAGCACTGTGAAATGCATAAAACAAATATAAAATAATAATAACAATAATAAAGGAACAGCAACACACACAAAAAAAAGAAGCATCAGAAGCTTATTTTAGATTGGACAATGATTGTGAACCAATGTTATATGTCGTTACATTATTCTGAAATGTCGTTGCTCGTAAAAAAGACGATACAGAATTGAAATGTGAATAAAATAAATTCTATTCACTCCGCCCTTTAAACTGCATTTTGATGGTCAATTTTTGGATGGACGATTGATTCAAATGTAATAAAATTTAATTGAAATGAAAAAAAAATTATCAAAAATTATTTTTATTGATTTTTCATCAAAAACTTCTCACGGGATAAAAAATTTTGATTGTGATATTTGCACATTTTGTTTTATGGATAAATATAAAAAAAAATTTGAATGTTTAAAAAATGTAATGGCATTTGAGGGATTAATTTAATTTAAAGAATATTTTTTTTTATTATTATTTCAATAAAATATTATTGAAATGCATTTGAGATAAATTGAATGTCAAAAAAATGGAGTAAATTTTAATTTATTGAATATCAAACGATTCTGAAAATAAAAAAAAAATCCTGTTATTTGAAAAGTCAAATTTAAAACATTTCTTTTCATCATTATTTAATTACCTTTCATTTTTTTGGAATTGAATTGTGTGACAACTGTTGATTTCATATTAACTTAAAAAAACCATCATCATGCATCATGAAGAAAAGCATAACCCAAATATCACTATAAAGAAATAAAAATAATTTTTTGAACCAATGAAAAATCACTTGTCATAAAATTTTTAACGACTTTTTTACAGTCTTGTTACCCATAACAATCATCTTTATTTTTATGATTTTTATTTTTATGTGTGTATAAAACAATTTTACTTCATAAATTCTTCTCAAGTACTTACACGCATCTCAACACACACATCTCATATCATCTCGTATGATGTTGATATAAATAAAAATGCGTGTGGTGAAAAAATTGTAAAATAAAATAGAAACAAATAAAATCAACAAATTTTATATAAGACTGATATTATGCGCAATTTAGAACAAATTACTTTAACAATAAAATATTTGATTTGTGAGTCGGTGACGATTATGATTAAATTCATGATGCTAATAATTATTGTGATGATGATGATGAGGACGAAATAAAATTGTAATAAGATGAAATGAAATGAGGTTCTAATCATTTCATAATAATAAATAAAATTAAAGTAAAATAAAATAAAAGAAGTAAAAGAACTGTTTTGAAATTTCCTATGATTTGAAAAAAATCCTTTGAATTTTTAAAGCGTCACCTTTTTTATTAAAATGTTCTTTAAAGTTTCTTCAATTTTTCAATCTGTATCTAATCCTTTAGTAAAGAACCTTAAAATTGACTTGAAATCGTTAGGAGAGGCCGAATTTGAGTGAATTAAGCCCCCCCCCCCCTTTAGCCCTAACAGGGGTTCTTTTTAAATTTAATTGACAAACAATGCTAACGAGAAATTACAAAAGATTCAATTAAGGCCATTTAAAATTTTATAAAATCTTTTTTATGGTTATACTGAGTCCCCAGAACGTGAAGGGGGGCAAGGAGGGGGGAGTAGATCAACAAATAGTACCCTTTTCGATGTAGAGCCATTTTGACGGTCCTTGCTGACATCTGGTCAAATTGAAATAAAAGACAAGCTACAGATTGAAAAAAACGAGATATTTAAATGAGGCAACGCCTTAAAAGTTCATATGAGCTCTTTAAATCATAGGAAACTTCAACACAGTAGCAAAAGAACAGTAAAATTATTTATTGAGTACTTCAAAAGAAGACAACTGAAGAGTAAATTAAATTGAAGTTTTTATGAGTCGCGTAATGTCTGTAAATTATGAAGTTGAAACAGGTTTCTTTATTATTATTATCATAAGAATTCTTCTTTATTTATTAATAATTGTTAAATTTATGCACCGTTTGATCTTGTGGGTGTCATTAGTGGTAAATGGACAATTTTAAATGTTCGTCATATTTTTTAAAATGCATTATCGTAAAAGATCTTGTTCTTTGACAATTATTTTTCTTGATAGTTGTAATAATTTGTAGCTTTTAATCACAAAATTGAAATCTATATTTATATGAATTTCTTCTTCATCGTGAGTCAGTGTGAGAGTGTGAAAGATTTCAATTTTTTTCCTTTTTCCATTACCTTGAACAACTTTTTATTTATTATTATTTTCCGACATAATCTTGATAGACATAGACGTGTACATAGAAGACATGACACGGTAAAATGCAAGACTTTGAATTTCATGCACATTTATATGGCTAGCTAGCAGCTACAAACAGCATTAAACAGCTTTCAGTCTAGTAGCAATGTCAGCATCAATTGCAAAGCGCATGCGATAAAAATTTCATTGAATAACAATAAATTTTCAATTTACACTACAAATACACATTACACACAGAGGCACCGAAATAGATTCACACTTCTAAAAAACTATTTTTCCGTGTGTGTCTGCATGAAGCTTTGACTGGCTTTGGCTGCGAGCAACTGCAAACAACTCGTAAAAATAAAATATATAAAATCTAGGCTTTTTTCGATATATTTATGGGGAATGATATGAATTCTTCTTTTTTTTCATTTCAATGTGCCTTCCATTTCATATTACAACTAAACTCAACTTAGTACACACACACACAATTTAACTAGAAAAATATACTATGTCAGAAAATGTACTTTTATATACCGAGTTACTTACGACTTGATTTTTTTTTTGTGTATAAAGCTGTATTGAGATATGTTAAGAGAAAAAATTCTTTCCTTCATTCATGCAAGCACGATTGATAATTTATTGGCATTTTATGTAAGTGATACGTGGAGTATGAGTGCTTCATGTTATTTGAAGACAAGACGAGGAATTAAATTGCTTGAAATTGCAATGAATTGAAGTCTGGATTAAGAAAAGTCCAGAAATCTAATTTCAGCTCACATCAAAGTCCGATCATGACTCACATTCAATTCAAAAAACCATGGACCTGATCATTCTCATAATATTTGGTGTTTTGAAAACACATTAAAATTTATGGTAATTCTTTTCTTGATTTGATTTATATTAATGACAATCAATTTGTTTTTTTATTCTCTCTTTAAAAATTTATTTGATTATTGAATTAATCTGATATTTCGTCGTCGTTTCAATGAATTTGTATAAAAAATGCTTTAAATAACAGATTTAATTAAAAATAATGGGGTTTGATTCAGGTCTTCGTTTTTTTTTTGATTTCATCATTATTCATTTTTTTCTTCATTTGATTCCAATTCTCTCAGAAAATCATCATAATTTTTTTTTAACAGCAAAAAAATATTAAAATAAATTTAATCATATTTTTCCTGTTCAGTTCTGAATGATTGTGTGTGTGTATGAATGAATTTAATAATAATTTTATTTTAAATACAAAAAATAAAATAAAATTTAATCATCAACAGACATCGACAAATGAATCGAAAAAATTTATATATGGACATCATACCGTGTTGTGCCGTCTTTAAAATTTATTATCATTTTATTTCAGATTTGAACATAACAAAAAAAAAGTGTTCTGAATTGGAATGTCATTCAAAATGGATCGATATCTTATGATATCCTCTTCTCTGCTGTACACACACTCACCAACGGCTATGGGCACCTCAGATGAATTATGATTGGTATAGAATATAAAATTAAATACAAAAATCAAAAAAAAATAAACGTAAAACAGGATGGAAAGAATGAGAAGAAAAAAAATATTATTTATAAGAATCAATACGTATTTAAAAAGATAAATTTTGATGAGGAATGTCTCTTTCTCTTGATATTCGTATTCTTCTTCATCTCGTCTCAAAAAAAATGATTTTCAAATCGAATAATAAATATAAAACAGGGCAGGCACATTAATGGGTTGGATCATAATAAATTAATGGATTACTTATTTTTTTTTGTTATATTCTTAAAGAAAATTTTATAATAATAATAATAAAACAGTCACACATTGACTCAATAATTATTATTGTAACAAAAAACATACCGAAGTGAAAAATTTTATAAACAAGTATAATTTTGTGAGTTTACCTGTATAGAGCTGTATAAATGCCAAAGTCAGTCAAATTGATGGCATTTACAAAAAAATAAATAAATTACGTGTAAAAAATAAAATGATTTATTTATTAAATTTCGCTTCAATTTTAATGCGTTTCATTTTGATTCTTTCGGTGTCGTTCTTTTGCTTTACCTCATTTTAAATTTACACTTCTTATGAAGTGAGTTCACGTTAAAATACGAATGATACGAAATTTTATCATTTTAAGGGAATTTGTATCGAAAATTTAATTGTAACTTGTCTTTTTAGAATTCAATAAAATTTTTTTTTCGTGTTCCCTTAAAATATTTCGAGCATGATCTTAAACGACATACACGAGCGCATTTTCTTAGACTCAAATCAATGGAAATGCGCTTAAAATGTGATAAGATTTCTTAAAATTAATTAATTGTAATTTTACATTTAAAGTCTTTACTTGTGATATCTCGTAAATGAAGTAAATTACTCTAATTAAAATATTTTAATGCATACCTTGAAAAATCTTTTTTAGTTTTACTGATTCTTGCACTATTTCTTAATTTATGCCTTTCATTAGATATACGAGACAATAAAATTTGTGCTATCAAAATGTCTTGAGAATTTTATTATGTCAATATACACTGTAACTTGAAAATGTCCTGAAAGTGACCCTGAAGGGCTCACCAATGACAGTTTGAGTCACTAAAGAGCAAATATTTTCTTTGCCAGTATTTTCATGTTTAAAATTGTCATGTGCGACAATTCCTTGAAAAAAAATGTTCCTAAAAATACCAACTAAATAATATAAAAAATTACAATTCATCAATGTCACACCATCACATCACATCATCATAGATCACACTCAAAAGACAACAATTTTTTTTGATACATCATTTAACATTAAATTTATACGGGCAACTAACTAAGTGAAAAAGAAACATTTTAAACACAAAAAAAAATAAATTTAAAATGTTCTTGTAATAAACAAACTAACAAACAAGTTAATACAGTAAAAAAAATGATGAAATGATGCGTTTAGACATATTATTTATATAAATTTTAAATAATAAATTAATGGAACACACATTTGTTTTGCGCCAGTGTCTCATTATATACAGATTTGAACCACATACATAGAATACAAATGAACAGAGACCGCTAAAAATATTATTATTATTATTATTATTCTTATTATAAAGTAAGACGATGTTAAATTTGTTGTTTTTAAATATTTTCCCTTTTTATAATTTTATTTTTATTTATACGTTCAATTTCATATCATATGTTTAAATGTTTTCTAAATACCAGTAAATTACGACGTGCCTAATTCACAAAACATTAAATTTCAAAGAGATATCATGAATTTCTCAAATGAAATTACAATTTTTCTTTAATTACTGATCATATGTAATTCGGGGATGTGAGATATGGAGGGTCAAGGGACAATAATTTAGATTGACAAAACCCCAGTTCTATGATGGAGAAAGCCAACTTTAATTATTTAAAATAGTAGCCTGATTCCTCTACAAAATAAGTTTCTAACTGTTCTATTTGAAGTCTCTGAACTTTACGAATGTTCTCAGATAATCCAACTTTAAAAAATTCCTTGTCTACTAAATGTAAGTCTTCATCATCATCATTCTCACATAGATCAATTTTCTCTAATTCAGGTTTTTCTTCTTCTAAAACCCTTAAACAATTCTTTAAAGTAGCCACAGCCATGTGTGTCTGCTTTCTTAAATTCTTTAGGTCCCTTTCCCCATGCCTCTTCATAATCTTTATCAAAAGGATCATTTGTAACGGTTGGTGGTAACCATATAGATTGCTTAGAGGTTCTAGCCGATCCTTTTGCTAACGCATCTCTTAGTTTCTTACATCCCAGTGTCCATGTTTGGTTGCTTAAAACAAATGCCATTTTTCAGCTGATTGTTTTAAGCTTAAATCCAACTATTAGATATACGACCCTTCAAACTTTTAGGTTGACTCATTCTTGTCCATATTGAAACAAAACACATACAATATTTTAAGAGCTCTACACATTTTCCTTCTTTATCATATAAATCATGTATCTCACAAGTCAGATTAACAGAGTTACATTTTAGCTGTGCATCTCTGATAATGTTTAAGAACTTCTAGTTCCAAATTTTACTGTCCTGCTCTGGGTCCGCTTAAAGAAAAGTTGAATTTGAACACAAATGAAAGCAGTTTGACATTTCACCCTAAAGCGCCATCTATGTTTTAAAAAAATCGTAAGCGCCCAATACGATGAATTTGGCTATATTTTAAATTTCCCGTCCATGTTTCATCAAACAGAGACACACAAAAAAAAACTGACAAAAACATTCATACACATTCATTTACTGTGACGCTCTGAGACAAATATATCATTTTGTGTGAAGAATCATCATCAAACTTTTAAAATTGTGTTAAATGTCAGTGTGATAATTTATGTGCAAATGGATGATATTATAAATATGCGCCCGATTTTTTTTTCTCGTCTTAATATAAATTTATATGAAATATTCTTTTAATTTTAATTTATTTATATTTCTACATGACTTGAGAAAATATTCCTCAATGATGATTTGCGTGTGATGTCAATGAATTGTCTTTTCTCGTGTGGTTGTTTTGTGACACAACTCATATTCTCATTTCATTTCATTTCATTTTAATAATAAAATAATAAAAAAAAGTTTAATATCAGAAAATAAAAAAATCACTTTTGACACATTTAAGATTTACAAGTTTGTTTGTTGTGTCACGGAAAATTTTTTTGTGCGACAAGGTATCTTGAGTGATGATAAATGGAAAACAGTTGATCTGAAGACATTTTATTTCTTTTGCAATAAAAAAAATTTATATTTTAATGGTGGTCCTACTTAAGGTAAATTGCATTTTGTCCATTTATTCTAACGACTTTAATCACAAATCTACTACTAAAGGAAATTTCACATCATGAACTAACATAACCATAATTTTCATCTTGAATAAAATTAAATCAACCGGAAAATACTCGTAACAGTAGATTTTCTCTTACTTCTCCTCCTCCTATAATACTTTTTTTATTTTACTCTAATATTAAATTTAAGCTAAAACGTAGAAGTAAAACCGAGAGAAAGACATGTATAAAAGTAATTCAAAGTACATTTTAATATCCATCAATAACAGTAACACACATAATCATAAAGTAGTCAAAGTAGAGTCAATATCCATTTATTTCTTCAATATCATATATGTAAGTGGAGTGCACACAAAAATACCTTGAACATTTTATATGGTGAGGGACACAAAATATTATTATTATATTAAAATTTTGTACAAGAGAGAAAATCCTTCTTTTATACAATAATATTAAATACAAAATATGCACAATACAAGTAGTTGTTAGTAGTAAAGTAGACATAAATGGTCATATGTACAGTTCAATTTATGTTAGACAAGCATATAATGGTTAGTTTTAGGAATAAAATATAAGACTTTTTTTGTCCTATACTCGATTTATGAATAAAATAAGATGGAAATTGACTCTGATAAAAGGTGGACTGAAGAAGAAATGAAAGAAAAAATGTTAATGTAAGTTAAATGTTTGATGAAGAATTACTCTTGAAAGTAAGGAACAGGGAGCAGTCAAAGAACTTACCAAGAAAAAAGCTTGAGTAATTTGACGTTTGGCATTTGCAGTGTTTGACAATTGACGTTTGGTGAATTTGGCATTTGAAGCGTTTGACATTTGACGTTTGGTGAATTTTGTATTTGGAGCGTTTGACGTTTGGTGAATTTGGCATTTGCAGTGTTCGACATTTGGTGAATTTTGTATTCGCAGTTTTTGACTTTTGACGTTTGTAATTTGGAGCGTTTGACATTTGACTTTTGGTGAATTTGTCATTTGCAGCGTTTGACATTTGATCAATGTGGCATTTGGAGCGTTTGACCTTTGACGTTTGGTGAATTTGGCATTTGGAGCGTTTGACATTTGACTTTTGTCGAATTTGGCATTTGCAGCGTTTGCCATTTGACGAATTTGGCATTTGAAGCGCTTGACATTCGACGTTGGTAAATTTGACGTATAAGGTGAATTTGACGCATGGCGAATTTGACGCATGGTGAATTTGTCATTTGACGAAATTGGCACTTGACGTTTGGTAGATTTGACCTATAGTGAATTTGACATTTGGAGCGTTTGACATTTAACGTATTTGGCGTTCTATTTCCATCACAGAAACTAAAAATTTACACCACATCACAAAAAAAAATTCTATCATTCTTTTCCTCATCTGCTCTGTTTAGCCTTTAATTTGATGTTGATCATATTCATTATTTCATGTTAAGTGCAAAAAACAATCAACATTAATGTGATATATAAAAAGTGTTCCATATTCATATGCATTAAAGTGTCCACTCCATTTGTATAACATGTTACATACACACACACACTCATTTAACGTGAATGAATATTTATATGAGGTGATGTGTAATTTTCGTAAGGGAAGAAAAAAATTAACCAACACGTGTAAGAAAT
Organism: Culicoides sonorensis; assembly: GCA_900002565.1. NCBI lineage: Eukaryota > Metazoa > Arthropoda > Insecta > Diptera > Ceratopogonidae > Culicoides > Culicoides sonorensis. The sequence continues at coordinate 22,058 of LN483638.1, read as the reverse complement.
TGACATTTTATCAATTTGCTTTGATGTTTCATTAAATTTCATTCATATTAATATTTCAGTGTTAATGCGAGAAAAAATTGAAGGTAAGTTGAGACTTGACTTGAAAATCAATCTTTTATCTGGTATTACTTTTCAATTCTTCGAATATTATCTTTCCTCATAAACCAAATTTTTTTTGTGTGTCTCATATCAAAGACATACCGCTTTAATTATTCGAAAATGTAACGTGACGACATTCATCGATGGTGTCAATTCTGCTTTCATCAAAAGTAAAAAAATCAGAAAATAATAAAATTTTAATACACATTCGATCCACTTTAAATGGATTTTTTTTCTTTCTTATATCAGACATGTAGAAAAATAATAATAATAATAATATACCAAAAAATTCTTTCCATCGTTCAATATCAATAAATATTCTTTTTGGAAGACATTTAAAAATATATTTTTGACAGATTTATTACCATTTTTTTGTGTATATGTTCCATTATTATTATTATTATCTACGAGTTTGAGTCTAAGTTATATGATAGAAATGTCTTTCTTGCCACATTTCATCCATTTCTTTTGTATAAACTCAGTCACTCATAGAGTTGAAATATTTTTCTGTTTTCTTCGTCTTCTTCTCTTCATAAATTTCTTTCAACATTTTTATACCAATTTTTTTGAAAAAAAGATGATGCAGTGAAGTGAGAGTAGATTTTTGAATTATGTTAAGTTACAATGAATAAGAAAGAAATCATACAGTGTTGTGGCAATAAATCAAGTATTCGTCTCTAGTTTTACATCATAAGAAGATGAATTGTATATGAACGTGTGAGTGTGTGTGTGTGTCCTTTCTTTTCCTTTCTTCCTTTGAAAAATTTATAAAAAATCTCATTTTATGATTATTTTTGATACTTTTTTTGTTGTTAATTTTGGATGGATGGACGACTTTTAGATAAAACTTATGTATCCTGTAGTTAAAGTAATTTATTTTTCTTTTGTTTGTCCTTCTGATGAAACAATGGAAACATATTAATATTACATGAAATGTGACCAAAATAGAAAGTTTCTTTATTTTCTTGATTTATTTTTTATTTTTTTCAACGTTATTTTAGAAAATTATTATGTTTTTTGAATTGGAAGAACGATATGAATAATATGGTCGTGTCATACTTGTTTGTCATGCTAAAAGAGCTTAACTGAGAAATTTTTGTTTTATAATGTGATTGAATTTGGCAGTTGTCCTTGTTTATTCTTGATGCATGCCTGCTTGCCTGCCTGGGTGAAAGATGTGGATAAGAAAAGAAAATAAAGTAAAAAAAAGACATAAATCAATCGATTGTGATGTGAATCATGAATTATATCTGGATTTATGTGATTTTTTCTTTTTGTTATTTATAGTAGGGAAAAGTGCTTCTTCAATTATTGAATTTAATGTTGAGTGTGAGTAAAATTTGAAGGAAAAGAAACATCAGATGAAAAACGCTTCCCTGTAACGAACCTCATTGAATTCAGGAATTTTGAAAAGGCGTCCACCTCGGACTGAAGCTATGTCATGAACGTACCTGACAATACAGCTCAGATGTGCCATAAAGGCAGTGTACATTTTTAAATATTTTAGCAATAGTCCCAGATCAAATCCTCGAAAATCGACCGGATCCGGGTGACTATTTCCGAAGATGTGATTTCAAAATCTTTCACAGTCACATATAATATGCTCTGCCGTTTCTATGTCATTATCACAATATCTGTAGGTATTATCCCCCATTAGGTTAATGTTTTTTAGATGCTATCTAAACTCCCGTGACATGTGAATATTCCAATTGTTCATCTTAATTGTCTTTTTGATAAGTTCAGCAGTTCCTCCGATCTTTTTGAATATGGACTATGAATAAAGCGTTTTGATTGTCTTACTTGAGGTGTTTCTTCCCAATATCTTTGAAATTGGTCTCGTATCTATTGTTTATTTCTTGACCTGACAGTGCCTATGGAGATACCACATTTAATAACTCCTGGTGGTAAATTATCCACGAAAAAATAGTTTAAGCACATTATTCGACACTTTCTGCAGGACACCGTGGCCTGAATTGGCCTCATGCATTTTAGTTATCTTCATTTGCTCTTCGAAAACCTGTAAAACAAAAAATAAATCAATTAAAATACATATTTAAATTAAATTTAAATAAAATAAATTGAAACTAATTTAACAGATTTTTTACAGACATTTTATAGCCATAATAGTATGAAAATTAATTTTGATATAACTTCACAGCTTCATTTCCTATTCATAGTTGTGTCACTTTCAAATTAGCACATACAGACATAGACACACACATAAATATTATCAATTGTCAACCACAAGGTAATAAAATATCTGAAGTTAATTAACTCAAATTTTATTATTTTCATTTTAAGGGGGGATTTTGTATCATAATTGCGCCACATCGATATCTCTAACACGCATATTAACATGAAATGTGTGTGCATGTGTGTGTGTGTCTATTTCACCCAAAAATTTCTACGTGTCATCATACAAAATATTTCTGTAATTATACAAAAAAACGCGTGAATATTAAATACATTTATATTTGGGTCTTGTTTTTTTTTGTGCCATTGGAAAATTTTTCCCGCATATTACAAAAGTGAATATCACAACAACAACAACAACAACAAGCAATATCATAAACTATGTATGGCACCATATGTTCTTATTATTTGGCAGTTTTGTGTAGAGAGAGAGAAGTGAATTGCTTGTATAATAAGAATAAGTGGCAGTTAGTATAAAATTTAATACATAAAGTAAGCGCGCGTGTTCAATTTTCAACAAATTATTATCCCCTACTTGTACCTAAAATGTTCCAATTTTTGAATGTGTGTTCCTCTGTGATATTAATTTTCAGTTAAATCGCCGAGATGAGTATATTTTAAGTACTTCCTTTTTGGGTAAACATCATAGTCATTATTTAACAGGCAGCAGATTCATTATTTTATTGTTTTGAATGTTGTTATAAAATTTTTGTTTTGCCATAAGTTCTGATAACATAACATGATGTTTCCAATCTCTCTCGTTCTATGTACAATCTGTACGCAGATGATTTCACAAATTATTTTCATCGCATTCAAATATAAATTGTGTGTGTGTGTTTTTGTGCATCATGTCCTGTCCTCCTGAAAATGATGTGATACAAAGTATATATGCGATGAAACACAACAATTTAATGTAAAAATAAATATATTACACAATCTAAATGCTGAATTTACACCAGAGCAAAACCAAAAAGCAAATAAATATATTGCTGCGTGTCTCTTGTTTTGCCTTAAACTTGGGTATATCAAAAATAATGCTGCAAAACCGTTAAACTACTTTATGGATTGTATCCGTAACATGTGTAAAATGTTTCCTTGTGTTGTTGTTGACTACTGACCATTTACTGACGTTATTTTCTTTAACACACAGAAAATTCATGTGAAAATCAGATTTACGGTAACTAAATATTGTATATGAAATTTAATCACATATTATAAACAAAATAGGTGAAATTTCTAATTTTGTCTTTGAACAGTTCTCACAATTAGCATGTGAAATGCATGGTTAAAAGTTGTTGAAGCATTTTAAATGTCCTTTAAATGTTAAAATTATTGCATATTGAATGAAAATGATCATTATTATTGAGACTTATTTGAGTGAGATTTGAATTTAGTCAGGAAATAATCACACACATGCATGGGTCTAATTTACAGTGAGAATTCAACAGGGTGGTCATAATTTGAAGTTAAATCAACCATGAGTAGAAGGTTGTTGAATTGAAACTTAAGAATAACGTTCAAATGATGCATTACCCACAACACTGACCTATATTGGTCTTTTTGCAGAGAAATTATTTGAAACGAAGTGCCTTATAGCGTACACCAAATCACCACCATTGAACCTTAGCTTTTATCCTGTCATCCAAAGCAATCGCAAATCATTATAACAGTTAAAAGGCTTATTATAAGCCACATTTGGGTAAAAATAGTCGACCCAAAGCCAGTGGTTGTCCAGTGATAGAACCTGGCTCCTTTTGATGCCTTACTGGTTCAAATTCAGCACCTATGAGATGATATGCGATAAGTTCACCACTTATATTATGTTATGATAGCGTACTAGCCAGGAATCGAACACAGATTCCCAAGATCACCTCAGCCACGTTATATTTTTGGGCTTTTTGTAATCCACATACATCATTCTGTATGTACTAGTGTTGTCTTATCCTAATTAATGTGCACATTGTGTTTTTCTCGCATCGTGATAGTACTATGGATGATTCAGACATATGACAATCTTATGTAGCGTACTTTTGGTAGCCTTGTAAGCCTTCTCACTTTACCTGCTTCAGCACCTTCTTTAATTTGACCATCACATATGACCATCATTTTAATTTTAACTTACAAAAATTGTCACCCTATCGTTAAATTACAATCTTTTAAGGGAGTTGTTTATTTGAATGTTCAAATCCACTTGTACCTTGTTTATTGCTTGTATGGTCCCACAAATTTACTTTATTTATTTACTTGGTATTTACAGAAGAAATTGTCCCCAAATTGATAGTTTTGCATCTCTGTAAATTGAAATCAAATAAAAGTTCGAATTAAGTTAAGGGATGGCTTTTCAATGACAAATTGACATGATTGTGCAAGAAATGAAATGGATGTCATTTTAAATGAAGTTACTTATCATCAGCATGAGATCAGAAAATAAACATGGAATTTTCAGAAAAATGCTTCATTTTAAATGACAAAAAAATGACAAAAATTACCTTTCAAATATTGATCATCAAGAGAATTTTACAAATATTTTCAGTTCAAATATTTCCATTCCATATAACAAGTGTCTCATTTTCGAGCCAGTCCTGTAAAAATAGAATCAGAACAAAAAAAAATAATTATACATACAAAAAAATGAATGATTTGTACACCTTTTATGTTTCTTTCTACATATTCAAAGCTATGTGAACAACATGTTTAAATTTCCCCTCTAAAATCAAACACTTACGTATAAAGTTTTCTTCTCTCTCTCTCTCATTCTCAATTTTGTAATTCAATTCTCTCATATCAGAGTTGACAGCTGTGTAGATTTGCTTTTATTTGCAATTTATTGTGATTGTACGGACGCCAACTAAAAGTTAAGTAATGAAACTTGTGATTAAAATTAATAAAACAGTATTTTAAGTGAAAATGACAGTTAATTACATGAATTTAATGTTAAATTTACATCATTTTAACATTAAATAGTGGTAATTTGAATCAGAGATCAATAAAATAGTGAAATAATATTTTGTTAGAAAGAGCCGACGGTAAAATTACTTTTATTATTTTAATTTCATTTTATAAGGTTAATTGCACTGTAATGAGATGAAATTCAATGATTTTTGGTTAATATTATTTTGATATCAGTGACATGATTTTCTGGATTGTAATTCAACCGGAAAATTCTGGGAGTTCTGGAAAACAAAATAATAACAATAAATTACATGTTTTTTATGTTAGTACAGAATCTCATCGCTACAGAGTAATGGCAGCACCTGCCGGGGAGCTGATAAATTTCGGCTCTCTCTCTCTTTTGAAGTTCATTTCAATTTAAATCTCTCCTACATTTACATGCACACACACACACTCAAATACATAGGTTGTATGTGTGTATGTAGCACATTTCAATACTCACAAAATCTCATGCAAAGGCGGAGTCCGGGTGTTGCCTATATAGCTACAGTCTATGTACATTTCTATATGAAACATCCTGACATGATTGACACATGACATTTATCTCTATCTCTTCCATTTTTCTATGGCGTCGAAATTTTTCTGTATTTCATTGAATTGAAATGGAATAAACTGTAAGGTATAGAAAAAAAAGGGAAAAAATATCACATTTTATCTTTCCTTTGACATTTTTTCTTCTTCTAAATGAGACGTCGCTCTATTTTGTGTTTTCTACATTTATTTTTTCTTTTTGTATTAGAACATTCGATAAGACGTCTTGATGAAATTTTAATGTGATTTCATTTAATGGAGTATTGCCATGAAATGAAAAGAAGAAGATTTGGATGTGACAAGATCGCTTGATTTATGTGACAGTTATTTTTTTTCGGGAGGATTATAATCAAAACTGTGTAAATATCTCTACGTTTTATACATTGAAATTTGAGTGTATCAAAAAACATTTAAATGCTAATTATTGTGTGTGTGTGTGTATGTATGTAATACGATATAATGCCACCCTACAGCTATATCATTTAAAAGGTACATTATTTTGTTTGATGAGGTACAAAAGACCATTAAACTGTAATTTAAGGGCATACGGCTTCTTATACATTGTAAAACTTTCTTCATAAAACCATCAAAAAAACATTTCAGTCGTTCATCTTCCTCATACCAAAAAATATTATATTATAAAAAAATACACCACCCTCATTATTGTTTTGTTTTTGTACATATTTTTTTAACTCTATTCGCATTTCGTGTATGTTGTGTTTTGTTTTCTTTTTTTCGTAAATTGTATGTTGTTACCCCTTGCAATAATTTTTGTTTTATTCTTCTCATTTTTCTTCTTCTTCTTCATTGTTGATGTTATTTTATTTCATTTTTTTTTGAACAGAACATTTTTGGGCCATGAAATAATTTTTAGGTGTCGTTTCATACAAATCACTCTCATTCCACTTTCATTAACTGTGCTATAGATATTAAATATGCCCCCGGTAGGCAAATAAGCCATACACACACACAGACACACAGCATATTTATTATTATATTCATTCTCCCCCAAAAAATTTATTATTTATCGGCCATTAACAACATAGCTCGTTATTTTTTAATATAATTAATGGCTATTTTAGTATAAATTGTCGTTGTTCTTTGCTATTTCTCTGTGTATTGTGTAATTTTTATATATAAAATCAAAAGATATAGGATGGTGTATGTATAACAAAAGGTTAATGTCATTCAATTTTTGTATTAAAATTTATGGTGTGATTAGGAGAGAGAAATGGAATGAGATTAGGTGGATGATTAAGATGAAAAGATATATAAAAAGTGTCTTTTAATAATAAATTATAAATACCATTTTGAATTTGATTTAGAATCCTGAAAGGAATTGGAAAGGCATCACAAAGTAACATGGATGCGATTGAAATTAAGATGGAAGATAAGCACGTCAAAAGGCATTTTGATGAATGATTGCCCAAAGTCCGGAGAATATGAAATATCAAGGTATAGAGAATTCCTTAAAACTGCTCTTGGTTTAGACATAGCGGGGATTTCATTTCCATTATTTGGCAACATCAGGCAAAGTCTTAGGCTACAAAGATTCAACATTGACTACTTAATTCTGTTCTTAAATTCTAATCTTCTACCCTGTCGGAAGTAAACTCCTGAATATCAGGAAGTATTCCAACAGGGTAATACTTAAATCAATTTTATCACAGGCTGCAGTTAATTTCCTCATCACTTTACTCATAGACTGGTAAAAAGTGTAGTCACTCCTGCTAGCTTTGACTTCAAATAAGCGGGGATGTCATGGTCACAACTGGGAAAAACAGGTTCAGAGAGGATAGAAGCTCTGAATAGTCAAACTTAGAGGTCAAAATGTCAAAACCAAACATGAATGTTGCTGTTAATCGACAACTTTCCAAAGAAGTCCATTGCATTCGATACTATTCTATGGAATTCCTGAAACTAAAGAAGATGCCATTGAATTGATGCATTGAGATACACTTTTATTTCTTGTGATTCCGAAATTAACGTTAGAATTTACTTGGCCAGATCAATGCTTGGTCAGATCAGATCAGAGGCCATCAATCGGGTCCATTGTGCATATCCGTTATCATCATGCGTGGGGCTTAGCTTTTATCCTGTCATCCCAGGCAGTTGCCACCTTTATCTAGCCTTTAACTCAAATTAAGTAGCTGAAAAAAGGGACATTTGAGATTGTAAAGTTTAATGGCCATAGCCATTGGTTATCCAACCTGCACCGTACAATCACCGTATAGTGCTTGATACTTTATCAATTTTTAATCAAATTAAACAGAACACATCTCAATTAATATCATTTATTAGTCTCACACAACTATATCAAATTGATTAAGTCATTTCCTGAATAACTTAATTCCACATGGCATTTAACTTTTTTTCTTCATATCTCTACATGATGTGTACAAGTGTGTAACTAAACAACAAATTTCATGCACCTTCACAAGTTTTATTTCCATCTGATGATAAATTAGATCAAATTATCCATTTTCTCTTCTAACATCATGATTTGTTACGACCTACCTCTTTCGTTTTGTTAGAACATACAACTATCAACGACTAGAATTTAGTATAAATACAAGTGTATTCTATGTATTAAAGTTAGTTCTCGTCTCACCTCTGCACAATAAAGTACATATACATTAATAGGTTATGGGCCTCTACGCGCTACGTACTGTGCATAAGCAAAATTAAAATGTTCTAAGAGACGTAAAAGCAAAATTTAATTAAAAGCAATTTCTAAAGTAAATGTCGTGTAGTGAAAGTCGTACACAGTGTTAAGAAATGAATTCTATGCAAATTAATTTATTAAAAGGGCGCGAAAATTTTGCAAGATGGAAAGTAGCCATCAGAGCGCTGTTGGAGCTGGAAGGTCTGTGGACTGGAGTTGTTATTTTGAAGCCTGGTTCAGTAGTGGATCCAGAAAAAGATGTTAAAGCTCGTAGTAAAATGCTTCTCACAATTCATGACTCAATTTATTCGTTCGTTGAAAATGCATCTACAGCATCAGAATTATGGGAGGAATTAGCGAAAATGTATGCAGATGAAGGACTTTCAAGGATTGTAAGCAATCTCCAAACAATTGTAAATACCAAGCTTGAAAATTGCAAGAATATGTCTGAATACATCGATCAAATCATGAAAGCAAGTAACTCATTAAAAGCAATTGGAGTCGATTTAGGTGAGAAAGCAATCGCTGGTCTATTATTAGTTGGACTACCTCAAGAATATAAGCCCATGATTATGGCAATTGAGCATTCAGGAGCTGATATCAAAATAGAGCTGATCAAAAATAAACTTTTACAAGAAGAAATGCCATCAAATGATGCATCATCCGCATTTTTAAGTCGTAATAGAAAGTCACGTAAGAATTTTTCATTTAAAAAGAACAATATCCTTTGTTTTAATTGTAATAAACGGGGACACAAAGCAAATGAGTGTACACAGCGTGATCGTGATCGTAGAGCTATGTCTGTAGCACTCTCAGCTGTATCTATAGATGATCAAAACCATTGGTACATAGATTCTGCAGCATCAACACATATGTGTTCAAACAAAAATATGTATACACACATGAATTCATGCAACGGTGTTGCAACGGCCGCTAATGGAACTCATATGAATGTTGTAGGAAAAGGAAATGTTGTGATCTATCCTCACTGCTTAAAAGGGGAAGATTTATTGATAAAAGAAGTAGAATATATACCTGATTTAACTTCAAACTTGTTATCAGTAGCGAAATGTGTCAAAAATGGATATTTTGTATTTTTTGATCATTCTGGTGGATATATTTTCGATAAAAAATGGGAATTAGTCGTCACAGCAAGTCAAAAAGATGGATTATTTAGAGTAGATCCAATCAAAAAGTCAGTAATGTCTGTAGCAAGTGAAGAAATGTGGCACAAACGTATGGGACATTTGAATTATCGTACTTTGAATGAATTAAAATCAAAACATGCAAATGGAATTGAATTCAACAAAAATAAAGCAACAAAAGATTGTGAAACTTGTCCAGCTGGTAAGCAAATAAGAAAACCTTTTAACAAATTAGGTTCTAGAGCAAAAGAAGTGTTAGAAATAGTACACACAGATATATGTGGACCATTTGAAAGGTCACTTGGTGGTAAAAGTTACATTTTAACGTTTGTGGATGACAAAAGTCGTCGTGTGTTTGTTTACTTTTTAAAAAATAAATCTGAAGATAGTGTTTTAGAAAATTTTAAATACTTTAAAGCAAATGTCGAAAAGCAAACTGGAAAATCAGTGAAAATAGTGAGATCCGATAATGGACGTGAGTACATCGGAAGTAAATTTGAAAATTTTTTGAAAGAAAATGGGATTCATCATCAGTTAACGAATCCATATACTCCCGAACAAAATGGGATGGCTGAACGAATTAATCGTACTATTATTGAAAAAGTGCGATGTATGTTATACGAAACGAAACTTCCGAACTATTTGTGGGCAGAAGCCGTTAATTATTCTGTTTATTTGATTAATCGTCAACCAAATTCATCAATTGGTATGACACCTCAAGAAGCATGGACTGGATGCAAACCTAACCTCGATCATATTCGTACATTCGGTACAAAAGCAATGGTACACATTCCAAGTCAAAAGAGACGCAAGTTAGATCCAAAAGCTGAAACGTGTTATATGATTGGATTTGATATACGAACCAAGGGTTATAGACTATATGTTCCAAGTCGTAGAGATGTAATTATCAGTCGTAATGTCACCTTTATCAACGAAGGTCAATTCGAAAATCACAATGAAGCAAATCAAGAATTCGTAACAATCACATTGGATCAGAGTGAAATGGAAGATCAAGTCAAGGACACTTCTCAACAAAGACATGTGACAGACAAATCTAATGCGCTCTCGAAGCAACCAGTTTCATATCCGCCTACGTCACGGGTGTTGAGGCCTCGCGTAAGAGAGCGCGCAACAAAGTGTGAGTCTAAATCTAATATTTTTTCAAATGCAGTCTCTTCTGTTGTTAATTTACTTAGCAGATCAAAGTCAAATTCCTTGGATATACTGGAAGATCCGTTTTATGAAAATTCCGAGAATGAAGAATATTATAATGCAAGTGAACCTGTAGAAGCAATTAATGAACCTGATAAAGCAAATGATCATCATGAAAGTCAATTCGAACTACCTGAGGCACCGTCAAATGCGTCCTCATCACATTCAAATAGGTCAGATTCTCCAAGTGAGCAATTTGTACTGAAAACCCGTGTTGAAGGGCGCTCAAGCCCAGGTGAGTACCCTAATCTTCAATTAAATGAACAAATTACTCGTCCTGTTAACCCTTCACAGAACGAAATGGATCCTGAAACGTTAAATCAAGCAATGTCAAGTAATGATGCAAACAATTGGAAAATGGCTATGCAAGAGGAATATGAAGCATTAATGGAAAATGGTACATGGGATTTAGTGGATTTACCCCCTGGTCGCAAAGCAATTCAAAACAAGTGGGTTTTTAAACGTAAACGAAATGTTGATGGTTCAATAGAAAGATACAAAGCCCGTCTCGTGATCAAAGGTTACTCGCAACGAAAAGGGGAGGATTATGATGAAACTTACTCGCCAGTCGTTCGTCATTCTTCGTTACGTTACCTTTTCGCCCTCGCCGTTCAAAAATCGTTGAAAATTGAACACCTTGATGTCACCACAGCATTTTTACAAAGCAATTTAGAAGAAACGATATTTGTGCAACAACCTGAAGGATTTATAAGCAAAGAATGTCCAAGAAAAGTATGTAGATTGAACAAAGCATTATATGGATTGAAGCAAGCAAGTCGTTGTTGGAATGGAGAGCTCGACAAAGCATTAGTTGAACTGAATCTCAATAAATCAGAAAGAGATCCGTGTGTGTATTACTGTCAAAGCAAAGATAGAATGATAATTGTAGCTATTTATGTAGATGACATACTAGTCATGAGTAATTATCAAAAATGGACTGATACAGTGAAAAATCAACTTCAAAGAAAATTCAAGATTAAGTTCCTCGGTGATGTTAATCATATACTTGGTTTAAGATGCAAGCAAACAGATGATAAAATTACGATAGATCAAGAGTTTTATATTGAGCAAATTTTATGTCGATTTGGTATGATGGAATGCAAGCCAGTATCTACCCCTATGCAATCAAAGGTTAATCTAACTAAAGAAGATAGTCCGAAAACGCAAGATGAAATAAATGAAATGAAAGCAGTGCCGTACCAGGAAGCAGTGGGATGCTTAATGTATTTAGCATGTTGCACACGTCCCGATATACAATACGCAGTGAACAAATTGTCGCAATTCAACAGTAACCCAGGTCAAACTCATTGGCAAGCAGTTAAACATTTATTACGTTATTTGAAAGGTACAAAGTCGTTAGCCTTAACATATAGTAAATGGAGTGATCAAAATCATGTTGAAAATATTGATGGATTTTCCGATGCAGACTATGGTCAAGATATTGATACTCGTAAATCAACAAGTGGTTACGTTTTCGTTTGTCAAGGTGGTGCAATCTCGTGGAGTAGCAAAAAGCAAGACACAGTAGCAATTTCAAGTTGTGAAGCAGAATTATTGGCATTATCAGCAGCAACTCAAGAAAGTTTATGGTGGCGTGATATTCAAGAGGAATTCACGGAGCATTCAAAAGTGAATTTATATTGTGATAATACCAGTACTATAGCGTTAGTGAAACAAGCAAATTTCAAAGGTCGTTCAAAACATGTTGACATCAAACACAAGTTTATTGGTGATAATTTAGCAAAAGGAAAAATCGATTTGGTACATGTTGGAACTGAACATCAGTTAGCAGATATCTTCACGAAGCCACTTGATCACATTAAGATAGAAAGTTTTAGAAAGCAACTTGGACTTCTACCGTCGTTCATAGTTGAGGAGGAGTGTTAGAACATACAACTATCAACGACTAGAATTTAGTATAAATACAAGTGTATTCTATGTATTAAAGTTAGTTCTCGTCTCACCTCTGCACAATAAAGTACATATACATTATAAATTGAAGAAATGAGGGAATTTTGTTCGTTTCAATGTCCGTCTGTGCTTGATTTAATTGAAACTGATGTTTTTATGGGTTGAAATAAGTAAAAGAGAGCAAAGAGTGAGAAAGAATCACAAGAGTAAAACTTTTCCTGAAAGAATATGAGGGGGGGGTGAGTGAGAGAGAGAGAAATAGTTTTTTTTAAATTCGAATCAATGAAGGAGAGGCAAAACCCCGAAAGAGATAGTTTAAATGAGACCTAGACACAATCGGATACAACTTAAGAGAAAGAGAGAGAGAGAGAGCGATATTGAGACAGAGAAAAGTATTCAAAATGATTTTTTTTTTCTCTTTTCAATGCTAGGAGAGCTCACATTTAACAAAATGCGCTCATTTACCCAAATTTACATTTCCATACATTATTCTAACATTTTCGACATATAGAAACAAATATTTATTCACACAAACATTCATCAAGTAACATTCATTCATTTATGTTATTCGCTCAATTTTGTTTTAATGATATTTAATTTTACATTTTACACATTGTATTCAGTTCAGTCGCTTAAAATTACTTGTAGAATGTTCCAACTTCAATTAATTTTATTTTTTTTCATAATTTTATTTCAATTTTAAATTTAGACTCATTTCCGACTCGAGAATAAAATTCACTTTTACTCCCATCTCTGGAATCTACCATGAAAAAGTGTGAAATGATAAGATCTAGCAAATAAAAAAAAAATCAAATTGATTTCGTCATCTTCTTCTTGTTCATGTAACAGGAATGAAAATTGAAAATTTTTATCTTGTATATCTGTTATGATGTTGTTGTTTTTTTTTATTTTTCAATCGAAACGATAGACCGGATTTTGCAATTTAAGTATTTGGTTAAGGGCGGAAAATGGATTTTTTGATTATGTTTTACACTAACTGCTTTCTGTAAATTAAATGATTTCTACGTTTTATGGATTGTGATTTTGGTGTGAAATTTGCTAGAAGCGAGAAAAATATTGACATTTTATTGTATGGATATGAGAGCATCGGATAGGAGATGTAAATATGGGATGTAAATTAAATGATATGCATCATTTATTTTAACTAACAGTTTCGAGAATCAAACAGGCGATAAAATGTTAGACTATTTTTATTTTTATACATACCGCCTACAAAAATAATGATGTAATTGACTGTAATCGAACGCTGACTGTCTTCTTAGACCATCAGGAATTAAATGCATTGATAGATCATCGTAGTAGAAATTTTGAGTGTCTAATGTTATTTAGGCCCTTCAAAATCCTTAAACATCAGAAAGCATTTGATTGAATAGGGTTGAGTCACAAACTCCCGTGATTATGGTCTAGTCAGGTATCCTGAAATCTAAAAACTCGTATTTGAAAAAAAAGGCCCTAGGCCTCAGGCCCTTAGATAAGTCGACAACTCTCTAAGTCCAAGTAGACGCGAGAAATTTAATTTTTCCATCATTTTGTCAGGTTGAAATCCAGTTCTTATTAATATCATACAGACAGCGTTAAAAGTAACGATAAGTCGTTACACGATCCTACTTGTAACCAAATTTGATTTTAACCGAGATAAACACTAATAAAATGAATCCATTTAAATTTATAATAGCTTGAGGATATAATTAGAGAATTTCTTCTTTAATCATACGGCTTTTGAACATGTTACTTGTATTTTTTTGATTTGAATCGAAAATTATTAATAGAAATCACAAATTTCATTATAAATAAAAAAAAATTTAAATCGAAAACCAAGAATTGTGTTGTTTAACATTCAAAACCTTAAACAACTTTAATTCTACGAAAAAAGTAAAATAAAATTAAAATTATATATCAAAATAATTGCTCAAATCATCAACCAAAAGCTTTATCATTAAATTTAATATTAAAATGAGTGTGTGAAAAACAATAAAATGATAATAAATAAATATGTGATGAATACAAACACAAACTAACACATGAATGTGTCTTTTTATCATCATTTGGTTTGTTTTGTATTCATTTTGTTTTTTTATGTATATGGAATAAAAATAAAATATAAAATAATATTATGAACTGTTGCTAGCAGCGAATTTAGCCACAGAAAATCATTATACAAGAGATTGATATTCGTGTATTTTAAATTAGTGAAGAACAAAATACACAAAATTCACAATCAAGTTTTTTTTTCTTCTTTTAAATGTAATGAAATACTAAATTAAGTGTTTTTCCATATAAATACATAAATGAATTTACTTATTTTATTTTAAGTAAGTGGTGGATTTGGATTTTGAAGTTGTTGTGTGAGTTGACTGCTTTTGGAGTGATGATGGACTTAAAATATGAGTGTTGTTTAAATACGACACAACAAAGCTACATGTTACTAGACGCTCTATCAATAAAATGGTTAAAAATAAACCGAGTTAGAGAGATAAACAGACCACATAATACTTGTTTGTTAATATTATTATTATTAATATTAAAAACTAATAAAATTGAGTGTCTACGCAATGGAAATTACAACAACAACAAAAAACAACATGTTGATTATTTGCTTTTATAACTAAAAATAATGATGGTTGATCATATTACTTGTTTTTATTATTCATATTATTATCATTATTTTATATGGATCGATGTAATGTTACATTAAAAATGAAAAATTAATTGCGAGGTACTCACAAATACAAAAGCGCTTTGAATTTGCTCAGTATTTATTTATAAATGAGATTGAGAGAAATTTAAAGCTGTCTCTTTTGATTTCTCTTAATTTTCTCTTTACGTTCACTCTCTCTCCCTCTATTTTTTCGCTCTTTTAATGATGATTAGCCACTACAATATTGGGCTTTTTGTGGGCTGTCTTTTGAATAACCCTAAATTATTTGCTACTTTAACGATACCGTCGGACGGGGTCAAGATAACCAATCGGGGGTGAATATAACCAAAGTGAAAATTCATTTTTAAAAGAGCCTCATGACTTTATCTTAAAAAATAGAGTTTTAACATTTCTTCAAATAATATATTGAATTAAAATTGAATACACTTTTTTTTAAATAAAGTCATTAGGCTCTTTTAAAAATGAATTTCACTTTGGTTATATTCACCCCCGATTGGTTATCTTGACCCCGTCCGACGGTACTTATTTCCTTCAAGAAATCATATATCAAATGAAGTTCCATTCCAAAGAGAGCCGTTGGCTTTATTTGCCCATTCAAACATCCAAAAAACATCCTTCTCATGTTCCCAAGTCTACTACAGAAGCAGAGAATGTGCTGAGCAATTTTTTTTTTGCTTGACGCATTCTACATAATTCAGTGTCACTTAGATTCATTATCTTGAGGTGTTTTAGTACACGTGCGTGTCCTTTAAGGAATGCCATCAGAACTCTTACTTGACCTGTAGTCATTCCTAGAAGCTCTTTAGTACGGTTGGCTGAACATTTGGGTATAAGATTAAGTACGTGTTCAGAAAGATGATTGTTTTGCAGATCCTAATACCAAGTTCATTCATCTATAAGCCACTCAAATATTACAGACTTTGCTGTCTTTAATGAAATTCCTAAACATGGTTCTATACCGGCATTAGTTGAAGCTGAACCTTTTCTTGCTAGTCTGTCTGCAATTTCTATGTTACTGTGCCCAAGCACCCAAATTAATTTCACTCTGCTGTTCCTTGAAAATTCATAGATAAGATCCAAGCATTTCCATTTAATTTTAGAATTCACTCTTTTGTTTATTAGTGCCTTTTCATTTCATTTTAGCAACATCAGACAAAGAGCTCCGCTACAAAGATTCAACATTAACTACTTACTTCTATTCTTAAATTCTAATCTATTAATACTAAAATCAATTTTATCACAAGCTGTATTTAGTTCCTTCATTTTATTTTTCCTGCTAGCTTTGCCTTCGAATTAGAGAGGATGTCTTGTGGTCATAACGAAGAAAACAGAAGAGGATAGAAGCTCTAAATAGTCCAATCAACTTTCGTTAAAGTACAACGAGACGTTTTGAACTGAACCATAAAACCATAACCATAAAATTGGTGGCAATATACTCTGTTTCTCCCATTATCTGAATTACAAAGCTCACTGATATCGGTAAGTTGGGGTTTTGTGGTCTGTCTTAAAAATTACTAGAATCAAGAATATTCTTCAAATATTCTCAAATGGATAAGTATCGTAAAAAAATACATTTATTCAAATTTCAATCTGATTTGATTGCATGTGAAAATTTCAAATTACTAAATGAAACCTAGCCTATGGACTTTTTGGACCTTTTAAAGTACTCTTACATACCCTTAGACTATTTTCAAAAACAAATATTCAATCAGTGGCCCAAATATGGAACTGTAGGGCTCAAAATTTTCAAATCTTTCAGTTGAACACCGAAGGTCAAACTTTGTACTAGAGCTTGAGACAGGTATCATTAAACCTAACTCTGATAGAACATAGATGCCTCAAGTGACTTATTTTTACGGTAAAATTTGGAACTAAATAGATGAAAAAATTGTAAATATTTTCCCAAAATAATCCTAGAGTGGCGCTTCGATCACGCAAATTTAAAATGAGAACATGAATATCAATGTTATCAAAATAAAGCTTACAGACAGTCAAACCTCTCTCATAAGCTCATATTTCATCAAAATTCATTACATAATTGATTCTTGCTTAAAATCAATTTATCAAAACAAAATATTTATTATATATTTATACATACATTTCAACAGATAAACGACACCCTATAAGGCGACAACGATATTTAAGACGATTAACGTTCAAACACAACCCTTTTTTTATTATAACAACTTTATTTATATAACTTTATAAATTATAACAAAAACCCAACAACCACCATCAATATTTTTTTTATTTTTAATGAAGCTTGTTTTTCAATCAAATATATATAAAATTAAAAAAAAAAAAAATAATAATACAATAATAAAACAAAATTTAGCATCTACACAATACACTTCACATATCTGGAACAACAGTCAATGACTTTTCCAAGGCAAGTTATTGAGGTTTTTTTTTTTAATTTAAATTTTATTTTTGATGTTTGTTTGAAATTTGTTAATTATTTGTTATTTCAAAAGTTTTTTATTGTTGTTTTTTGTTTTTTCATTTTATTAACGTCAAATAATTAAATTTGCATGATAGGCCTTTTGAGTGTAAAGCAAAAATATTGAAAAATGATGGAAAATTTTAATTCATTTATCATCATCATCATATAATTTAATTAGGTAATCGTACTTTTTTTAAAAATTAATGTCATTATAGAGTTATATGTTTTTTTTCTTATTTATTTATTTTTCAAATAAATTTTATTTTGTTTTATATAAATGCTTGTCTTAATCAGACATGAATCGGTTGTGTTTAAAGTTTTATAAATTTAATGATATAAGCAGATTTTTGTTACGTATTAGTTTGAGTTTGTTTTGACATAAATTTAAATAGGGTTTGTTATGAATTTTTAATGCGAAAATTTTATAATGTTAGGTAAAATTTAACCCGAATCGGACGGGAAATTTAAATTTTCGTATAAAACTGTGACTTGTATCTCACATTCGACAAATTGGTCTTATAAATACCGGCATGAAAATTTAACCCTCAACCAAGATTTTCTGAATTCCAAGTGGCATTGGGAGCCGAAATTTCAACCGGCTCTTCTGTAAAATTTTTGTATGAAACTCAAAATTTTCATCGAAGAGAAAAGTCTTCACTTTTACGAAAAGAACGAATCCTAGAAGAAAGTCTTGCTCTAAACTCAATATTTCTAGTTGAGGCAGTTAATGGGTTAAGCAGACCTTCATTAGTGACAGAAATGGTCAATGCCGTCTAACCAGGCTTAGGGAGCTCCAGGACTAAAACTGACCAAGAAGAAACTAAAAGAAAATCGTAGAATTGACAACTCTGGATTCCAATTCTTTACCAGGCCAAGTCCAGAAAGGAAGACAAAGTGTAAAATCAATTCATGACTCTGACCACTTATTTTTTCCTTATATATCAGGGACGGATTTACGAGGAACCAAAAAAGAACTCTATCCCCTAATCCGTCCCTGTCAATAAATTGAAATTTTCTCTTACCTGTTTCAAGTTTCCGTTTCCCACTTTTCTGTTGAGTGTTATTTATAATAATTTGACTCACACTACTCCTCGATGCAGAGCTTATTGTGGCGGACGATTGATGATATTTGTCACGACCACTACTGGTGTTACTTGATGAAGTATTATTGTTACTTTTTATGTGTGACTGTCGCTGATATTCTGGTTCAATAATATCAGCTTGACTTAACAATTCGCCATTATCATAGACAGAAGATCTTGGTTTTCTGTATGACGAACTTGGTCGTTTACTTGATGTCGAACTTGAGGATGAAGAAAAAACTTGATGCGTTTGATGTATTTGTGGCAATACAATTCCAACTGTTGTGGATGATGTACTACTGTAATAATTTTTCTTCTGCTGTTGTTGTTGTTGTTTTAAGGACGAGTCTACTCCTGACGACGACGTCGAAGATGATGATGATGAAGCAGTATTTTCTGTGGCGTTGCTGTTTGCAACACCCTCTAAAATGGGGCTTGAATTGTTACTTTTGTCAAAATGCAAAGTGTTCATTTGTTGCTAAGCCCCACAATATACCAATAATGTTAATAATTATTAATTATTTTTTGATATTTTATTCAATTGTATTATATTATGTTGGATAATAAAAAAATGAACTGAAAATTTATATTAATTTTATGAAAATTTTATTTTTTTTTGCATTTAAAAATGAAATTTCCACGTTTTCAATTCAATTATTAATATTTTACACTATTATATTATATATTTTTTTGATTTTTCCTGCTAATTTTAGATATTTTTCAAGAGGCAGCTGTTTCAACTCTCTTTTTATTATTAACTTTTATATATCAAATATTTTTTCTTCACATACTACGTGGAAAGAATACACAGAATTAAATAAAAACTGTGTAAATTTTATTTTCTGTTTCACTTCAACACACATTAATATGTATATTATGTGATTATTATTTTATTTTAATTTTATATGTATTTTGATTTCTTGTTTAAAAAAAAAACACAAAATTTCATTGAATTTCAACTCTAAACAACACAAAACTAAAATTTATTTCAGCAAAATAATGATTGATTTTAGAAAAAGTTATAATAATTATAATAATAAAACATCATTTCATTTATTTATTGTACGTCTGTGTGTGTGTTTGTATGTGAGTTTTTGTGTGGTGTCGTGGCGTGTTGTTTCTCACTATATTTGTGTATATTCACTTTAATAATATGTTGTTGCCATTATTATTGAATTTTCCATTCATTGCTTCATATATGAGCGGTCTATAGATGCAGAAACTGAGACAGGTCATATACAGAAAAATATAATAATGATGACGTTTCTATCTATGGATTCTCTTTCTCATTCACACAAATAATAATGTTTCACTTCTTATTATATTCACACACAAAATGTAGGCGATTTCTTTTTTTTTTGTATTTTATATTATTATTATTTAAGGTTTTTGTGTTTCTCAATTTACACACAATGCTCATTAATTTCAATAATTTTACTTATTTTTAATTTTTCTTTTTTCAAAAAATTAATAATCTGTTAATTAACTGCTAGATTTATATATATTTCATATGATACACTCACACTTCTTGTTAATATAAAAAAAAAATCTACAAGTCGTTGGGGATGTTTCTTTATTGTTGAAATTATAATAATCGTCACTCCGAAAAACCCGAAAAAAAAGGAAAAAATAATATTTTAGTTCATGCACTAAAGTTATTTTTTATTTTTAATACACTTGATGTATTTTACACAATATTAAAATTAGTTTTATTTAGTCCCCATATTTTAGCGTTTTTTTTCTTTTATTTTCGTGTGTGCTTGCTATCGTGGTCGACGAACGAATGAATAAATGACAACTTGGAACAAGGGAGCGTACGGTTTTGAGGTACGTTAAAACGCCATCAAGTGAGTGTACTGTCAATTAAAATACAAAACAACTGTCAATTAAATGGGGGGGGTTACCAAAAAAAGGTCATACTTAATCGAGTATCGACATATTGAGGGTTTTCGCAGTAGATTGAAATTCGATTTTATAGTCTCGATTCTTCAATTTAAAAAAAAACATTTCTTTTAAAAATAATTTAATTAGTATTTTTCAGGATAATAAATGTACAAGATCAAAAAAAATGTGATTGCAATTAATAAGTTCAAAAAAAACCAGACTAAACATCCAAAAGTTTGGTAGTTTGAAGTTCGCCACGGTCAATTTTGACTAAATGTCATAGTAGTCAAAGCTTAACAAACATTCTTTCAACTATTAATCGTTGTTTTATGTAAAGAATTTTCTGGCTTTACATTCAAATTGTGCTAAATTTTCAAAACAGTGATGCCAGAAACCTGAAGGACACATAAATTCCATACTTTGTACAAATTGAGGAAACTATGGATTAGTGTGAAGTAACCAAAATGGTAAAATTGAATCATAAAATGATGGTATTTGAATATTATTATTATAAAAAACACAGAGTTGTTATTCAAGTCTTTTATTTCTAGTGTAGAATTTGAACTTACACAGAAATGAAAAAAATTGGGCAACGCTTACGTATATGACTGGTTTTTTATTTTAAATTTGCATATTGAAGAAAACGAAACTTATTGGAGACTGGGATGAAGAAATCTATGTATTAAAATTAAAAATGAAGTAAATTTGGAATGATTAGAATAAGAGTAAGAAAACAGGATACAAAAAGGGATACATAACAATGCAATTGTTTCAAAAGACCCTAGAAGGACATCAAATTTGATCGCCCATCTTAAAAATAGACATTAGGATAGGTATGACAAATGTGAAATATATCCTTTCAAAGTGGATCCGACACCTGATGACATCAAAATCACCTCAGTTGACACTAATAATATTCGCCAATTATGTTTTAAAAAACTGTTTGAATCAGTCTTTGTGCAACATCATGTTGTAAATAATGTTTTCTTGGAATATAAACAACATATTAATAAATTTATTTCAATATGATAAACTCCTGAGCGTCAACTTAAAAAGCATTGTTAAAAGAGTAGCTGTATTACAAAATACTTTTAACCTACACTATATCTGCCAATTCCTAATCTAAGAACAACATTCTATTATACAAAATATCCTATCTGTTGACCTTATCTATATTAAATCACGTGTTACATCTGTTTACCAGTGCTAGGAAGTAGCCAACTGATTGAAATTGGAAGATAATTAAAACTTTATTTTCAAT